>JBDJHY010000001.1:4915211-4927300 GCA_039654485.1 Withania somnifera | reverse complement strand
AGCAATATAGAGAAAATTAATCAAATCATGTTTTTATTCAATTGTCTATACCAAGGATCCATAAATGGATTCATGAAATTGGATTCACTGAAGAAGATAAAATTCCATGTTTATACCGGGAATATTATAATAATTTTTGGGATAAATTAACCTGAAAAGACCCACAAACAAAACAGGTATATGGTCAAGAACTTTTGGATCAAATCAAAGCAACAACCCAAGAGTATGCCAAGCAACCTCAGAAGACTATGGTCGATGATCACTCTGTTAAACAGGTGGCTCGAAGAATTTCGGTCCAACAGGGTAATAAATTCGAAATGATTGAAGCATATTTAGCTGTTGTCAAGCAAAATTTGCTAGAAAATCTTGATACTATGGACAAAGATAAATCAAACTCTTCAAATAAAAGTGAAGATGATGGAGATATTGCTCCAATCCATATTGATCATTTTCAAGACTCTCAGTCACACGTATCAGAAAAATCCATGACTGATGCAGAAATGCAAGAATTGGAAGATTTCCTAGTTAAGCTAAAAGGCAAAGCCAAAGAACGAGACGTTCTTTACGTACACTCAAGCAGCTTAATAAATGGCGTGTAATCAGGAGATATTCTATAATTGGACAAAAAATACAAAAATTAATTTCTCTTTCCCTAGAAGAAATATTATGTATTTACAGTACATATACTGTATTAGATACCCAAATACGGGAATATTTTAGAAAATATTTTTATATGTAAATTCTGATATTTAGAGGGGCCCATTTTGTTAGAGGGACCCACAATTACTGTTCATAGGGACCCACTGTAGGGACCCACTGTAGGGACCCACTTTGATACTTTTTGTCCCCCTCATACCTCTATAAAACGAGGCTTTGAGTTCAGAATAGGGCATTAAGTTTTTGCTCCTCCTTCTCTCTACACTCTCTCTCTTCTCTCTTGTAATACTTTTTCAAGAAATAAAAACCTTTTAGTTCCAATAATAAGGTCTCTGGTGTACAGTTTTCGGCAGACAAGGTACGTTTTTTAATTTTGTCTTTCTTTTATAATTCCAGTTTCTCTTAAGCCAGGACTATGTCCGGCTAAATTAATTCATATCTATGTCAGATATCTAAAGTAGATATAATATATATATTATAAAAGAGACATGGCTCAATTAAATTGAAGATTTTATCATAGTATATTGACTTGGTTTTAAGAAGGTGGTAAGTTAATTCCAGCCCTTCTTTATTAATAAAAATTAGCGAGCAGTAATGTTGTAAGTCTCCATTTATTTGAGGAAAAAGAAGGGGCAACATTTTTCACTGTAAGAACTGCTGGTATAAGTTGATATAGAAAGTGGCTTAGAATCGACAAATCCCTTACTTGAGTAAAATATTTACATACAGTCAATAACTAAATAAAATTTTCTTTTAATTGTTATCTTTGCCTAGCTGCAAGAATAAATGATATAGTTTCAAACATGATCCCTCTAATTGTTGTGCGGACTACTACCAGCCATGTGGAGATCCTGGTTGTAATAAACTAACTTACAAAAAATATATTTTAGATATAAAAAGTTATATCAACAAAGTTATATAAACAAAAAAATATACTTTGTTATATAAACAAAGTTATATAAACAAAACAATATACTTTGTTATATAAACAAAAAAATATACTAGTAATATAAACAAAAATATTGTTCTTCGACGATGTCCCCTGGGCAAAAGATGGCCCTTGAGCCACTTGACTCATTTGGAAAGGTCTTGTTATATAAACAAAAAGTATACTTTGTTATATATAAATAAAGATATACTTTTTATATAAACAAAAAATATAATTTGTTATATAAGCAAAAAAAAAAAATACTTTTATATAAACAAAAAAATACACTTTGTTATATAAAAAAAATTATACCTTATTTTACTTTGTTATATAAACAAAAAAATATACTTTTTATATAAACAAAGTTATACTAAAAAAATACTTTATTATATAAATAAAAAATATAATTTGTTATATAAACAAAAATACAAAGTTATATAAACAAAAAAAAAAATAGGCAAAATTATATGAACAAAAAAATATACTTTGTTATATAAAAAAATATATATACTTTTTTATATAAATTAAAAAAATCTACTTTTTATATAAAAAAATTTATATAAACAAAAACTATACTTTTTTATATAAACTTATAAATTGTTTGTACAATAATTAAAAATTAAAAAAAACAATAATTATAAACTAAAAATTATTAAATTAATTTAAAAATATTTAGAAAAATTAATCCTGTCCCGTCCCGTTCGTCTTGGTACCGATTTTGCCCACCCTTATAATAAATGATGAGCTTGTAATGATAACTATCATCTACCGGAGAGTTCGAATTCTAAAATATTGTCTTAAAATATTTCAAATAGACATTTATTTATTAAATTGACCCATTATTTCAACTTCAGATGTAGATTTTAAATTTTAAGAAAAAACAGATTTGAAGAGTTCAAATTTTTTTTTTTCAAAAATTTTCTCAAAAAACTTCAACCTTGTTTCCTGTCTCACACAACTACTTTCAGATACTTTTTTTCTAACTTAATTTTCAAGCACTACCTTTTTCATGTCACCAAATCATGTCTAAACATCTACTAATTCTTTAACACGCCCACTTTAAACTAGAGTGGGAAGCCTTAGAGAGCCCTGGACTCCAGATAATACCATTACGAAACACAAGTAGCCCGGATCAAGTTGCCTGAAAGTATTGTTATAATTACCTTTTACATTACCTGATAGTTTGAAAATATTTGCATTGTCAGTGAAATCCCAAAACCAGATATCAAATGACCAACGAACGATGAAACAAGCAAATGCATGGATAGCCTTCATAACAAGGGGCCCTGCCGCTAATATGCCAAATGTGGCTAACAGTGGCAGGTTACAGCTCATTCCATTAAATTTTTTAGAAAGGATTATGAAAATGCATGTAGTCTGCAGAAACACCTGCATCCACTGACACACGATTACTGATACAGAAACTAAAAGCGGGAACAGAAAATTCCTATATTTATCATATCAATTCTATCAAGATGCTTAAGAAAGTCACTAATTATGACTCGCTCAAAACTCCCAAAAGACAAGTCCAGGTGAAACATTTCTTATGCAAGGTAGCGATACAATCGTCTATCTGCATTATCCCTTTCCAAGAAATCTCTCTCGATAAGTGACTCAATCCGTTTCTTGATCTCCGCTGGATTTGCCAGAAAACGAGATTGCAATTGCTTTGTAACTTCAGCAATGATGTTGTTGTGATCTAATACCTTTCTTGATTTCATGATCCTCACTATAGCAGCTTCAATCTGGGGCTTTCTATCCTCTTCCACCCTCTGACGTGTCTCCTGCTTTTCAGGCTCGGATTCCTTCTGTGCAACGACAGTTCCTATCTTAACCTTGTAAAACTTACTTGTAAATTTGTCATGGACGAAAAAGGCATCATCCTCCCCAATATCCTTACTCATCGGTTCTTTCCGGAGAACATTCTTTCCCTTAACGCATGCCAGGGACTGCAAGCACCTTTTCAGATCAGATGAAGGGATCTCTGTGGCCTGTTCAATCTCCTTGTACATTAGCCTATCAGCACTGTTGAAGAGCATGAGGACACACATCTGGTAAGTAGAAACGTTGAGCTCATTCTTCTGGCCCTTCCCAAAGGTTGCTTTTAAATCTGCAGTGCCCATGTTTGTTTGCCAGGATAACCTTCGGCCGGTGTGGGTCCCAAGGTAATAAGATCGGAACTTCTCACACAGAGCTGACAATTCAGCTGGCAAATTGCAGGTGACACTAGGTTGAGTAGGCCACGATCCCGTCGTGAGAACCTGGACAACCAATGAGGGACCATCACCCAATTCAGCACCATAGGCTGTATGGAATCCTTGCATTGTGTCCTGAGAGGTTTTCATGTCAGTAAACATGCCCTCTAATTTGGAAGTAAACTGATAACCACATTCAGTCTTCAGCTTAACAATCAGACTTCTCTCGGCATCATCAGAAACTGTTTTTCCTGAAAGCAGTCGCTTTGCCAAGTGCTGTTTATAGTACTTCTCAAATACATCTTTTTCTTGCAAGTAACGGAAGAGCATCATCACCTTGTCAAGAATAACTTCAACATCTTCCTCACTGACTCCTTTAAGGCCTTTTCGCAATTTTTCATCCACAAATAATGAAATGAACTCAGGAGAACGCGGATTGAGGTTAATGAAGAATTCAAAAGATGAGTTTAAGGCATTTTGGAAAGTCTTATCGTTGTTGAATGCCAAGATTATTATGTTATCATATTTATCCTTCTCATTCAAGAGACACTGGACAAATTCGACAGGATCTTTCAGCTTCTCAGGATCGCTTACAAGCTGTTTACCAATCTCTCTGATGTGAGAAGTCATTACATTTCTTATTGTTGCAAGACCATTAGGAACTCTACGGAATAAGTTGTACATTCTTCTCAAATCCTCATATTTATCATCAAGAAACATATTCACCAAACCTGAGTTCTCCATATGGACAAGCCTAGGCATATGGTTCTCAATCATCTCTTTCTCAACCACATTGGTGATCTTTACTTCAGTCTTTGGATCCAAGTAGTGTGACACCCTCTCAATTTCTTCGGTTAAACATTTTTCAGCTTTCTTGAGGTAGTCTCCGCAGTCGCAACATTCAATGAACCTCTGAGACTCAGCTCTGTAAAAATCTGCTGATACTTCAAGAAAAGGTTTTTCAAAGTCTTCCTGGTACACAGATGGTCCTAAATCCATTAGAATCTTAATTATATTTCTCATCAATCCCCGGTTAATTACTTCACCATCCCGTTCTTCGAGTATAAGTTCAAGAAGCGTACTCAGAAGTCTCATCTGAATCTTACTCGAACGTATTATGTTATTGCGCCAAAGATTCAGCCCAAGCTCATGAACAGGGGTTTTATGGGTACTCGGAACGAAGGTCCTGTCCATGTACATCAGAATGTCCCGAATCATTTGCAATGCCTTATTATGATCTGCCCATTGCCTATTCACCTCTTCCAGGAATAAATCACCTTGGGCAGACTCTATGGATTTAGAGATATGTTGTAGGTGGAAAGTAATTGTACATACAAGTCCAGAATATAGCTTCTCACCAAATTTGTGTAACACCATATTATAAGCATTTCTGCATTGACAGAAGATAACCAAATACCAAAAATAGTGTAATCAAGTATGCAAAAACAAAGAGAGGAGGAACTAAAGAGTTTTGGAAATGAAAGAGAAGAGAAGGAGCAGGATTCCACAAAGCAACAGATAATTAAGACTGCAGAGGTGTCATTATATATCAATAATGGCAAAAAGGTAGACTAAACAAAAGAGTAAATGATGCTCAGGATATGATAAGTGTTACAATTGAGGTTTAGAAAAGTCTACATCACCCTAAGACGTCTAATGGCTTCGGTTGAGATGGAAGAATGAAGCGCACAGCAAGAGGGGGCACATTCTCTGCTAGCCTGATGATTTCTCCATGAACAGAACCAACAAATATCTTCCTCATTCTTAACCTCAGTAACAAACTACAACATTCCATAACCAAACAGCCTTTTCACTTTAATTATCTATTCGAGTTGCAGACAAGAAATGACAATGGAATTATGAATAATTGAACTTGGGCCAATGCAACCCGTGCCCACTGACAATTTACTTCTCTACTCTAAGAATTGGATTCCTGCCAGATTTTGAATTCTAAAGTAGTAAAGCTTTTCGAGAAAAACTCTCAAAAAATACACTCCTACCTACAGACCTTATTGTTCATCTTTATGTATTATTTCTCTACACTATATAAGTTACACTAAAGCATCACAAGACCCAACTTTTCACATGAGATATATTCTCATCAGGGCCTAGAGGCCTTGTGGGCATAAATAGATGCCTGGATTTATTGAAATTGCCAGTTTGGACAATATTTTGTTGAAGTTGAAAAAGAATATTTGAAAGCCGATAAAACTGTGTTTCGACATGAATTTCATTTGGGAAAAATGTAGATTATGGGTTAAAATCAGTATTTCACTTGGAGGTACTCCTCAAACTAGTTTTTCAACTTTAAATCCTCTATTTCAATTGAAATAATGGAAAAAATAAAGAAAGTATTGATTTGCAAATAATGAGAAAGTTCAGACGCCAACTTAGAATCTGTATGAATTTTCCTTACTAGCTTTTCTAGTAATACAATTGAATAACCTTTGGTGCAGAGTTGCAGATAGATTGTGAACTTAAGATTATGATACTTAAGTAATCTCAAACTCTATGCACAACTCGTCTCATTCTACGATTTTACAGACACATGAATTTTAATGCATCAAAATTCAACTATTTCATCTGGAATTCAGTGTACCAACTAAATGGGATTTGAATTTAATGAAAATAGTATAAATGACTGAAATACAAAAAATGTGAACCCTTTATATAGGAGAGTAATAGGCCGCATGTGAAGGTAAGGTAGATATAGAGGAATGGAAAGAGTTAGTAGGAAGGAAATGTTAGAGGCAGAGGGACTAGTGGAGCGTGGTAAGGGAGGAAACCACCTGTCAGTGGTTTTTTTTGGGGTGGTGTGGTGGGGGTGGTTGTGTAACGGCAGCTGAGGAGAATTGATGGGGGAAAGGGTCAATGGTTATCTGGATGAAATCCAGAGCAAGGAGTTCAGGAATAGGACATCTCATAGTCTATTCTCCCCGTTTGACAAATAAATGAGAACTTGTCATTTTGATAAAATAGAATGCATCCTGAAATACATTGAATCGAGAATATAAACCATCACAATAGAAATGGAATTGTATATTGTTTTGTAATCGTTGGCCACAAACAAGTTGTGAGATCATAACCCCCCCCCCCCCCACAAAATATAATATATTTTAAAGTACTTACCTGCTACAATTGAGACTGTAATCAATCTTCGTTTAGATTTTAAATTTCTGAATCTAGACACCCCAGATGAAAAAAAAAAAAAGATCTAGATATGATATCATATTTACTCATACTTCTGTGCAATGTCCAAGATTAGGGTTAGTTGCAGTGTTTTTAAAGTGAAATACCGAACACGTACAGATTCAGAACTATAATCATCATATGGCATGGCTATTTTCAGCACACCTAAGGGTGTGGCCTAGTGGTCAACGAAGTGGGTTTAAAAAAATGAGAACCATAAGGTCACACGTTCAAATTCTAACAAAGACAAAAAAACTAGGTGATTCTATCCTAGCCTTTGGTGAACATCTATTACCTAGTACCTATTGCTAGTGGGAGGTGGTTGCTATCTCGTGGAACTAGTCGAGGCGCCCATAAGATGCACAGGTACCACGGTTATAAAAAAAGAACTAACTTCAGCATTTAATAAATGATAACACGGACATTAATTCAGTTCCTCAGAATTGAGATCCAAAAAATTGACCACTTCTTGATGAGAGCACTTTGCAAATCAAGCGCAAACTTCTCTAAAGCACATGGCTTCACTCGTAAGTGATAAGCCCTTCATTCACATAACTAAATTTACCTTAACAGGAAAATACTAATTTATGAGCAAAGTAGTATAGGAACGAGTCAGACTCAATTAGGGTAGAATGGTTTCAGTTCCCAACTCCCTTTTACTATCAAAATCAGTAAGGAAGGAAGGTTGTTTGACAAGATGTGTAGTTCGATGAAACGAAAACATTGATTTAGCCTATCATGGAAGTTGACATATATTCCTTATCAATTTTCACATGTTAAATCATACTCAAAAGATCCAATTACTTGCATCAGTTTGAAGAGCATAGAAGGACAAAAAAAAAAAAAGTCTGTCAATTGTAAAGCTCAAATTCTCTTCATGGTAAAAGCCATAAAGGTTCGAGATTGGTCTGTGGTTTACAAAAGGCCAGTACAACAATGAATTTGTTCCGAAAAATTGCCAATACTACACTAACTTTGTGAAAAATCATAAAAAGCTTTGCCGTGTATGCTCAGCATACAGAACAAAAGAAGACTAGTATTCACTTCGTTTTCAACATTACACTAGCACAGCAAAGTCATTAAAGAGTACGAATTTACTGCTCAAGGTGTTAAAGTATGTCCAATGAAAAAGCAGCTTTTGCTTTTATGAGTATCTGAACCATTTATTTCATTTCTATCTGATTAGTGAATTGTTTTGTAATTCCACACTCTGTTATATAGAGTTCAACCACTGTCCAATGCTATTGGCTGGTATTTCTAGCATCATTACGGTCTAAAACTTCAAGAATGCATCACCCTTTCTGGCTCCACATACAAAGTTCTTTGCCTTTTATTAGAGAATGGATAAATCCCCTACAGTAAACTGGCACATGGTCTGAAACTCAGTTGATAATGGGCCGCCCTCTCTATCTTTCTCCGCTTAAATAATAGGCTTTTGTTTGTGGAACCTGTCAAACCTGTGATGTGCGCCTGCCCAAACATTATGCACTGCACTCCTACCACTAAACCAGAGTTCTAGGAAGTCACAAAGTTCTTTGTTTGTCCAGTTTTACTATTTTATTTCATACTAATTTCCAGTTCTCAAGAGTTTTTTTTTTAAAACTAAATCTTCAACTAGGTATAACACATATTTTTACCTCACAATTCAGGGGCTACTTTTCTATGTTATCTTGCATTTAGAGAACTACATATCTTTAACTGCAGCCAGAGATAACCAAGGCAACCCCGGAACAAATTACTTAAGCTCCTATAGGCTCAAATTATCTTTTTGAATGAAAAACACAAATGAGAAAACTTGACTAGGTCAAGTATCAATGGCTGGATACAGTTTTTGAATCATTTAATCAGTTTAAACAACGATAGTGTCAGAATCCTAATGGGAATAGGAAAAGTATATAGAATCCTACTAGAAAAAGGATTGTAATGTAGTGTCTATAAATAGGATCTCAATGTAATAATGTAGAAACAACACAATTTCAATAATATTTTTTTCTCCTATATTTCTCACATGGTATCAAAGCCTTTATGATCTTGGTAAAGAATCGAAGAGTTTCCACTGCTGGCTATTACCCATATATGCCGCCCGTCTGGCCAATTATCATGTTAGCAAAAGTTGGTCTATTGTGCTTCTTTCCGGTGGCTCTCATATCTAATTGGTGTAGCACAATGCATGTTTCCGATGACTACTTTCTCATATTTGATTTGCATAGCACCGTGCTTCTTTTTGGTGACTACTTTTTCATATCTGATTGCATAGCATCGTGTATCTTTCTGGACTACTTTCTCATATCAGAGTTGTGTTGCACCGTGAGTCTTTTCTGTGAGTCCTCAGATCTGATTTGTGTAGTTCTGTGCATCTTTCGTATGACTCCTCAAATCTGATTTTTGTAGTTCCATGCGTCTTTCCCGGTGACTCCTCAAATCTGATTTCCATAGTTCCGTTTGTCGTTCCAGTGACTCCTCAGATTTGATTTACGTAGTTTCAATAGGGTTGTGCTTTACTAAAGATGCAAATTCAAGATTTGAACTTTATGGATTCTGAACTGTAGGACAATGACCACAAGTGCTAATATCTAGGTTTTATATTTAATTTCTATTACATATTTAGTGGATTTCTCAACACTATTACAAAAAAAAAACTTCAACCATAGCTACTTGCTTCTGCATAACCCATAACTTGAAGCCAACCTCCCTTCTAGTGTTCTTGCCTTTGTGGTGGGCGCAGGCGGATCAAGGGGGCGAGAGGGTGTTCACCCGAATCCCCTTGGAAAAAAGTTACATTGTATAGATAAGAATAATTTTTATTTTCTGTACATATATAGATTTTGAATCCCCTGAACAAGAGGTTGGCTCGGTGGTTAGAGGGTTCAGAATTCACCTTCAGGTTCTGAGTTCAAATCCCAAATACTACATTTTTTTAAACCCCCTATGAAAATCCTGAATCCGTCACCGGTAGGGGGCATGTCGAACTAATCCAGAACTACAGGATTCATCAAAGTTATAAGTGATATTCATATGGAAGCAATGAATTTAAGCAAAACTCCTACTCTATCAAATGTTACATAGGGAGTAAAAAAGAAAAAAAAGAAATGAATTGAACCTGTAAAGCTCTTCAAAGCTGAGGCCACTGGCGTTGTGATTGTAAATCTCATAAATGGCATCCTCCAATATTTTCCAAGTATTGTCTGCATATTTCGGATCAACCACCACTTTGTGCTTGAATGCCTCTATCTGAAAATTCCTCTTCTTCTGATTACTACTCATCCTATATCAGTTTTTCTGATGAAATTAACAGGTGGAAAATGAGAAAAGAAATCCCTTTTTTATGAAGCACAAAAAACAAGAACTGGGGTTCTGAAAATTGTGAACATGAGATTCAAGATTTCCTGAGATTTTTAAAGCACAAAATTGGAGGACTAGGGTTATTAAAAGAAGAAAGGGATGGGGGGGGGGTGTTTGAGGGAACGAAGAAGAACAAGAGCAAGATTGAGTGATACGTAAAAGTAATCCACCAAATGGGTAAAACTTATTGAAGGAAAACTTGATATAGAAGAAGAGGTATATGTTCAGTTATAAAAATAAAATTAAAACAGGGATTATATTAATAGTAAAAGAAAATTGCAACTATTTGTAGTAAAAGCGTTTGCTCCAAATTCATGAACTTTAGATCTGTAGAAATTTCATGGGGTGATCCATTTGGTCGCCCAATTTAAGTAATACCTACTTTATCCAATATTAGACAATTTTTAGGCAGAAAAGAAAGATATACTTCTGCATTCACATATATACAGCTGAAACTTTAACCAAACATATGTTCCCTTGTAAAACCTTTTCCCAATATATCCATATGTAATTTACACAAATATATAAATATATATATATATATATATATAGTCTACGCTAATAAAGCCAACACAAATTAGGAGATAAAGCGATCAAATCCTATTTGGATTATAAACACTGCAAACGTCATTTGTCTCCTGATAACCTCAAACACACTCTCGAAATCAATTAATGTGTGATGATCGTCATTAAAGTAAAATTACCTAACTTTAAATTGAGGTTAAATCCACGGAGAATAATTATATGTGAGACAATCGAATAAGAAAGAAAATTAATCAGAATGGGTTTTACAATTATTGGAAGGTTTTAAAAGTAATAAAGGTGTTAAAGATAAAAAATATCTAATATAAAAAAGTTTTGATCAGTGGCTTCACAAATCAAAGATAACAACAAATAGAAATTAGGGTGTCAATTTATCGATGATCCATTGTATTTAATCAAGCACTCATCAAACAATCAAGCCTTTTAGAATTTGTGACATTCAATGTGTAGTCTTGGTCTTAAATATAGGTTGCATTCTCACAACTTACAATCCAATTTCACTATGATTCTCTCGAATCCAAGGTGTATCAACCCTATCAATTAAAGTAAACGACACCCTCGCAGCTTATGATCGTTAGATTGATTTTGGACCCAAATCCTCATTGATAATCCTCTTAACCAACTTCACACCTCTCTTTAGCAAGATAAAAGTCGGAGAGCTAAATCAAAGTTTGCAACCTTTGATTCTAAATCATCACCTCGAAAAAGATATCAAACCCACTAAATAATTCAAATTTAGAAGATGCTTATCAATACCTAATTCAATACTCAATAAGTATTTGATTAATACAAACGTATAAGATAAAATTACAATTGAAATTCAAATCTAACGTTGAATTATCTTTAATTACAATATTCATACAAGAAATCAAAGTTCTCGACACTAAAAATAAATATTGAAAGCTAATTTATCACTATAATTTTACAATTCTTCAATCCAATGCGTAGATGGGGGAACCTCTGGTGTTGGATGTAGATTTGGAACTTTAGGATGGACTTCACCGCTTTTATTTTAAAGGGAAAGGGAAGCCCCGGACGTCAACTTCTTTGATGACGACCAAGAAGATATTTCCCAATAGCAATCCTCCTTTTGTCAAAATTATAGACCTGGTATTTATTCCTTTCTTTCAAGTTCTACTGCACGGCTGAAAAGCCGTTGTTGCTTTTGCTTGCAAGCTCGAAAATCTCTCTTTCGCCTCTCCTCCCTGTATCAATTTTGATTGATTAGCTTCTTC
>JBDJHY010000001.1:4904701-4915111 GCA_039654485.1 Withania somnifera | reverse complement strand
TAGAAGAAAGGGACTAGATGAACTAGTTAAAATCAATATACAAGCTAAGTTGCTCGGACACGGGCACGGGCACGGGCACGGGCACGGGCACGGGCACGGGCGTCCAGTACAGGGTGAATCTAGAGGTCAGAATTTTCATGATTTAAATTTTAAGATTTGGGGATACAGATCCAGCTATGGATACAGATACAGGCGTACATCTATTTGGCTAAAAATGATTCAAATATCCAAAATAGATTTATAAAACCTAAATAGATGTTATGTGGAAATCTTGAGGCGAAAATATTGATCAAGAGGAAAATTTTGGAAGACGGTAAATAGGAAATGAAGTGACATAAATTTCTATATGTAAGATATTCTATTATCTTCAATTTCACCTTACCTTTTGTTCGGATTACAAAATTCATTGAATCTGACCGGAACCAAATCGGGTACGGATCCTACACCTAAATTCATGTCGTGTCGACACGGGTGCGGCACCAAAAGTGAAGAGTTCGAGCAACTTAGCATACTAGTATTTATCCTATCGTTTCGAGTCTTTAATACATTTGGTAGAATAAAAATAACCTCCATTAGTAAGAAAGAATGGGTAGGGGAAGCCAGGGCTAAGAAGGAAAAAGCAACTGAATCTGTTCAAATTGATGCTATCCAACAATCCAGATAGCATTTATATCTCTAACACCGAATAACTTTCCAGTTTGTAACTTTGTATATAGAATACTCAAAATGTAAACCAAGGTGCAAAACATGTCGTATCTGTGTCGAGTAGTCTTATTTTATTTTTATTTTTTTAACAACCGTGCAAAGAACCTCTTGCAGAAATGTAAGATAAGATTCTCTTGTGGCCTGGTACTTTTCTGGAACCCGCACATAGCGGAAGCTTCAGTGCACCAGTTTACCTTTTAACCGTGGGGTCCAGGCTAGCATGTACGCGCCTCGATTAATAGTACTAATTTCCCAAATACCTATACAACAAGTACCATGTAACCTACTATATAAGTCTCTGCTGGGATTCGAACCTGAGGTTTTCAACTTACAAAATTGACCAGTAGGTCACACCCTTAGGTTCCTATGTGTTAAAGCAATTTAGTAACTATTTACTTCTTCATTAAACATCAAAATACAAATAAAAAAAACTTAACACAAGAAGCAACATCACCAACAAACAAAAAAGGGAAAGGGGAAGCAAACCTATAGAGCTCTTCAAAACTGAGACCACTAGCGTTATGATTGTAAATCTCATGAATCGCATCCTCAAGGATCTTCCAGGTCTTTTCAGCATACTTAGGATCCACAACCACCCGATGCTTAAACGCCTCTATCTGAAAATTCCTCTTCTTCTGCGCACTCATTTCTCTCTATTCCCCAAATCCACACGAACTTCCTAGACCCGATTACAATCCGATACCGAATGATAAGGTTCTTAATCACCGATCTAAAATTGGGGATTTAGGGTTTCTCAGTAAAATTGGGGAAAGATACTTTGCGATGATAAAAGTAAAAATGGAATTGGCACTTCGAAATTAACCGTTAAAAATGATTAATTACAAAATAAACATGACGGATAAACAAGTAAAGATGGTGAACCAGATAGCCATTTTGGTAGGTTGAAAAAACTTTTTAGAGACCTTGAGCGTTTTCTTCTATGTGAGACACTGGCTCTTCCTATCTGTGTTACTATTATTTATTTATAGGTTCTTCCTTTACCACCCCCCCATTCTCTTGCTTTTCCCTGTTTTCGGAGCCTCTCTTCTTTTGGGTGGTTGAGTTATAATATTTGTGACTTTTAAGCCCCGCAAATTGGCCCAACGAAATTCAGAAATGAAATTAGTTGTGGAGATCTTTTGATAGCTATGCTATAATTATAGGCTCCTATTTATCATTTATAGTGATATAACTATGTGGTTTCTGCAATATTTGAAAGATTGCTTAATAGTTTTTGTCAAAAATCTTTCATATTTACTCCTATGTAGATCGAAATCCTTTAAAGTGGTTTCAAATATTATAAAGAGTTATACTTTAATAAATTATTTTTTAATGAATTACTCTATATTAAAATTTTTATCGCTAACAAAGAAATTCGAAACAAAGCTTAAAAATCCATAAAGGGTGAAATGATGATACAGGAAATCAAACGCAATAATTTTTTTTTCAATTTTGAAGAAGATTACTTCATTTGAAGTATTTGGCTTTGATACGAAACGTCATCACAGAGATTTAAGGAACAATAAATATTGTAATGAAAGAGGCGATAAAGTGAATGAAAGTTGCTTGAAAGATTACAAAGGGTGATACTTCGAATAATTTCCTCATCTTAATACGTGAAATTAAAATAGATGCTTTTTAAAATTTTGAAGGAGATATATCTCATTTGAATTATTTGTTGCTAACAGGGGAATATTGTCACACTGAATTAAGGAAGATTATGGATTGCAATGGAAGAGCCGATGAAGTAAGTGAAATTGCCTGATTACATAGAAAGATACTTTACACAATCTCCTTCTCATATGGAGATGTTGTTATAAAATTCTAAGTTATGTTAGGTAATATTTTAAAATTATAATTATATAGAGTAGGCATAGTGATTGTGTTTGTGTAATTAAAAAATATTTGATATGAAATCTTTGATATTTAATACTAATATTGACATTTTAAAAAATGCAAATTTATATTTGGACCATTGATACTTCGATTTTCAATGAGTTACATTCCATTAAATTGTTTGTCACCAGTAGGGAATATTGGCACGAGATTTTGTATCGAAATTGGCAAAGTAATTTTATTTGTATTTTTTAAAATGTCAATATTAGTATTAAATATCAAAGATTTCATATCAAATATTTTTTAATTACACAAACGCTCATAAAAATATCAATACATGTAATGAAGAAGGATAATTATAAGGAAAAAGATGTTGTAATTTAGAGTTGGTATACCCTTGTTATAAAAATGGCTTACATAAAGGACGAATTTACATATAAAATTGAGGCATATAAATCCACAAATCTCTTCATAAAATTAGATATTATATAGATATATTTTTAAAATAATATTTAATTAATTTTATCTAATTTAATTTTAAAAATTAGAAAAGGAAAGAGTAAGTTATTCAACTTGAATATGAGGGACCAATTCCCTCCCACTTCCATTTTTTTTAACCCTTCCGCTGCAATAAGTATGAACTTCATAGTGTTGAGTTAGTTTCCCAGCAATATCCTCTATATCTGTTTATGCTTTGAGGCTTCAATTTGACTATTTTCTTGGCGATGCTTGATTTTTGCCCAGAGGCATAAGCCTTAAGTCCTTTGCTATTGCCCTAATAACTTGAGTCGTCTCCTTACATCTGTACGTTGATTCATGCTCATATTATGATAACAAATGGGAAATTTACATGAAATAAGCTCTTAGGATCATTTTCTTCGCTGTTTTTTAATAGTTGTTCTCCATTTCTTCTTTTCCTTTTAGTAATGAAGCAAACTTACATTATAATAAAAGAGAAATATGCTAAAACAGTAAGTCAATCGAACCTGAGCAATCCTCCGTATAAAACGAGACGACAAGACAAATACCCTTAAATAGGACTATCAAAGTCTTAGGCCCCCTTTTGGCCGTGGATATTTTTTGAAAAATTTCAAAAAAAAGGTTTGCTAGTTCGAGTTGATATTCGGCCACCAGAGTTTCAAATACAACTCCAAATTGTATTTGTCAAAAAAATCTTGTTTTTACTTTCACTTTTACTTCTCTCACAAAAATTCAAAAATACTTTAATTTATATTTATGGATAAATATAAATCAACTCTAGTTTTGATGGCCAAACGCCTACTTAATCTTGTATTCTTTTTCCTTGTCTTTCTTTCTGTTTTACTCTTTTTGTGAAGCAGAAGTAGGGTAGGCAATGGTTGTATGACAGCAGATGAAACCTGCCATTTGAATACTAAAACAAAGAATTCCAACCCAAGTTAGTCCAAAGATCTAACACTGTGTTTCTCATGATACAAGAATATACTCACCCTTATTTTCCGTATTCAATTTCACATAAGTGAAGATGAATACAACCTATTTCCTTTCTGTACTAATATTTGGAATGAAAAGATAACATTCTCATGATTGTATTTCCGTTAAACATATAGCAGAGGATTGACTGGAAGAATATCTATCTTTCTTTTGGCATTCCCGGCTATTTCATACCTGATGTATTCTGAAACTTTGTCGTAAGTTTCTTTGACAAACTTCTCTAGGAAGTAGCATGCTCCTATGAAGTTAGACTTCATTTTTCTTGTGCAAGGAAAAATGCTGATTTTTTACTTCTTCACCTTACAAGTGTACTTTTTCTCAATTTCTTTATGTAGCTGTCTATACCAGAATGCATTTGAGGAGTTATAACATGTCGCTTCCAGTTGTACCCAAGGCAGCAAAGAAATCAACAGTGGGAGGAAGGTACAGATCTTGATGCTTAGTTCATCATTGACTTCATGTATATTTGTATTAAATTTTTATTTTTCATTTTCCTTATTGTGGGCCTTACATTGGTTTTTCTCCTATTTGCACCACTGTCGTCGAGAGTGACAATTTATCCTAGGATGGGGATTCTAATAAAGCTTTTTTCTCCTCATTCTTTCCATATGGCTGTCACATTGTCTGTCTTGAGAGTGGGATTTATGTTATGGAATAAAAGAGTGAAAAAAATAAGGAACAATAAAAGACTGAGATTAGCATCTGCAATTGGTGTTTGCAGCACTTGTAGGTTGTAAAAATATTGAAGTACGCTTAGTAACGTTCAAAGTGACATAAATTTTCGGTTTTCGTTGTGTTTATACTGCCAATAAGGATGAGGTATCTTAATTCTGCGAATAAATATGCTGACATTATCTTTTGAAGATGGTTGGTCAAACTCTATATAAATTTACAACTGAAACTATAGTTATATAATCATTGCACAAAGAGACAACAAAGGTGGTAGATTTTCTTTTGAGTGGGAATAGACTGAAAAAAACTTGTTGACATTTAGCCAATTAACTTAAACTTTGTGCAAATCAGAGCAGGACCAAATACTGGTCACTTTGCTATTGGACACCAAGACTCATATCTTGAAGTAAAGCTATTTGGTTGAACAACTGGAAGCGCTTGAGCTATGTGAACTGAGCATTTAGCAAATAAAGGCTTATACAAGCAAACAGTTAAAAGAAAATCTGAAAGAATGTAGGGGTAAACTGGAATCTACTATCTTGCTTCGAACATTGTGATGCTTAACTCGTTTCCAGAATGTGCACCAAGGTTGCTAGATGAGCTGTCAGATTTAGGAGGCTGGCTGCTGGCAGTAAAAAAACCTGGTTCTTTAGGTGAGGACAATGTATTGTCACTAGATAACATCAACACAACATCATACATGTTAGGCCTATCTTCTGGACTCTCTTGCACACACAATGGACCTACATGGATTGATCTTTGCACTTCAGACAGGTTAATGACTCCTTTAGATGTGTACTTATTAGTTCCAAACCCCTGCCTTCTTTGAAGAGCATCCACACCTGAACATTTGATATCATGCAGTTACATGATGGATATAATAAAAACATGATTTTTGCACTAATATATAAGATAGACAGGAAGGGTTCCTACATGTCCTGTAAACTAGTAATACCTTGCAGATGTCAGACAGTTAATTTGGATAAAACAGAAACAGTTGCCAGTTAAAATTTTTACCCTGTAAACAGGTCCGGATCCACCCTCTCCAAGCTTGTTGTTCAATGAAAAGTTATTGGTAGCATAGAGATCGTTGCAAAACAAATAATGGTAAATCCAGTTCTTCATCTTTACTTTCATGGGTGAAGAACATTTCAAAGCATCTCATTCCTCTTCCTGTCAAAAATAAGTACTTAATTGGATGCAAAGAGAACCACTAAAAATCAAACAATGGTAAATTTTTGTCTGTGTCAAAAATTGGATGTAAAGAGAAAAATTATGTGATTTACCATTCGTGGAGCTAAATAAAGGAACCATTAATTTAAGCCATTTATTTCAAATTTCAAAGCGGCAATGTATCTAGTTTACCTTCATTTTGATCCTTTTTCTTCTTTTGTCTTATGTACCAGATTACGCATAGTGCTAAGAGAAGACTCGATGCTGTCAATGGCAAGCTGATTCTTAGTTTCTTTACTTTCCCTGTACTGGTGTTTTCTGATGATTAAAATAAAATCATGAGTTTAATAAGTAGGAAATGTTTTCTTCTAATAATGTACAAAACCTCAACTTGCTCATTCTATGACATCAAATTTGGTCTAGAAACCTCAAGAATCCAATGTAGCTGCCTTACATGCAAAGGCAAAGATGTATAGACTTTTACCTAACTCGGAAGAATCCAACTTTATATAGATATCATGCCCACTAGCACCAAGATCTCTCATGTCAATCAGCTCATCAAACCAAAACAAGCACCCTTCATTTGTCACTGTTATGTCTGGATTTGCTTAGGCCACACACGAACTGTTTCTCAAGCATAATTCCGCACATTTATTAAGATTCACTCCTTGACCGTACCAGGAAGAACGTGTATCCGGCAACATGATGCCTGAATACTTCAAGAATTTAACTTCCTTTTGGCAATTCAATGTTGTCTTTCTAACACTACCTCCTGACTATTTCCCCTTGCCCAGTCGGTTGGGTTTTTGTGTCCAAAATGATCCAAACATCTGCAGATTGAAGAGTTTCCATTGTTGCACAACCCATATGACTGACACTGGCTATATATGTCACAGTTATTTGCTGGTTCTCTACCAAAGTTATCCTGATTCTGAGTTTGATTATTCCATATTGAAAGCTGTAGAACCCCATTTTGTTGCATCACTACCCTTGCAAGGATAGAGGTGTCTAAAGCTCATACATCAAGGATATTTTCTCAGGATCTGATACATATGTAAAGTTATAACCAGGAGTTGGAAGACGAGATGGGGCAGTAGCAAATCCTCGACCATTCCATGGCCCAGATCTGTAGTGTGCAATGAAACCGTTCATGATAAATGGCTGTGGAAATCTGCGAGGATCAATTTCCAGGTTCGCATTTCACTCTTATTTGAAACTTCTAATGTACATCAATATTGTTGATTTTTTCAAAGAGAAAAGTTGCCGTATAAGAATATATTCACTATCTGTTTCCTTTCTACTAAAATTTGGAATGGAAAGACACCATTATGTCAGGTTTGTATTTCCATTAAACATCTAGCAGTGGTTGACTTAAAGAATAGCCATTTTTTGTTAGACATACCAGCTATTTCATATTTGCTGTATTCTGAAACTTTGTCATTTACGCGTGACTCGTAAGTTTCTTTGACAACTTCTCTAAAAACTTTCTATGCATTAGCATGAGCCTGTGAAGTAAGACTTCATTTTTCTTATGACAAGTGTACAAGAGAAAATGCTAATCAAGTACTCTTTTTCCCAATTTATTCATGTAGCTGTCTAAACCAGAAAAGAAATCAACAGGGGGTGAAAGGTACAGCCCTTGATGTTTGGTTGACCATTGATTCCATGTATATTTGTAGTATTTTTTTGTCATTTTCCTATCGCAGGCCTTACATTATCTTTTCTCATATTTGCACCACGGTCGTCGAGAGTGAAAATTTATCCGAGCATGGGGATTCCAGTAATACTTTTTCCTCCTCTTTCTTTCATATAGCTTTCACATTGTCTGTCTTGGGAGTGATTAAAAGAGTGAAAAAATAAAGAACAAGAAAAGACTGAGAATAGAATCTGCGGTTGGTGTTTGTATCACCTGTCAGTTATACAATTATATAGAGTACTCTTAGTAATGTTCAAACTGGCATACGTTTTCAGTTTTCATTGCCTTTATACTTTCCAATAAGGCTGAGGTAGATTAACTCTGGGAATAAATATGCTGACATTATCTTTTGGAATACTTGGTCAACTCTATATAAAATTACAACAGAAACTACAAGAGGCAAAGTGGTTGATTTTCTTTTGACGGATGACAACAACAACAACATACCCAGTATATTCCCACAAAGTGCAATCTGGGGAGGGTAGAGCGTGCGCAGTCCATACCACTACCACTCAGAAGCGAGATAGAGAGGCTGTTAAACTTTGTGCCTTTCAGAGCAGAACCAAATACCGGACACTTTACTATTAGACTCCAAGATTCATTTCTTGAAGTAAAATTATTTGGTTGAACAACTGGAAGCTCTTGACCTATGTGAATTAAACATTTAGTAAATAAAGGCTTCTACAAGAACTGTAAAAAAAAATTCTGAAATAATGTATAGGTAAATTATAATCTACTACCTAGCTTCGAGCATTTTGATGCTTAATTCGTTTCCAGAATGTTCGCCAAGGTTGCTAGATGAACTGTCAGATTTAGGAGATTGCTGCTGCCAGTACAAAAACCTGGTTCTTTAGGTGAGGACAATGGATTGTCACTAGACAACATCGACACAACATCACACATGCTAGGCCTATCTTCTGGACGCTTTTGCACCACAAAATAGACCTACATGAATTGATCTTTGCACTTCAGACAGGTTACATGACTCCTTTAGATGTGTACTTATTAGTTCCAAACCCCTGCCTTCTTTGAAGAGGATCCTCACCTGAACATCAGATATCATGCAGTTAGATGATGGATATAATATGAGTTTTGCACTATATATATAAGATAGTCAGGAAGAGTTCTTACATGTCCTAAAAGACTATGGTAATGGTCTGGATGGGAGAAACCTTTATTTCTTATCCCACTTACAATCTCCAGTACTATAACTTCAAAGCTAAATACATCTGATTTCACTGAAAATTTTCCTTCTAATGCATATTCCGGAGACATATAGCCACTTTAGGATAATGTTAAACAAAGAAAGTTAGTATAGCTTTTTAGTGGGGGGGAGCAAGTAAGCTCATTGGTTTAAGATCTTTACTATGTTCTAACCACTCTTGTTGTCATGGCTCCTGTCTCATTTTCTCCGAAACTTCTTGCTATGCCAAAGTCAGATATCTTTGGGTTCATATCAATATCTGGCAATACACTGCTAGGTTTAAGATCTCAATGGATTATTCGAAGTCTCGAGTCTTGATGAAGATAGAGAAGTCCTCTCGCAATTCCATTAATAATATGGAGGCGCTTAGTCCAATCAAGCTGTGAGCTCCGATCTCTATCTGAGAAAATCCAGATCAGAGCTTATTATAGGAATATTGAAATCACAACAGAACAGATAAGCAAAACCAGGTGATGATTAATCAACTTAGTCAAGTATTTCACAAAAGTTAAAAGTGTTCAAGTTCAGAGAACTGAGAACCAACCAAAAAGGAACCAATCCAAGCTATTATTAGGCATGTACTCATAAATCAACATTTTTTCTTCTGCTTGAATACAACAACCTAAGAGCTTCACGAGATTCCGATGCTGGAGTTTAGCTATTAAGATAACCTCATTCTTGAACTCATGAGTTCCTTGGGCTGAGTATCTTGAAAGTCTCTTTAACAGCAATTTGTTGTCCCCCTTTCTGCATACCCTAAGTATCATCACGCGAGGTGTTTATTGTAGTTATTTATCCAGAGATTGTTAAAATTCATAAGGAAAAAAAATATATTAATAAGTATGCCTTTGCTTATAAAAAATGTGCAACTCTTATTTGTAGTTCACTTTTTATTGTTGCTGTCGGGAAATTTGACCAGATAGGATGGCTACTTATTCACCTGATTCTATGGACCCTTTAAAGAGCTTCTACAAAATGTTTTCCAGAAAAATAAGCTGTAAAGACTAGAGCTCGACGCCTCTTTATGATATTTTGTTTGAAGTGTATTAACTTTTTATGACATTGCTTTTCTAAGTGGAATAGCTCTTTATGAGCTTAATGGTATTTTCCTTTAAAGGTTCGGAAAGCTAGTCAATGTTCCTGTAACTAGTAATACCTTGCAGCTGTCAAACAGTTAGTTTGGATAAAACAGAAAGAGTTGCAGTTAATATTTCTACGCTGTAAACAGGTCTGAATCCACCCTCTCCAAGCTTGTTTGTTCGATGAAAAGTTAATTGGTAGCATCAGAGATTGTTGCAAAATCAAATAATGGTAAATCCAATTCTTCGTCTTTACTTTCATGAGTGAAGAACATTTCAAAGCATCACATTTCTCTTCCTGTCAAAAATAAGTACTTAATTGGATATAAAGAGAACCATTAAAAGTCAAATAATAGTTAATTTTTCTTTCTGTCAAAAATTGGATGTAAAGAGAAAAATTATGTCATTTACCGTACCTGGAGCTAAATAAAGTAGCCATTTATTTCAAATTTCAAAATGGCAATGTATCTAATCTACCTTCATTCTGATCCTTCTTCTTTAGTCTTATGTACCAGATTAAGCATAGTGTTTAGAGAAGACACGATGTTGCCAGTGGCAAGCTGATTCTTAGT
>JBDJHY010000001.1:4863775-4888277 GCA_039654485.1 Withania somnifera | reverse complement strand
TACACCGACTTGATTTGGGGTCCACGTTCAGCTTGTGGCTCATCAGTTCGAGGGATACCCCCTTCATGTCCTGAGGGAACCAAGAAAAAACGTCTTTGAATTCCTGTAGCTTAGAGATCATCCCTTGGTGGAGGATAGTGTTTTGAGATGAGCCTATGCTTATTTTTCTTTAAGGGAATTCAGGGTCTAAGGCGACCTCTGTTATCTCGTCATCCGCTTTCTCGGATGGGATGACGTGTGCCTTCTCCTGAGGTCGGGGAGGCTCCTCCAGTAATTGTTATTTATTTACCTTAGGTGCCTTTCTTTTTAGTGCAACTCTCATGCACTCTCTTGAGACCTACTGGTCTCCTCGGACTGAAGTTCTTTCTGTATTTCTATAGATATGAAGTGGTCATCCCTTGCTCGGTAGGGAACTGTATCATGAGGTGGTACGACGAGCAGTGGAACAACTCTGGATGGTCTCGGGTAACTCTGGTGGTATGACTGAAGCTATCCCTTGCTCGGTAGGGAACTGCATCTTGAGACCATCCATGTTGGAACAACTCTAGATGGTCTCGGGCAAATTTCTGAGTGACATATAGGGGAACATTAGTGGGAGGATGATTTTGAGTGGTCTCCCATTTTGTGTTCATCCCCGACCTCGACCTCTCCTGGTAGGTCATCCTCGTGCTGGGGTTGTAGGCCTTGAGCCGGCCTCCGCCGTTTTTCTCCTAGTATTCATCATGTTCTTAGTTCATACTTTCTCTTCAACAGATTTTGAGTGACTTAATTTTTTCCGTCCCCACAGACGACGCCAATTGAGGAGTCTTTATAAATTACTAAAACAATGACCAAAGCAAAACACGCCAGATGATAGCGATCAATAGCAATATATGAGAATGCCTGCAAAACAAAGCCTACAGTGGTCCCAGGGTAGTTCTCCGATGCTTAAGTTAGTTTTAGCACTGAGAGAATTTCAAGAGTATTTGTGATTAGTATAGTGAGCGTACCTTTGCTTTTTTTTTTTGATTGACACTTTTATAGAGGTTCCCTAGAACAACCATCCTAGTGGGTTTTGTAAATGGGGGATAGTTTTTGTAGTGGTCACACCCACTTACCTTGTAATATTCGTGGCATTATTAGTGGGCGAGATCCCCTCAACGACTATTAGTGGAAAAGCATTAGTGGAAAATATTCCCTCAACGGTTATTGATGGTAGTTATCCTACCGTTAATTCCCATTTGTTATGTCATTACTAGTAATTATTAATTATTATTAATTACTATTAATTCTTTGCTATCGCAATTCTACAGTTCTCTACCAAAAAGTTTCATATACATTCTTAAAGGTAAATTATATACAACATATCTCGAAAACTTAATGTACAACAACAATTGACAAAAAATTAGTATTCTTTTTGAGTTTTTTTTTTAATTTGAGGTTCTGATTTTTTTATAAATAAATTTTGTATTGAGTGGGTATAGTTACAAAAGATCAATTATGTATTGAGGAGCCCAAATCTGAAATTTTGGATGATTTAGTGTAGTATTAAAGTGATTTGAATGAATTTAGTGCTAGAATTTATGGAAGAAGAGGAAGTTTGTTTTTTTGTATAAATTTGTATATTGTTTTGTATACTATTGTATATAATATGCAATCATTCTATTTCGATGGTTTTCTCCTTCATCTTTATTTTATACACATATATAATATAGTTACATTGTTTAAAACTTATATGTATATATATATATATTTGTATAATTATGTTTATTATATTATATAATTATATACATACAACATTATGCAAAATTATATAAGATGTATAATACATCCATATACA
This sequence comes from Withania somnifera, assembly GCA_039654485.1. NCBI lineage: Eukaryota > Viridiplantae > Streptophyta > Magnoliopsida > Solanales > Solanaceae > Withania > Withania somnifera. Next base: position 4,886,458 of record JBDJHY010000001.1, on the reverse strand, counting down.
ATACTATACAATACAAGCATCTCGATTTTAAATTTAATTTCCTCATCACATACATGTTCATTTGGTCATTCCCCTGTCTGAAAAAATATAGTTCCACCAAGTCAACTAACTACAACATTTGGTGGAGGCACTTGGACTTTAATCCCTCTATTTTAGTCCACCATCGCTGCTCTACTATACCCTAAAACCCACAATGTTCTTCCTTTATTTTCTGAACGCCTCCCCCCAAAAACAACCTTAAAATTTTTATCATAGAATTCGATGAAAACAGACAAAAATCGCACTGCGACCAAAATTATATAGAGATACAACATACCAAGAGAATAAAGATTAACTCATATGCCAGTTTCGTACTACATTTTTATTAGATAAACATTTGTTAAAAATATTTTATATTGTTGTTTATCATTAAGATAGTTATGTTGCATTTGCTAAATAATAAATTTTTCTACTTAAGCTATATAATAATTTGCCTAGAATGATTTGAAGTATATATATTTTAATGTTGATACTAGATTTCTAATAGATGCAGTATGTATATCATAATTGTATATTTATATATACTACATTATATAGAAATGTATGTAGATGCAGCCATCATATTAACCTGTAGATTTATGTATAAATTACATTAGATATTTTAGTGTAAATCTATGTATAAATTACATTAGATATTTTAGTGTAAATCTGTAAGTTCCACAAATTACTAAGAAACTAAGTATCACCCCATTAGTCTAATAAAGAAAAATAAATTAAAATAAAATGACAACGTTAAAACGTAAACAAAAAAACAACCACAACAAAAATTCAGAAAATTTCAAAAGAAACATAAATCAAGTTATGAAACTAACAATGACAATCACAATTTTTAAAAATAAAATAAAGTGATGATAATATCTCGAAGAAGACTAAAAAGACAAGTAAAACTATAGCAGGAAATTTCAATTTTTTAAAGAAAAAATTTAAAATATAAAAAATAAATTTGAGAAGTAAAATCAAAATAATAACATCGAAAAGTCAAATAAACAGAAAAATATATCTTATAGAAGAATCAAAACGTAAAATCAAATGAAAGGAAGACCTAAAAACATTAATGATGGAAGAGAAACTTACTTGGAGTATATTCCAAAAAGGAAACTAAGAGTGACACAAAAAAAATATTTGAAAAAAAAAATGCATTAAATGAGCATTGGATACATATTGTAAAGTAACTTTGGACATATAATTGAACCATTTTTTTTATAAGGCCAAACTAAATAAGTAGACAAATATGAGCTCTATAATTACATAACAAGCCACAAGTTTGAAGAAAATTACACAATATAGCAGTAATTTCCATGCGGATATCTTAGATACCCGCATAACAGTTACGTGGGCATTTTAGATATCAATGTAACTAGTTACGCGGTTATCTCAGATACCACTACTCTTTTGTAAAATAAGTTGTGTATGTGAAATTAATTTTAAATTTTTTTATGGCGTTGTATATCTTAAAAAAATTTATGTATACCTCAATGATTTGATGTCTATATCTAAATATTTTAAGATTCACAAGAATTGATTTTTTATTTTTTATATGTAAAATTTGAAGCACCGATTTTTTCTATGTATCTTAATTTTTGTAACGCTTCTATAACTTAAATGTATTAATGCCCGTGAATCTTATATTTTGATTCTTATGTATCTTGAATATTTTTAAGGCTTTGTGTATATTTTTTCTTCGTGTTAGTATGTATTTATGCACAGATATATTTAAATATGTAAGATACACAGTGCACAAATGTATATATGCTTAAATACACCGAATGCATTACAAGACAAAAGATACGTCGGTGAGGAAGAGAGGAAGAGAGGAGAGAGGGATTAAAAATATTATGATGCACAGGAAAATATATTTTATGATATACATGTATTAAAAAAACTTAAGATTCACTGGTATTAAAAGATATATCGGCTTTAAGACTATAAGTATACACAGGAAAAAATATTTAAAAATTTAAAGTACCCCTAAATATTCAAGTTACATAAGTGATAAAATATCTAAGATACACAAACTAAAATTATTTCAGATACACAAAGCTAAAGTAATTAAAACTTGAAGACGGAAATCTATGGTATGCTCAATAGAATTGATCTAATTTCATTATTCTCACTATTCAAAACAATGGAGCTTTCAATCAAGATCTTCTCGATACATTATGTAATTAATGAAACTTATGTCATGTTATGTATAATTAGGTTTTAAACCTAGGTTATTTATGTAAGTTTCCCTTTTTATAATATAATACATAGTGATCTATATTTGATAATATAACATTGTTGATTGCACTTTTTTTTATAATTTTCTCATATAAATAATCACTGTCATGAGTAGGGTATCAAAGTCTCAAAATATTTGATAAAGTTCTTTAGATTTACCATTGATAATCTTAAAATATTCTAATTTTATCAAAATGACAGGCATATATTGTGAAAAAATAGTTACCACAGAGTGGTAATTGTACAACGTCGGTACTATATAAAGATAAACGTTACAAATATAGGCAAAATATATTACCGAAAAGAACTTATATTTTATACTATAAAAAGCTCTAGTTATTAAAAGGTTTAACTTTATGCCTAATCAAGCTGGCTAAAGAAGTATGGAGTAATAGAAAAGAACTGTTTTTATACTCCAAAAATTACGTTAGAACACTTTTTTTTATCCTTTGAATAAGTTTAGTCTTATCAATATGACGCAAAAAAAAATTGGAGCTAAATAAAGGTTAGACGAGTAACAAACCGAGGTTAATTTAAACCTGTAACAATAAGCTTCCTAGTCTATATAATCTATGTAGATAACGGCAACACGCACAACATTGCGAATAGAATTCAGAAACATTGACAAAAAACATATCATTAAAGAAGAAATAAGATATTTTTATCCAACAAACACCCGTTAAGAAGAATTGTTGGTTTAGGAAAGTTGCAACCTTTAATAAAATTTACAATTTTTTAGATGTTCCGTAGTCGGCCCGCATATGGTCTATGTGGCCTCATATGAGCCATTAAGAAATAAAAATTTTCTGGGATGATATGCGGAGCCATATGCGGCAGCATATAAAACCGGAAACTTTAACAAAATCGATACTACCCTTCGGTACATATGCAGCCGTATATCACCAAATGCGGTCTGCATAGGGTGAACTAGCCTGGTTTCAAAAGGCGTAGAGAATTTTTCTTTAATCTAATTCTCCTTGAATCGGATTTCACTTCACATTCATATAGCTGATTTCTAACTGTTTAATCCTATAGATAAACTATTTTGCCATATCTGCCAAACATAGAAACCATTAAAAAGCCTACAAGCTCTATCCTTATTTTATAAGCATTGTTTACATCATGAGAATAGATTGAGTCATTTGAAATATTGAACTATCATGCATAACTTTGTTTGATGTTTTTGAACCTAGTTCTTGAAATATCCAGTCTGCTAGGTAGATTTACTGCCATGCTGCCTTGTCCTAGAGCTTAGATCCAGTTTTCTCGATAATCTCTCAACTGGCTCTGTAGGTTGGATGTTTTAACTAAATCATACACATGATCCTTTTGCCTTTACATAGAAAACAATGATAATTCCACTAGAGAGTAGATGTTAACAATATTATGCCTTTGTTTTATGTGATGTAATTTTTCGTTATACACAGTACTTCCTGCCCTTCCAACTATTGCTTGGCTATCACAGTATATCCATACAGATGTAGATGGTTAAGCAAGAAAGGAATATCTGTCCAGAAATCTCGAAACCACTCATCTTGTTAACCGGCCTTATCCAAAACTATGAATTCATATTCTATTGTGGAGCAAGCAATACTGTATGTTTGGATGATTTCTAAGATATTTCTCCTCAACCAAGAGTAAATACATACCCACTTGTGGATTTAACTTAGGAAGATCCGGTGATCTAATTTGCATCACTATATTCTTCATGTATCATAGAATATTTATCATAACGCAAAATATAGTTTTAAGTGTATTTTAGATACCCCAAAACTCATTTCATTGCAATCCAGCAAGTTTGATTGAGATTACTTGTGTACTAAATGAGTTTACTAATAGTGCATGGTATATCTTATGGAGTACAATTCATCATATACACCAAACTTTACGAATATTCATGCATATTCCAATTGTGAGTCAATTTCACCTTTATTCATCGAAGTGCAAAGCTCACATCCATCAATATCTTGGAAATATTGAAATTCAAATACTTGAATTTGTCTAGTACCTTTCAATATAATGAGATTGTGATAATGCTAATCATTCGGGAGTTCTTAAATTCTTATCTCTAAGATTACATCAGCAATTCCTATGTTTTTCATATCAAATTTGTTAGCCGACATCTATTTTGTAGCATTTATGTCAGACATAATCAACATTAACTTACAAACACTCAGTGACTTGATGATTCAGGGTGTTTTTAATGTAAATACATTTACCACACTCATTAATTTTGAAACCATTTGCCAACATTATCTAATAAAAAATTTCACGTGTTGCTTAGGTGATTGTTTTAGTCCATTGAGTGACTTAAAAAGTTTACACACCTTTTTTATTTACCTGGAACCACAGAACCCTCAAGTTATTTCTTGTAAATCTCTTACTCCGATACTTAATTTAAGAAAGATTCTTTATATCCATTTAGTTGATTTCAAGACTAAATACTGCAGCAAGTGCAACTAACATCTGAATTGATGTTATTCTTGTTACTAATGAGTATGTGTCATAAGAGTCAAGACCTTCCATTAGTCTGTAAACTTCTACAACTAGCCTTACTTTATACTTGTGAATAGTTCCATCAGCTTTCATTTTCCTTTTAAAGATCTATTTTGATACTAAAGTTTTATTTTCTAGAGAAAGACCAACCAATTCCCAAATATGGTTGCTTAAGATTGATTCAATCTTACTATTGTCTGCTTCTTTAAAAAATGAAGAATATGAAAAAGACATGGCTTCTTTAAATGTTCAAGGCATATCATCAAGAAAAAATGTTACAAAATCCTATTAAAAAAAAGTAGCTATTCTTTGACGTTTACTATGCCTTGGATTCTCTTCATCCGTTTTATTTTCTTTGATTCTTCTCAAGGTCGTTTAGATTCTTTACTTGACGATCTACATTTAGTTTTATATGGATAAATATGTGTCACGACCCAAATCTCGGGTTATGATGGCATCTATGATCCTCCCTTAGACAAGCCTATCACTAAAGCTCGGAGCTACTCGTAATAGGCCATAAATGCTCACAACGACAAGAACAAAGAAGAACATAGTCAAATATATACAATAGCGGAAGCAGAAGGAACATATATACAACCTAAATGTCAATGGAATAAGGAGCTTCTAAACAAAGTATCTAAGAGAGAAATATATATACAACTCTTATGAAAAGTTCTATACAAGCCCTGCCATGAACAAAATAGAGAAGGCTATAACAGCAAGGGTGCCATGATTAGCTCGAATGTCAAAGCTCACGAAAGTTTTCGTAGATTAGCAAATCTACTTAAAACAATCACATCGCCTCCGATAACCCTACTGGTATCTGCACCATAAAAAAGGTACAGAAGTGCAGCATGAGTACAATACACGGGTACTCAGTAGGCATTATAGGTCGATTGGGCTAAAATAGTGAAGAAAGTAAAATAGGTAATAGTGATAAGAGAGAAAAAATAAAATAACCGCTTAACTATAGGAACAAGTAATACGAATAGGCACTAACACTATTAATAGGAATGAAGCACCAGACCAGAACAGGTAAAATAAGTACGGCTGCCTAATAGGAATAATCGACTATCGCATAAGGCTAATAGCGAGCTACAAAGGCCTACCTGAAATCTGGTAGAGTACTAATGCCAATATGATTTTCTAAAGTACCGCAAGTAAAAGAGCGTGAGAGTAAGAGTAACTAAGATAAAGAGCTAAAGATAACCCAAATAGCCCCCTATAAGACCATTGAGCACAAACAGAAAGGAAACACACAAAAACCTACCGACACCCCTTCCCTTCGGTTAGGCACAAACAAGACAACAAAACTCACGGTGACCCCTCCACCCCTTAAGCCCAACTAATACAAACAATGCGAGTAGAATGAATGCATAGGGGTGCTGAAAGTAAAATCTGAATAGTACCATCTAGTACTAGGTGATCGCGCCTCACTAATGCCAATCGTGGGGATCGGGCCCTATTAGTACCAATTAGTGGGGTCCTTAGCCTTTAGTACAAAAATAAATGGGGTCCCTGCCCTTAGTGCTAAATCAATGAGGTCTTTGACCTTTAGTGACAAATCAATGGAGTCCCTAACCCATAGTGCCAAAACAATAGGGTTCACACCTCGAAGGTGTGTGCCTCCAGATCAATTGCAAGGTCCACGCCCTGGGAGTCCCTACGTCAATAGTGCCAATAGTACCAATTGGTACCAGTAGTTCAAAAAATACTAGTAACATAGTTTCTTAATAGTTAGAAACCTTATCTCGTTATATTCAAAAAATAGCACCATACCACTAGGTCATCGTGGTAAAATATACGTATAAGTAAGAAAACCTCTTTTCCATTAGTTATTAGGGCCAGAAAACTTCCAGTTTTGGTTAATCCAGAATATAGCTTTACCATAGCACCGAAATAGACCCGTGCATAATCTACTAGAGCTCATAACGCAACAATGCATGATCGCGACGCAAACAACGGACTAGGATCCACCAAAGGCCACCAGATAAGAACTCAACTCACCCACTCATTATACAATAGCTCAATCACATCCACTAGGGTCCAAGGACACACACGGCAAGGATAGGGCAATCAGATGTATTCGACACCCTCTATGTCCCTCCATGGGACCCTTAGAAGTAAAGAAACAAGAGATAAATTAATTAAAGTAGTGCGACCAACCTAACAACCATCCCACGAAGCTAGCCACCCCAACGAGAATTCTACAGTAACCCAGTCTAAATTAAAGTAAACCTAGCCTACCTAGGCACCATCGAGAATCCTCGATAAGTGTGCAACATTGGCTCGGAGCTCCAACCATACCCAAATTTTTAGAAACTATCAAGTTACATATCAGGGGATAAAAACATAAATAACGACACCCATATTGCCAAATTCAATCTGGGTAAAAAGCGGGCCAAAATATGAAAAATAAACTAAAATACCATTATGAAGGCCTCAAGCTTAACAAATGCGTGATTCAAAATGATCAAAATTGGACCGCCGAAATGTCCTTAAGTGGCCAAACAAAGTTTATGGAAAAAGTGCAAAATATTTCAAGGATCGAAAATGAAAATTTAGGCATGCTACACACCTAGGATTGGGTGGAAAATGATCACCACACAATAATTACCCTACCAGTAGCCCCATTATGCAAAAACAACAAGAAAACTCTAAATGACATGCCCAAGGAACCAAAAATCCATTAAAGCTCACTTGAGCTAAAATAGGAAGAAAAAGGTAAAGGAAACTTACCAAGAACTAAGGAGCAAGATATGTGAACACCCCATGAAGTCCCAACAACAGTACACTAGCTTTAGAGTGATTTTAGAAGAAGCAGGGGTAAGATAAACAATGGATAAATGATCAAACTGTCTGAAATTTCAAGGTCTAGCAGTTTTATAATTGACCACAAACTTGTGTGATCGTGGTGACCTGGTGTGATCTCGCCAAATAGCCAGGTCACAAAGCAGCACGATCGCGGTGCCTTGAGTGTGATCGCATTAAAAGAAAAAATACTAGTTAACATGATCGTGTTTCTAAGGGGGCATCGTGCTAAAGGTATGGAAACTCAAATTACTGTGATCGCGCTGAACACCTAGATTCTGCAGAAATTATGCAATAGCTGAATTTTCCAACAAGGGTATGGAATTGAAATGAATTCTAACTGACATAAACCAAACATGTATTTTGTATGAAAAACACATTTTTGAACTCAACAGAATAGAGGAATAGCCATCAAAGGTCGTTTGAACTAAAAGGACCCCAAGCCAAAACCAACTAAAAAGTGCCAAATTTCTAACTTTCCACCAATGCACTCAAAACAAGCCTGAGAACCTTAGGAAGCAAACTAATGACTCAAATAGCCTAAAATCATCATTTAGGAGCTGATGGAATCATCAAAATTCTAATCCGACACTCCGATCACCAAAATCACACCAGAGCTGAATTGAATTTCCACAAAATAGCTCAAACTCAAAACAAACACCTTGAGGCACAAACTTAAGGTCCTTATAGATCAAAGTCGGCATTCCGGTGATAATGGAGCTATGAGAATCTGATTTCAAGCTCGTTTACTAAGATTTCACTCTAAAGTTCCACTATTTCAAGGTTAAGCATTCAAAATAGCAAAACTGAAATAACAGGCTATAGAACCGCCAGGGAACCAAACAAATGGTTCCATTAAGCCATAAATGACTTGGGCCAGCTAACAAAAAGCTCTAATCACATAAAAAGCTGAAAGACAAGTAAATGACCAAATTGGTCATTACAACATCCACTACTAAATAGGACTTTCATCCACAAAGTCAAGGATAGAGTAGTACCTAAAGGCTCGAATAGATATGATAATGGGCCCTATAGCACACTCTGTCTCCCAGGTAGTCTCCTCGATGGTCGATACACACAACGAACCATCACTATCAGAATATTTACGGATCTAAACCGCCTCACATCTCTATCTATAATGGCTTTCGACTCCTTGATATAAGTCAACTTGTCATCAATCTAAATAGACTCTCAGAAAATCACATGGGATACGTCTGGCACATACCGATGAAGCATCGATACATAAAATACCAAATGAACTGCAACTAACTCTGAAGGTCAGGAAAACATGTAAAAAATATCTCGAACCCTATGTGTGATCTCATACAACCCTATAGAACAAGGGCTAAGCTTACCTCATCTCTAAGCCTCATTATTCCCTTCATAGGTAATACCCGAAGGAAAACCATATCACTAATACTGAACTCTAGGCATCGAAGTCTACGGTCCGTCTACTTTGTTGTCTATCTTCTTATAAATAATGTTAGAACTACTGCCTGCTCTGCACTGCCTGGAGCCTATCCTGGGTAAATCTGACCAGTTCTACAGTATCACAAAGCCAATCAGAACTCTAGGGTCAAACCTTCTCGCTACAAAACTAACCAACAAGCAATCTACGATGCCTAATATTCAAGGCCTCCAAATGCGCTATGTAAATTCTAGAATGATAATTGATATTATACAAAAACTCCACCAAAAGCAGAGGCCCGTAATATATCCCCAAGTACCTGAATAGCCCTCCCGGACTTCCGACAATCTGATGGTGAAATGTTGTACTCAAGGAAACCTCAGTTTCCATCTCTTTTTGAACCAACCTCTAAAACCATGCCTATGAATTCTAACCACCTCAAGAACATACAACTCATCTAGTCTCTTTGCATTCCAAGAAGAGTACGTCGGAAAGAAATGAGCTGACTTGGTCAATCGATCCATAATGAACCAAATACAATCATAGACCCTAGAAGTGTTGGGAAGGACTAAAACAAAGTCTATAGTAATCCGCTCCTACTGCCACTCAAGGATAGGGAGTCCCTGAATCTCGTCATACTATTTTTAGTGCTCGAACTTTACCTACTGACAATTAAAAAATCGAGACATGAAGGACTCTATAACTCTCCTCATGCCTCACCACCTGTGATGCTGCCTCAAATCACGGTACATCTTTGCGACACCTAGATGGATAGAATATATGGAGCGGTTAGCCTCACTCAAAAGATTTTAAATCAAGTTAATATCTCTTAGAATGGATCGACAGTCATGAACCCATAGCACACCATCACAATCTATCATAGACCAAATGAAATCATCTTGAAGAACCCTCTCTCATCTGAATTAAATGCAGGTCCTCGTACTGGCACTATCGAATCTGATTAATAAGGGCGACCTAATCTCAACATGGGAAATAATTCTCTTTGGTGTAGAAATATCCAATCTAACCAACATATTAGTTAAGGACTTAATGTCTCGAGCCAATGGTCCCTCAGAAGCTAAAATAGAAGATAGGCTACCCATATTCATCACCTTTCGGCTCAAGGAATCTACAACCATATTAACCTCGCCCAGGTGATAAAGGATACTCAAGTCATAATCCATTAGGAGCTCAATCCACCTATGCTGCCTCAGGTTAAGCTCCCTCTTACTCAGGATAGACTGCAAACTATAGTGATTAGTATAAACATCACAATGGATGCTATAAAGATAGAACCTCCAGATCTTAAGCGCGGAAACTACCGCCGCTAACTCCAACTCATTGGTGGGGTAGTTGCACTGGTGATCCTTCAGCTGCTTCAACATATAAGCTATTACTTGACCCTATTATATAAAAATACATCTTGATCCAATACCCGAATCATCACAATACATTTAACAGTACTGACCTTCAACTGGCAAGGCAAGTATTGGGGCGGTAGTCAGCAACTCCTTCAGCCTCAACAAGCTAGAGTCACGCTCAACCGACTACTAAAAGGGCATATCCTTCCATGTCAGTCTAGTGAAAGGAGCTTTGATAGAAGAAACATTATGAACAAGCCAATGATAATGCCTAACTAAGCCAAGGAAACTGTGAATCTTTATGACAATAGTAGGTTGAGGACAATCACACACCATGACCACCTTGGGTGGATCAACATTAATTTTAGCACCTAATACCATGTGTCCCAAAAAAGAAATAGGATCGAGAAAAAACTCACACTTTGAGAACTTAGAGTAGATCCACTCAGTCCTCAAAGTCTGCAATACTATCCTCAGGTGATCCTTGTCATCCACTCGATTTTGCAAGTAAACCTCTATTTTATTGATGAATACGATCATAAAAGAGTCTAAATATGGAATGAATACGTGATCATGAAATCCATAAAATTCTCAGGGACATTAGTCAGCCCAAACAAAATCACCATAAACTCATAATGCCTATACCTCTTCTAAAAAGCTGTCTTCGGGACATCCTCAGCCCGAGTCCTCAATTGATGGCAGATGGATCTCAAATAAATCTTAGAGAACACTATGGCACCCTGTAACTGATCAAACAAGTAATAAACACACGGTAAGGGATACTTATTCTTAATATTCACCTTGCTCAGCTGCCTATAATCAATAACATCTGTAGAGACCCATCCTTTTTCTTCACAAACAACATGGGGGCACCCAATGGTGATATGCTAGGATGGATAAATCCCTTATCATAAAAATCCTGAAACTTAATGCTCAACTCCTGAAGTTCTTCTGGCGCCATATGGTAAGGAGAAATGGAAATAGGTCGTGTTCCTAGCTCAACCTCAATAGAAAAATCTACATCATGCTCGAGTGGGAGGCCAGGTAAATCTATAGGAAACACATCTACAATCTTACCAACTAATGAAGTAGACTCAGGGGAAGGAGAATCCATACTAAAATCCCTCACATTGACTAAGTAGGCATGAAAACCTTGAGCAACAAGTCTATGACCTAACAGTAAGAAATAACCCAAAACAAAAAATGACTAGTAGGATCACGCCATATCCAAGGGCACATCGGGCACAAAAAAGGTTACGGTCTTAGCATAGAAGTCTAAGACTGCACAATAGGGGGATAACCAGTCCATGCCCAAAATCACATCAAAATCCATCATATCTAACTTAATCAAATTAAGACAAGTATTGTGACCCTGAATACTCACCAGGCATGATCTATATACCCGATCCATCATTAGGGATGCACCTATGGGGGTAGATACTCTCAAGGGTGTAGGTAACAACTCACTAAAAACACCCAATTGAGCAGTAAAACAAATAGACACATAAAAGAAGGGGATCCATGACCAAATAAGGTTAGGGTTGAGTGCCAATAAGAAAATAACATACCATGACTACTGTATCTGAGGCCTCAGTCTCTGCCCTGTCCAGAATAGAATAAAACTGGTGATGGCCCACAACCTGTTGTTTCTCAACACCTCTACATCTCTCTCTTATTTCCTGGCCTCCCCCTAAATCTATGAATAGCTGGTGACCCACCACTAACTGGTGGCACTACCTAAAGTGGCTGGGCAGGATAGGCTACGGCTTGAGTAGCCCAACACCTAGGGCAATCCCTAGAAAAGTGGCCCCTATCACCACAAATAGAAACCCTCTCCCAAATAATCTCTGGAAACCCTAAGGTAGTCTATAATAATGTTACCCACCCCTCAACACTCATAAAAACTGCTCCCAATTCTGGCCTGACTACAAGGCTTCTCAACATAACCTCACGAACTTAAAACTGGGCCACTGATGGGCTGACTACTAGAGCACTTGTCAGAAGCCTAAAGTGAAGCCTTATAGTGTCATCTTGTCTAACCTCCCCTACTAAAACTACGGCTTCTATACCTAGATCCCTAAAAACCTCCCTGAAGGCACTACTTCTTCTCACTGCCCCCTTGGGCCTGGTGGGCTAAAGCCTCCATATTGCAGTTATGGTCCTAAACATCCAATAATGACTTTTGCAATACCAATAACCACTCAACATGACCCTGTAGGTACAATATCAACCTATACTCAAAGCAATGAATCTGCTCATTCTCGGTAGGTAATAAATCACCAGCATGCATGGATAGGTCAATAAATTAGGCCTTATATCAGATACGGTCATAACACCTTGGTGCGAGCTATAAAAATAAGATTGCAATACCTCACGTATGCTCTTGTGCACATAATGGTCCATGAGGCCTCTAGAAACTTCCCCCAAGTCGATGGGGCTGAATCTGGTGGCCTACGGTCCTAGAAAACTCACCACCAATGACTAGTGGCACCCTCTAGCAGATAAGAAGTAAAATCATCCCCATGCGTCTCCAGTAACTCCAGAGTCCTTATAACCTCTTTGTATACAACAATAAACTCATGGGGTCCTATATCTATGCTCTATAAAACCTGGCGGGGTAGTTCGCAGAAAATGATATAACATCTTCCGCATCTCAGATGCGGGTATAACAAGAGCTAGTATAGGCGTAGGTATAGTAGTAGTAGTCTGGATGGAACAGTCGGTGGCACTGGTAGTGCTGCTAGGTATTTAGATATTGGTAGAGGCGGTGTACCCTATTTCGCTCCCCGAGCAGATGACTGTGGTCTATCTACCAAAATCCCATCAAGCATCTGTAACATTTGCCATAATAGATCTCTGAATGTGGTAGGCGGTATTTGTGCGAACTATGATGGTAGTACAGGAGGTGTCTAAGGCTGTGTAGTGGCTGGGGTAGCAAATATCTACTAAGAATCATCCTTATCCCCTCCTGATTTAATGGGGGAGGGTCTCGATCTATGGACGAGCCTCATGTTCTCACCATTTGTAAAAGAGTGAAGCCAAGGTAAGTTTTGAAAAATGGTATGAGTGTTAATGCATGAAAAGAATCAAGAGATGAAAGATTTCCTAAAGCATTGTATAGCCTCCCAAATATTGGATGCAAACATCAATGCAACAATCTACAGGACTTACCGGATACTTTCTCCAAACCCAAAAAGACTGGTGAACCTAAGCTCGATACCACTCCGCACGACCCAAATCTCAGTTCATAATGGAATCTATGACCCTCCATAGATAAAACTATCCTTACAACCTGGATCTACTTACAATGTGCCATAAATTCTCACAATAACAAGAATAAACAAGAACATAGTCAAAAGTATACAATAGAGGAAACAAAAGGAACATATAAAACCTAAATCCCAAAACCTGTTGTCAATAGCATAAAGAGCTACTAAGCGGAGTATCCAAAAGAGAAATATATACACAAGTACAACTCCTATGAAAGTTCTACACAAGGCCATCCACGAACAAAATAAATCCGGCTATAACAGCAAAGGAACCATGATTAGCTCGAACATCAAAGATCACAGTAGTCTCCGTAGATCTGTAAATCTACCCAGAACTATCATGTCGGCTCCTATAATCACAATCAGTATCTGCACCATGAAAATGGTAGAGAAGTGCAAATGGGTATCAAATATAGGAACCCAGTAGGTATCATAGACCGACCGGGCTAAAATAAAATACTAGTAAAGAAATAGAGAGGAAATAAAATACGTCAATAGTGATAATAGGGAAATAATAAAATAATTGGTAAACTATAGGAACAAGTAATAAGAACAGGAACTAACATTATTAACAAGAAGGAGGCATGAAAAAAAAACATGTAAAATAAATGCGGCTGCAGCATAAGAGTAACCGACTATTGTATAAGTCTAGGAGCAAGCTACAGAAGGTGTATCTGAAATCCAGCTGAGTACTAATGCAAATACAATCATCTAAAGTACCGCAAGTAAAAGAGTGTGAAAGTAAAAGTAACTAAGATAAGGAGATAAAGATAACCCACATTCCCCAATAAGAAAACTGAGCACAAATAAAAAGGAAACATACAAAAAAGTACCTGATGCCCGATCCCACCGGTAGGCAAAAACAACACCACAAAACTCATCATGACCCTCTTAAACCCAACAAGTACAAACAACTCGAGTAGAATAAATGCATAGGGTGCTGAAAGTAAAATCTGAACAATGTCATCTAGTACTAGTAGGTCATGCCTCATCAGTTCTAACCTTGGGGACCACACCCCATTAGTGCCATCAGTGGGGTCCATGACACTTAGTACCAAAATATATGGGGTCCCTTACACTTAATGCTAAATCAATTGGGTCTCTGACCTTTAGTGCCAAATCAATAGGGTCCCAGACCCTTAGTGCTAAATTAATGGGGTCCCTAACCCATAGTGCCAAAACAATTGGGTCTGCGCTTCTATATCAATAGCATGGTCCGCGCCCTGGGAGGACCCACCTCAATATTGACAATAGTACCAATCAGTGCTAGTAGTTCCAAAAGTACTAGTAACATAGCTCCGTGATTATTAAAAACATTATTCAGTTATACACTGGAAATGGAGCCATACCACTAGGTGGTCTTGGAATAATATACGTATAAGTAAGAAAACCTATTTTTTGTTAGTTATTAGTCTATGAAATCTTTTAATTTAGGTTAAAACTGAACATAACTTTACCATAGCTCCAGGCCATACCATGTGTAATCACCAGAGATCATAATGTAATAATGCATGATCATCGACACAATAATAATAATTAAAAAGAATCAAACAACATCTAGTATCGGCCCAAGGCCACTAGCTAAGAACTTTCGTGTCAAGGCCAGGACACTCAAATATAGCCTAACATCCTCTACGTCCCTCCACGAGACCCCCAAAAGAAAGAACTATGAGGTAAGTTAATTAATGCAGGGAGACCAACCTAGCAACTATCCCATACAACTGACCATACCAGCAAGAATTTTAGAGAAACTCAGTCTAAAACAAGGTAATGCTAGCCTACCTGGGTGCCAACAAGAATCCATGATAAGCATATAACACTATCTCGGAGCTCTGAACATATTTGAAATCACCTGAACTATCAAATTATTATCTAGGGATCAGATTATGAATGACAACACCCATTCCCAAGTACAAAATGAGTTGAAAAATGAGCCAAAAAAATGGGCCGGCGGGCCCCACAATCCAAAAATAAACTAAAAATACTGGCACGAAGGCCTCAACTCAAGGAATACATAGTTGGAAAATGAGCGAAATTGGACCACCAGAAGGTCCTCAATTGTCTAAACAATGTTTACAGAAAAAGTACAAAATATTTCAAGGTTCAAAAATAAATAATTAGGCATGCTATGCACCAGGGATTGGGTGGAAAATTTTCATCATGTAATAATTACCCTACTAATAGCCACACTACCCTAAAAGAACAAGGAAACGCTAAATACCATGCCCAAGGAACCAAAGCTTCATTAAACCTAACTTGAGCTAAAAGTCAAAGAAGCAGATAGAGGAAACTTACTAAAACAAAAGAGCAAGCTATGTGTATGCCCACAAAGTCCCCACAATGATATCCAACTTATGTGTGATTTTAGAAAAAGAAGGGATAGGAAAAATGAAGATGCGAATGAAAAAATTATCTGAAATTTTGAGGCATAGTTGTTTTATAATTAACAATGACCCAGTAGGATCATGGTGACTTAGAGAAATCATGCCAATTGGCCAATTTAAAGAGAAGCACAATTACAATGCCTAGAGTGCGATCACATTAAAGGTAGAAAACAAGAAGTTACCATGATCACATTGCTAAGGTATGATCTCACTAAAGGCAGGGGAACTCAGATTACCATGGTCATGGTAGAAAGGCATGATCACGCTGACCACTTGGGTTCTACTGAAATTTTGAAACAGCTAAATTTTACAACAAGAGACCAGAATTGAAACAGAGTCAACAGAAACAACCAAAATGTATATTGCATGAAAAACACATTCTAAACTCAAAAGAATCGATAAAACGACCTTTGGAGGTTGTTTGAATGAAAGGGACCCCCAAACCAAAACAAACCAAAAAGATCCAAATTTCTAACTTTCCAGCAATGCACTCAAAACAAGCTTGGGTACCTCAACAATCAACCTTATGACTCTAATAGCCCAAAATAAATATTTTGGAGCTGATGGAATCATCAAAATTCTAATCCGATGCTCCGCTATACAAAAGCCCACCCTGGCTCCAAAATGAGCTTTCGCTGAACTAAATTTCCATAAAACATCTCAAACTTAAAAGAAACACCTCGGGAAATAAACTTAATGTCCTTCTTAACTAAAGTCAACATTTCAGAGCTAAAGGAATTGTCAGAATTTGATTTTAAGTGTATTTATTAAGAACTTATTCTCAAGTTTCACTATTTCAAGGTTAAACCTTCAAACTAGGAAAGCTGAGATAATAGGTTATAGAACCGTCAGTGAATCAAACTAATGGTCCTAGAAAATCATAAATGACTTGTGGCAGCTAACAGAAAGCTATAATCATGAAAAAGCTGAAAGGCAAGTAAATGACCAAATGAATCATTATGTTTAAATAATTCAGCATTATCTAATTTCATTATCGTTTATCATGAATGTCAGAATATTTAAATTATTGAATAAAAAATTGACATGTTTTAGTATTTGTAACATCTTCTATGAAAGTACAATCCCAGTCTTTGGTCCTATTTTCACTCTTTTAGGTGTAGGATCTTGTACTTTCACTAAACACCCGTATACTTTGAAATAATTCAAGTTGGGGTTTCTTCCTTTCCATTTATCATATGGAATGAACTCTATTTTACTATAGGGAACTCTGTTGAATATTCTATTTGTTATAAGGATAGCTTCCCCGCACAAGCTTTGTGGTAAATTAGAACATATTAATAACACATTTATTATTGTTTTTATAGTTTTTCTATTCCTTTTTTACAATTTCATTTGATTGAGGTGAGTATGAAGTAGTTCTTTGTTGAACAATTCCATTTTCAAAATAAATCTCTTCAAAAGGATATTCATACTCTCCACCCCAGCACTTCTTGTTGCCTTTATTTTTTTATTCAACTTCAGTTTTACATTGTTTAAATGCTTAAATTTTATTCATATTTTAAATTTAGAAAATAAACATAACAATACCTAGTGCAACTATCAAAAAAAGTAATAAAATACTTTTTCCTACTGTGAGATGGTGTGACTTCATATAACAAATAACGGTGTGAATTAAGTCTAAATGATCTAAATTCCTTTAAATAGACTTATAAGGATGTTTTATAAACTTTAACTCCACGCGCAGTTGATATTATGATTTATTGCATTCAAACTTATGCAATATTTCTAAAGTGATCATTTTTTAAGGTTTTATAATTGCCATTTCCCAAATAAGAATGTCATAAATTATTTGACTCAAGTAAGAAAGAAGAAACTGAAGTTATATTCATTTTAACAGTAGTTACTATAGCTTGAAAAGGCCCTCAGTCAGGTAACCTTCTCCTATATACACCTCATTCTTAATTATTATAACTTTATCGGAAATAAACACATTCGTTCTTTGTATAAAGTAAAGTTGAGACTAGATTCTTTCATAATCAGGCACATGAAGGATTTTGTTCAAAGTCAATACCTTGCTATATATCATTTCCATGCAAATCTTTCTTGAACCTTTAATATTTTCTATTGTAGAATTTTTCATGAACATAGTCTCATCCAGTCCCATGGGAGAATAGGATGAAAAGATTTCCTTATTGGAACACATATGACGAGTTGCCCCAGAGTATATTTACTATTATCTTGGGTTGTCAATCAAGTTTCAGTAAGATAACATGGCACACAAGTTCTAAACTTCGTCATTTGCTTCTTCCATGTTTGTATGGTCCTTTTTCATTCCTTTCTTATATGGCATCCATCAATCTTTGGATTTGTGGATAGATTTACCACATTTGTACCAATTACCTTTGAATTCTTTCTTAGGTTGAGTGATATTAGGCCCAGTCCCCTTATTTTTTTCATTGACTTTGTTGGTGCTTCTTCAACAATACTCTCTTCCGATATTGTTGAATTTCCTCTAGACTTCTTTTCTACAACCTTGTTTTCCTCTTCTAATCATAAACAAATAATCAAGTGTTCAAGATTTATTTCTTTCCTCTTGTGCTTCAGGTAGTTCTTGAAATTCCTCCATAATAGAGGCAACTTCTCAATAAAAATTGATACATGAAATACTTCATTTATGACCATTCCTTTTGCCAAGAGGTCATGTATAATGACTTGTAATTTAGGACTAGGGATATAATCGTCAAAAAATTGTAATTTTTTGAAATACCATTTTGAAGTCAAAAAATCTTGTAGGCAGAAACTTTTTCAAACATGCATCTTCTGTTTTATACTTTTTCTCTAGAGCATACCACAATTCCTTCGAGCTCTTACACGTGCTAAATAGGTTTTACAAGTCATCTTCTAAGTCATTGAGAATGTAGTTTTTTCATAGAAAATCTGAGTGTTTTTATGATACAGTAACTACAAACTTCTCACTACTAGGAGCTCTTTTTGGAAAGATAGGAACATCTTTAGTGATAAACTGTTGAAGTCTTAAAGTGGTGAGGTAGAAGAATATTTTCTATTGCCACTTCTCGAAGTCTATTCCCATATTTTTTGGGGCTTTTTTTCACCATAGCCATTGCAGGTACAACATTTTATGGATTGTTGATCAAACATATGTTAATATTTGGCCAATACCATTCACCCCAGGATCATTAGTTCATTCTGTTTTAATAGTCATATTCACTATAAAATGACATATAATCATTTTTGAGTAACTTGGTGTAGTTTTTGAATTCTTTGAATCGAAACCAACTTAGTGATTCAAACTAAAGGAGTAGAAAATCAAAAGAATTTGATCTCCAAATGATCAATAGAACAACTATATAACCAAAAATACCAAGTTGTTCCTCAAGTTAATGATGATTTTTTATATTCTTCCAATGGTAACCAAAATGAACTTGAATAGCTGCTGAAGTTTTTATACTCTTCGAATCAGAATATAAGTTCAAACAGAGAAGAAAACCATAAAGGTCTTAATTTATAGAAAATTATGAACACATATATAACAAGTGATAAATTTCTTAAGATTTTTATTTTTGAGATAAATAAAATATGTATTCAACAATTAAGAAAAAAACACAAACTTCAACTATTAGTGAAAAACAATAAACCAAAGAAAAAGATGGAGATAGTATGATCAAGTCAAATGAATTCACAATATGTCCTTAATGAAATTATTCTCCTCAAGCACCTAGGCTTATATAATATATCCTTCTAGGATAAAATTATCCACTTCTAAAGAATAACGGTGTCTTAGATTCTGTACAATAAAGAATCACTCAATGGTTATAAATCACACTAGATTTTAATTGTAAAATATGTAGAAGAATTGAGATAATCTTCGTTACCAATATCTGAGGAGAAATAAAATATTTTTAACCAACAAACACCACTTAAGAAGATATCCAATGGTTTAGCAAATTTGCAACTTTTTAACAAAAGTAACATTTTTTCAAATGCGTCGCGATCAAAAGTGTCATGCACATGCCATATATGTCCTGCGCATGCCATATACTTCCCACATATGCCATATGTGTCTCGCAATGTCATATGTGGCCGCATATGATCCATTGAAAAAAATAGTTTCTAGACCAATATGTGGAGCCATATGTAGCCGCATATTCCCTCTGCATATGGAAAAACAAAATTTGAACAAACTGATGCGGTCGTACAACACCAAATGCAGTCGCATGTAGAGGAAAAGTTATTGAATTTTCATTTTTATATCAAGTAATTTCTAAACAATCAATTTAAAATATAATTTTTTCAAAAATATAATCTCTCGATCTGAAAGAGAAGCCAAGGAAGAGTTGAACGACGACAGCGGTGGTGCAAAGATCATCTTCTCCTTTCTTCAATAACATGCATATTTTCAATTCAATATAAATACAAGAAAATTTCTCTCTCCCTCCAATGTTGGAGAAATGTGCTTCTATAAAATAAAGCACACTTTACTATGAAATTTTATTTTGCTCCAAAATTTTCCCACTATTTTTGATTCATTTTCTTTTTATATATAGAAAACCTAATACATTTTAACTAATATACATTAATTCTATAAAAATAATTATTATAGATTACAATCTTTATCAATTTTATGATAATAATGAGTAACATAAATTAATTTAAATATTACTAATTTATTTTTATAAAATATCTCCAAGAATCTCAGATACCAGCAAGTCACAAAGACATTGTCTCCGATCCAATTTACATAAATTGTGTTGACACTTAACTATACCTATTTCAGGCGAAACATATCACAGACACTCGAATAAGTAAGAATCTAAAGAGAATCAATAATGTCTAAAAGCAAAAGAACTCAAATAAAACATTGATCATACAACCACAATTCATAAGCTGATATACAAGTCTTAAATTTCAAGATACATTTTTTGCATAAACAACAATAATTATTTACTCATTCCCCCAGTACTTTAATGGTCATTTCACTTTTAAAATAATCATTTAACTTGGAGAAAGTTAAGTATATTTTGGAAAAAATTATGATATCATATTTTGTTGTTTTGAAGGTTAATTTGAACTATATTTTCTTAAATAACAACTTCTGTTTGAGGCACTTTAAGGGTTATACAAAATTCAAAGAAAAATATAGTTTTTCCCTTTGATACTTAGGTATGCCTTTTGGGTTTGAATTTTTGTGTCCAAATTTGAAGTATATCAATATGGGTATCCACGAATTCATTTGTTATGTAGATTACGTATTTGTCAAGATTAGGCATATTTAGAGGATTTAAGAAAGGGTGAAGTCATTATTTGACTATTATTTAGTTTGATATTAGTTGAACGTTCTTTGACACTGTTTTTAGCTTTAGTGTAATTATTGACAATGTAAAAGAAAAATGGGATAATGGGGTTGTGATGATCCTTTTAATCATTTTTGTCTTATTTCACTTTTTTGCATCCTAAAACTTTCCTATACAGGTCCCAAGTCATAAAACTTATTGGAAATAGTGGTTTAATTCTTGGGTCGTTCATTTAGGTGTTATGTTTATTTTTCTATTTTAGAACCTTAACTTTTAAAATTGTTGACTTAAGTTCACACTCATTAAAAACAAATGTAAAATCAAATTTCAACAGTTCTGTTATCTCTAGAAATAGATTCCTTCTAGACAGATTCTTGGTTTATGTATGGAAGCCTTCGTTGTAACTTTATCTTACTTTGCGTGTTTTGTATAGTTTGGACTTAGAAGGTTTAACTTTGGTCAACTGTTGATTTTTGGAGCCTCATATTGAAAATCTAACTGCGCTATGAGTTCCACAATATCGAATTTTGGGTTAGATATATTGTTGGTTTGAGTTCCGGGATAGATGATGCCAGTTTGAGTTCTCAATTAGCATTTTGAAAATTGAGAACGAAGGTTTAATTTAGCCAACATTTTTCTAATAATCTCTGATTGAAATTTCTTCTAAACCATTAAGTCTGAAATGTAATTTCCTAGTAAGAAACATATTTTGTTTGGGTTCATCAATTTTCAAACTCATTCAAACCATCATTTGAAGTTTGAGTTTTAGCTAATTTTTCCTATATTTACTTGATAGTCCATTGTCTAGTTCTTCATCAGAATCGCAACTGAATATCACACGATCGTAATGTGAAAAGCTATGACTCTACATGATTATGAGTAACTGTCACATAATCACATCTAGTCTCATTTTAATTCCTCATGATCGTGATAGATATGCAGGCAATAACAATGTGTTTCTATTATGTGCTTCATGATCACGACACTTATTCAAGCGATTGCGACGAGTAATCCCTTCCATCTATAAGTATTTTAAAACTCCAAAAGTTAAATTCATTTTCCATCTTCTTCACACCAAAAATCATATTTTATCCATTATTAAACATTGGGTCTTTGCATGTCAAATTGGGTAACATTGGAGATTGAGTATTTTTATCTTTTTTTTTCAATTATTAATTAGATTCCACTCTAATATCATTGAATTTCACCCTCCACTTTATTCTTCGCATTATTTATTGGACCTAACTTGTTCTTAGCTCTGTTGTAGCCTAAATATTGGCTATGTGTTCCTAGTATTAAGATATACATATTGATACCTTTTGTTTTAATTTTTGATTTAGGGGGCCTATTTGGCACAAATTTAAATCAAGCTAAAATCTTAGATTTATGGGTATCGCTTGATTTCCTTTAATATGTAAGATC
>JBDJHY010000001.1:4847960-4862977 GCA_039654485.1 Withania somnifera | reverse complement strand
TTCTTGGGAGTGCAGGGGCAGGACTCCCATGATGTTATTGTCGTATGTGAGGAGCTCCTGAGGACTTTGAAGTTTCTGGATACACATAGGGATGATTTTTCTTCCTATCTGCTAGAGGGTGCCGCTAGTTAGTGGTGGCAAGTGTTCAGGGATCGTAGGCCACATCCCTACTGACTTGGGGCAGTTTTAGGAGGCCTTTATGGCCCAGTATATGCCTAGGAGTGCCCGTGAGGCATTGCGGGCTCATTTTGTGGGTTTACATCAGGATACCATGACTATTTCTGAGTATTAAGCCTGCTTTATTGATTTGTCCAGGCATGCCGATAACTTACTACCTACGGAGAAGGAGCGAATTTGCCATTTCGCATATGGAATAAGGTTAGACCTTTAAAGTTAGGTTGAGTAGTTGTTGGTGTTGTAGAGATCATTCCTGGATGTTACAGACCATGCCTGCAGCATAGAGGCTTTAGCTCACCAAGCCCAAAGGGGCCGCGAGAAGAGGCAGCTCCATCAGATGGTTTTTTGGAGTCCAGATCCGGGGGCCTTCGATTTAATAGAGGGTTCTAAACTAGCTGACAGTAACATGCCTCCCTTTAGACTTCTGACAGTGGGTTGAGTAGCCAGCTTGTCAGTTGCCCAGCTTCTTGTTTGTAAGGATATGTCAAGGGACCCCGTGGTCACTTAAAGGCAGGGACAGTTGTTATGAGTGTAGAGGGAAAAGTTACTTTCTAGAGATTTCCTCAGGGTCCCCAGAGGTTGTGTTGCGGAGGGTTGCTTTGAGTATAGTGACAGGAATTCTCCTCGAGGTGGGGCCGCTTCGGCTGCAGCTATGCCTCCCAGCTACTTCATGCAGTGCCACCGGTTAGGGGTGGGCCTCTAACCACTCATGGAACTAGGGGAGGAGGTCAGGGAGCAGGGGATATAGGAAGAGGTTTTGATTTACAAACAGGGTGGGTGTCAGCGTCAGCTTTATGTCATTCTCGATAGGGCTGAGGCTGAGGCCTCAGATGCGGTTGTCACTGGTACATCATCTGTTCTTGGGTATTCCGCATTGAACTTATTTGATCTTAGATCAACTTTGTGTTATGTGTTTTTGTACTTTGCCTTATGTGTTTGTGTACTTTGCTTCATGTTTGGGTGCCTCTATTGATCATTTACCTATACCCTTAAGTGTATCCACCCCGGTAGGTGCAAACCTAGTGCTGGATCTAGTATATAGGGTGTGTCTAGTGAATATTCAGGGTCATGACACTCGGGATAATTTCTGGATATGTTAGATCTTGATATGATTTTGGGAATGAACTAGTTATCCCCCTATCATGCGGTCCTGGATTATTATGCCAAGACCGTGACCTTGTCTGTGCCTGGTGTACCCTTAGTAGTGTGGTGTGGTCCTACTAGTTGTTCTTTAGTTGGGGTTATTTTCTATTTTCGGGCCCGCAGACTTATTGCTCGAGGTTTCTATGCCTTTTTGGCCCATGTTATAGATGTCAATGTTGAGTCCCCCTCCCCTGAGTCTGTGCTGGTAGTTAGCGGGTTTGTTGATATATCTCTTGCCAATTTGCCTAGCCTCCCACCCCAGCGTGATATAGACTTTTCTATTGAGGTTTAGCAGGCACCAGACCCATTTTTATTCCTCCTTACCATATGACTTAGTTCATCTTCGAGATTTGAGTGTTCAGTTGTAGGATTTGCTTAATAGGTGTTTTATTCGTCCTAGCGTTTCTCCATAGGGTGCCTTAGTGGTGTTTGTGATGAAAAGGGATAGTTCTCTGTGGGTGTGTATTGATTATAGGCAGTTGAACAAGGTAATAGTTAAGAATAAGTATCCCCTGCCGCGTATTGATCATTTATTTGATCATCTTCAAGGAGCCACGGTGTTCTCTAAGATTGAATTGAGATCTGGTTATCACCAGTTGAGGATTTGGGTTAAGAATATTTCGAAGATCGCTTTTCGGACGAGGTATGGGCATTACGAGTCCTTGGTGATGTCATTTGGGATGACTAATTCCCCTGCAGCCTTTATGGACTTGATAACTCGCATGTTTAGGCCCTATTTAGACTATTTTATGATTGTTTTTATAAATGACATATTGGTTTACTCGCGGAGTTGAGTAGAGGAAGATGAACACCTAAGGATTGTGTTGCGGACTGAGCAAATCTACACTAGGTTCTTGAAGTGTGAGTTTTGGCTAGAATCTATTTAATTACTATGTCACGTGGTTTCAGGTACGGGCATTAGTATTGATTTGGATAAGGCAGTCATAGTGTGTGATTGGCCTCGACCTACCTCTATCACAGAGATCCATAATTTTATCGGGCTAGTTGGATATTATTGTGGATTTATTAAGAGTTTCTCTTTTATCGTGACACCGTTGAATAGGCTAACACGGAAGGATGTGCCTTTCCGGTGGTCAGCTGAGTGTGAGTCCAAATTTTTTAGGCTGAAGGAGTTGCTGACTATCGCTTCGGTTCTTGTTTTTCCAGTTGAGGGTCAGTCGTATACAGTATACTGTGATGCTTCAAATACTGGATTGGGTTGTGTTTTGATGTAGTAGGTTCATGTCATAGCTTATGAGTCGAGGCATCTGAAGGATAATGAGTACAACTAACCCACCCTTGACTTGGAGTTGGCGGCGGTAGTTTTCACACGTAAGATCTAGAGGAACTATCTGTATGGAGTTCATTTATAGATGTCGTAGTTTGCAGTACATTATGAGTTAGAGGGAACTTAACTTGAGACAACATAGGTGGGTTGAGCTCTTGAAAGACTACTATTTGAGCATTGTTTATCATCTGGGCAAGGCTAACGTGGTTGTTGATGCCTTGAGTCGGAAGGCGGTGAGTATGGGTAGCTTGGCTTCCGCTTTATTTTTGAGAGGCCATTGGCTTGGGATGTTCGGTCCTTGGCTAATATGTTGGTTAGTTTGGATTTTTCAGTCCACAGAGGGTTGTTGCCCATTTTGAATGCATATTATCTTTACTTGACAAGATTCGGTAGTGCCAGTATGAGGATCCTTGCTTGGTTCATATGAGAGAGAGTCTTGTTGGGTGATTTCAGTTAGGCTACATTAGATTCTGATGGTGTGTTATAGGTTCATGGTCACCTAGCCATTGCAAGAGTTGGCGACTTGATTCAAACTTTGTTTCCAAAGGCTTACTACTCTAGGTATTCTATTCACCCCGATATCGCAATTTGAGGTAGCATTACTAGTGGTGGGGTATGAAGAAAGCTATAGCATCCATTGTGTCTCGGTGTTTGAACTGTCAATAGGTAAAGTTTGAGGACTGGAGACCAGCAGTGAGATACAGAGACTCCTTATTACTGAGTGGAACTGGTAGCGGATTATTATGGACTTCTTTTCCAGCCTTCGCCGCACTTCCAGGGGCCATGACTGCATTTGGGTCATCGTGGATTGGTTGAAAAAATCAACTCATTTCCTGCTAACATACTCGACTTGGGATGCACAGAGATTAGCCGAGTTGTATGTTCATGAGGTAGTCTACATGGAGTGTCAGTTTCCATTATATACGACCAAGGCACGCAGTTTACCTCGCAATTTTATAGATTGATATAGAGAGAATTGGGTACTGAGGTTGATTTGAGTACAAATTTTCACCTGCAGATTGATGGAAGCCTAAGAGGACCATTCAGGTGCTTCAGGATATGTTGCGAGATTGTGTTTTTGATTCTGGAGGTAGTTGGGACAAGCATTTGGCCTTGGTAGATTTTTTGTATAATACTAGCAACCGCTCTAGTATTGAGATGGCGCCTTTTGAGGCTTTGTATGGTAAGCATTCCTGATCGCCTATGGGTTGGTTTTGTAGAGGAGAGGTTTGGCCTAGAGTTTTGGCTGGCTTTGTCATACTGTGGACCAGGTCAGACTTACACAGGATAGGCTATAGGCACTGCAAAGTATGCAGAAGTCCTGCGCGGATCGTAGGCTTCGACCCCTTGAGTTCAGCATTGGTGATTTGTCTTTCTTCAAGTGTCTTCCATGAAGGGTGTTATGAGGTTTGGTAGGTAGGGCAAGCTTAGCCCCAGGTTTATTGGGCCTTATGAGAGCTTACAGAGAGTTGGGGATGTTACCTGCAAACTTGCCTTACCGCCCGAGTTAGTTGCAGTTCATCCAGTTTTTCATATATCGATGCATCGTCGATATATTTCGGACCCATCCTATGTGCTTTATCGAGATTATATGTAGATTGATGGTAGTTTGACGTATGTCGAGGAGCTAGAGGCCATTGTAGACAGGGATTTGAGGCATCTCAGATCCAGGGAGATTCAGGTAGTGAAGGTTCGTGGGGTACATCGACCTGTCGAGGAGGATACCTGGGAGATAGAGCGTGATTTGTGGGCACAATATCCCCATCTACTCGAGCCTTCAGGTACTACTCTTTTCTTGACTTTCGAGGACAAAAGTCCTATTTAATGGTGGATGTTGTAATGACCCGTTTGGTTATTTACTCGCCTTTTACCTTATTATGTGTTTAGAGTGTTATGACAGCTTCTCAAAGTTATTTACGACTTGATGGTATTGTTAGTTCGATTCCCTGGCATTTTTATAGACCATTATCAGTTTTCTATTTTGGAGGCTTAACCTTGAAATGTTGGAACTTGAGAGTGAATTTTTAGTAAATGCATTCAAATTCAAATTTCGACAGTCCCATTTGCACTAGAATACCAAATATGGTCTAGCTAGATCTTAAGTTCGTGTCCTGGGGTTTTCGTTTTGAGTTCGAGCTGTTTTACAGAAATTCAGCTCAACCAAAACTTATCGAGCCTTGGTGGTGTTTTTGTGATCGGAGCGTTAGATCAGAATTCTAACTATTCCATCAGCTCCAGAATGTTGATTTGGGCTAGTTGACCTTTTTTTTTCTTCCCTAGGTGTCGGGGATCTTTTTGGGATCATTTATGGAAAGTTGGAAATGTTTTCCTTTTTATTGGTTTTGTTTTAGGGTTACTTTTCAGTAAAATGGCCTCCGATGGTCGTTTTGTCAATTTCATTGAGTCTGTAGTATGCTTTCACTCAAAAA
This sequence comes from Withania somnifera, assembly GCA_039654485.1. Lineage (NCBI taxonomy): Eukaryota > Viridiplantae > Streptophyta > Magnoliopsida > Solanales > Solanaceae > Withania > Withania somnifera. The sequence continues at coordinate 4,857,940 of JBDJHY010000001.1, read as the reverse complement.
TTCATATTTTCGTTTGTAGGATTTGGAATTGGAATGCTTGTTTTAAGCCCGGCAGGGTTTTCTTTTTGAGCTATGTGAAGTTGCAGGTGCAGATCGCCCCAGCGACCCTTTGATCGCACCTGTGAAGGTCACCCCTGTGACATCCACTTCACACCAGTAAAGATTTCCCCAGTGACGCTCTCTCTCCCCTATGTGGTTCGCACTAGCGGCCAAAGCGGTCGCACCTTCGGCAATGCGATAAATTTATAAAGGGTTATCCCCTTTTTTACACTTCGTTTCTAGCAAAATAACCTCCATAGTAGTGCTTAGAAGCTGAGTTTTAGCAAGTTTGAACTGGGGAAAATGGATAGGAGCTCCTAGGGAGGGTGTGTGACCTTCTGGTGCATGTTCCTTCTAGGTAATCTTCTTTCTTTCCGTTCCTTTTAGCACTTGTTCAAAACATTTATTCCCTCCACTTGCAAATTCGAATTCTCCCCTATCCTTTATCGTTTTGAGCTAAACTTTAGATCATGTATCCCATGAGTTGAAGGCTTCGCGCTGATATTTTTAATTTTTTTTTCTTGGCTGGGGGGCCCATGGGCCCATTTGTAGGCCCATTTTTTGACTCGATTTGCAATTTTCAATATCGATCTCATTCTTCATGTTTGACTCTTAGATTTATAATTTGATAGTTTCGGGTGATCTCAGCTGTGGTTGGAGTATCGGTCTGTGTTGCACGTATCCCAAGTAGGCTAGGTTTACTTTCCTTATAGACTAGACTACTATATTATGCTTGTTGATATGGCTAGTTGTGTGGGTGGTTTTTTGGTTGATCGCCTTGATTGAGATAAATTGATACTCTATTACTGGCTTTCATGGGTCCTACGGAGGGACATAACGGGTGTGGGTTATATGTGATTGTTCTGGTCTTGATGGGGGCGGCCATTAGACCTTTTGGCTATTTTTGAGGCCTTATGACGAGCGAGTGAGATAATTTCTTAGCTGGTGGCCTTTGGCCGATCCTAGTCTTCTAGTTCCTCCTGTATTTTTCTTTTACCTTTGCTGTGTCACAGTCATGCCTCCTTACATTATTAAATTTAGTAGATTGAGCACAGGCGTGTCCCGGGGCTATGGTTGCTTTGTACTTGTAGATAGCTAATTAAAAATGAAAGTTTTTCCTGGCTTAATAATCAATGAAAATGATCTAACGCAATTATGCATGTCGTATAGCCACCTAATTCCCATATTTTGGCTTTGTTTTGAGGATATTAATATGATTTATGAGTATCTCATGAGTAAATACATGTAAAGCATCACTAACCAATTTGATTAGAAATTTACAAGTTTATTGGGAACTTTAAGGATGGTAGAACGAGCTGGAAAGCAAGCCGGAAGGAGCAGGTGAAAATGTAGAAAAGTGACCCCTATCACGATAGGTATCACGACGTGATGGAGGGTCCAACATAATAAGGATCATGTCGTGATCCCCTATTCCGCCAGCAGAGAAAGCCTTTTAAAGGCAAAACTAGTAGGGGAAGTTTGGTCTTTTCATCCAAGTACCTATATAAGCATTGGGAAACGTTTTTGAGAGGGGATTCTAATTATTGCATTAGATTAAAGAGGAGGAACACTTAGGGATTGAATACAATTGAAAAGGATGCTCAAGCAACCTAGGGTTATCTCCACCTTTCAATTCTTGTACGTTAATGTTTTGATTGTATTTCTTGAATTGAATATGAGCTTTGTTGGCTAAATACCCTTGTTCTAGGGTTATGGTTAGTAGTATGGGATTGATTTGGTATAAAGTAGTGTTTGTTTTTATCATTGATTGTTCTCATGCCCTGTGATCACTATGTTTCTAATTGTTGGCCACTATTAGATTCAAACTCTTGACTTGCGAGGTTCATTGAATCCAATAATCTTGTGAGTGAAATGGGAGCATGAGGAGGGTATTTATGTTGATGACCTTAATCCGAGATTAACAACATAATAAGTAACTGAGACATGATAGAGTACTTAGTGCTTCGCTTGGTTTAATAAAGTACTTTAAACCCCACCACCATCATTCTTCAGTTGTTAGACAAATCTTTGGTGAGGCCTCTGGGCATAGTGGAGGACATGTTGGTGCAGGTGGGATCATTGATCTTTCTGGTGGATTTTATTATTTTGGACTTTGAGCCAGACCTAAAAGTCCCATTTATTAGGGCATCCATTCTTAGCCACAGGTTGTGCATTAATTGATGTGGCAGCAGGGCGACTGACCATGAGGGCCCATAACAAGGTTGAAGAGTTTGATATATACAGAACCCTCAAGTTGCTAGCAGTATATGAGGATCCATTAGCAATCACAGTTTATGACATAGATTCGGAGATGGTTGCAATAGTCAACGGTGATCGCTTGCAAGGGAAATCATAGGTCAAAGCACAGACAAAGATCTCGAAGTTATCCAAATTATCCAATTTTAGACCTTACTAGTGTGTATACTAACATAGCAGGTACAAACCACTGGATAGGTTGGTGGGACCCTCTATGCCGCCCTCTATTGGAAAAACTCCCAAATTAGAGTTAAAGGCTTTGCCCATCCATCTGAGGTATGCTTTCTTGGGTGAAAATGAAACTTTACTGGTAATACTTCTAACCAAATTGTCCGAGGTATAGGTTACTGAGGCATTGGAAGTTTTTAAGAAGAGGAAGAAGGCTATTAGGTGGCAGATGTCTGATATCTGGGGCATTAGCCCTGCCTTTTGCATGCGCAAAATATTTAAGGAGGAAGACTACAAATCGAAAGTACAACCGTAGTGTAGACTGAATCCTCCAATGAAAGAGGTGGTTAGAAAAGATATGATCAAGTAGTTAGATACGGGGATCATTTTTCCCATATCTAACAACAAATGGGTAAGTCCCGTACAATGTGTCCAAAAAAAGGGAGGTATGACTATGGTGACCAATGAGAAGAATGAGCTAGTGTCGACCTGCACAGTTACTGGATGGAGAATATGCATGGACTACCGTGAGCTTAATGAGGCAACCCGTATAGATCACTATACAATCCCATTTATGGATTAGATGCTTGGCAAACTTGACGATCAAGATTATTTTTTCTTTTTGAATGGATATTCGGGTTATAATAAAATCACTATAGCACTCGAGGATAAAGAAAAGACCATTTTTACATGCTCGTTTGGCACTTATGCTTTTCTACGTATGCCCTTTGGGTTGTGTAATACGCCGGCCCACTTTCCACATCGTTATCCTTATCATGATGGAACACTGTTAAGCAATTCTGCCATTACGATAAGTATCACATCATGATGCTTATTATGATGGAATTTTATTTAAGCAGACACTCCATCATGATTAGGATCACGTCGTGATGGAGTGTATTGGGGTGGGTTTTTCATTAATTCAATCAAGTTGACTCGACCATGCCAACTTCTTATAAATACCCCCAACCCATTGTCTTCCCCCATTAGAAATTTGAAACAAATACACCCAAATATCCCCACACCCCAAATGTTTTTGTTCCCTCAATTTGTGATTTCTCTTAATCTTCTCCTTCAAGGTTACCTTCAACATCACAACATATAGGTATGTATTCCCATGTATTTTGTTTTTTTCCTTTTCTTCTCCGCATTATGTACTTTTATAGCTCCGTATGTGCTAGCATTGTGTTTAATGATGGTTAATGAATGGCATGTGCAACTATTGGGGGGAAGGGAAATGTGATATACCGATGGTTGATTTGGTTGAAAAGTGTAAAGTCAATGTTGTTGAGTCACAATTTTGGACTTGCTATTATTAGAAATTATCGAGTTGCTATTGATGAGTTAACATGGATAAGTTGACATGGTTAAGTTACTCGTGTTCAGATGAAATTACTTAGTTAAAATTGATGAGTTACAATAGTGATTTGCTTTTGCTAAGTTGCCATAGTTAAATTGAAATTGGGAGTTGACATGGTTGAGTGAGCTTGTCGAGTTGAAGTGGTTAGGATGAATTGGTTATGATAGATAATTTTTGGCATGGAATTAGAACATATTGGTCTCTGAGGACATATGTGGGGGATTGACAATGAATGTGGGTTTGGGAAATTTCGTGTTGCGTTGGTTATGTGAGAGTGCTATGTTGACATTGTGTGGTGTAGTAGAGTTCCTTATAGAGTAGTTTCTTTTTGTGTCTTGAAATTTTGTTGCCACTACTAAGCATAATTTGTGCCTTTGTGTTTACCTAGTAGAACTTCTCAATGACTCAGGGATGATTTATCCAAGGGAGGGACATAGTTGTTTTGTGCACACCATATGTAAGTAGATTATGTCTTTTTTGGGGAAGTCTGATGTTCCTATTATGGCGCCCGTATTCGGTTTGTGGTGGCTTACTCTGTATACATTAAATGCCTAGTTTCATATTGTTGGTGTTCTATACATTGTTCGGGTTTCCTAACGCTAGTCATTTTTCAGGAACATGCCTCCTAAAACCTTCATCGGCAGTCAACCCAAGAAGGGTGGTATAGCAGGAGCAAGTTCATCTAAGGCTTCACCAAAACAAGCCCGTGCTTCAAAAGTAGCGCAGCGCTCCCATGTGGCTGCACCTAAAATCAAATGACGCCGCTTTGATATTGCGGTTGTTATGGAAATGGGACGAAAATGGTATAAGAAAAAAATAGTTTCCAAGTACCTTCCCGTGCCACTGAGTTCCCTTGAATTTATCCCCCATTCATCAGTTGTGGATGGACTTCATATTTGAGGATCTGGACAAATGCAATGTAGATTTGGTTCAGGAGTTCTATGCTAATGGAGCTCCCTAGAGACAATGTGATAGATGTGTAGGGGCACACTGTTTGGTGGACTGCTGCCGCTATGAATAACCTCCTCAGTACAGACGATGAAGCTGATATGATGTTGCTGCGAAACTTGTGGTGACACCCTTCATACCAATAAATTCATCAAACCCTATGTGGGCCCACTTCTCAAGCCCAGTGGATCCGAGACACTAAGGGCAGACATATTGCTTTCCTCTTCTCTCACCTCAACAAGGAAGCGAGGTGTTTGTCGAAGATAGTCAACCAATGCTTACAGCCCATCAACTACTACACTACAGTCCTCCAGAGAAACATTTGTCTAGTATATGCTTTGATGACAGGTATGGAGCTGAACATCGGGGGAGTTATACTTGCTCCGATGCATAAGGCCCGACGTAGAAAGAGATGGCGCTACAACTTTGGGGGAATGGAGATGAGGTTTCTGAGGGGGAAAGGCATTGAGAAAGATCCAGATGATGTGATACACCCGCTGGTTGCAAAGGCAATGGATGTGACCTCCAACAGGCGGTCGAAGAGACATGAGAGGGCCAAAGTCTCACACCGTAGGAGCAAAATGCGATGTATAAGAGCTATTTTAGATTCATGTATGGATCCGACATATTGAAGCTCTGGATAGGGGCTCAGCCAGCTACAGAGGAGGAAATTAAGGCTCTCCATATCCACTACCCACTCAACGAGCATGCACGCATTATATATTGGATTGGGACTCCATTTGTTCAGCTGATAGAGGATGATGTCCCCACAGAATATGAGGCTGATTTTGGGTACTCTAATGATGAGAGTGAGGAGGAGGAGGCCGAGGGTGCCACTGAAGTAGAGCCTTCGGGCCACGAGGAAGCTCTTCAAGACACCAATCTGGCTGATATGGAGAGCTGATCAGGGAGTTCTTACCTTTCTTTTTGATGTTATTTTGTGCACTGGGACAGTGCTTGATTTTGAGTGTGTGGAGGGGGGGGGGCATCTCTGATGATTTGTACTATTTAAATGGTTACATTTCGTGTTAGTATTGCAACATTTATGTTCTTTCAAAAAATTTCGTAAGTTTAGTATGTATTTTTATTTTTGTTGATGTACTTTTTATTTATGGTTGATGTAATTGTAATGCAATGGTATCTTACTTGTATTTTCTCATATTTAAGTATTTATTTTTCTTAGTTAAGTATGTAGTTAGTTTGTTTTCGGGTTTCTTTGGTTTTCTTGCTGGTCCTTTTCTAAGGATAGTCCCCTTGATCTGGAGTAGATAGTTATTTGATAGGTAGTTTCGTTGATTAGCTTTCTTTATGTTCGTCATAAAATAAAGGAATCTTCCCAAAGATGAATGGATGACGATCATCTTAAGGGAGATCCATCTTAGTTAGGAGTTGTTTAAGGGGGAAACCTACAATGATTATAAATACATAATGCAGTAGCTAGTGTCCTAAATGTTGGAAAAACAAACAGTGTTGAACCACAGTTGGGTAGGATACACAGGTTTCAGGGTTGGACATACACATAATATACCTCTTGGCACGCTTAATGACGTTGATTAATTTAGTACTTACTGAGGCGTAGCTTTTGTATGGTACTAAGATGAACCAATTTGCCAAGTGAGGTAAGGATTCTTGCATAATCCATGTTTTACATCGTAGTTTAGAAATTGCCCAACAAGTTATTGAATAGAAACAAAAGCATTGTGTTGAATAGAAAATGATATAGGTATTCTTTGATATGTTCTATTAATTGTAGCCTATTCATATATTACATCACTAGTTAGCCCCTTTGAGCCTGTAGCCTATTATTCTTCAGTAGCAGTATTTTTGCCTTGATCCTTTTGTTGAATCCTTAGTTTTTGCACCCTGCTTCCTTTAGCATTATAGCAAGACTGATTTCTTATTAGTGAATCTAAAGAAAGGGATGGTCAATTGTAAAGGTGTCCAATGGAAGTTATTGTGGTGAAAAGGCCCTCTTTAAGAGAAAGTGATATGAAAAATCGCTATTGGAAAAGTAAACAAAAAGAAAGAAAGAAAATTTGATCAAAGCATTCTGGATATGATGAGATAGCTAGTGAATATAATTGAAGAGAGGGATAAGAAAATTAAGTGAATAAATAATGGGTGATGAAGTGAAAAAGTGCTTTGGGAAGTGTAAGTCTTTATCATACAATACTAAATAGTATGGTAATTCTTACAATACAAATTGGAGAAAACCACCTAAACTTCTCATGAGGTAGTAATCAAAATCAACCACAACAACAAGGTTTAGGTTTATATAAAAATCAGCAAGCTAATTAGCAACAGGGACAAAAATTCAACCACTAGAAGTATGATCTATCGCAGAACGGGCAGCCCAGTAATAAAACAGAAGAGTTGCTGAAGAAGTTATTAGAATGCCAGTCACGCGACGGTGAGAGATTGCCAAGGTTGGAAGCAAATTTGAAGAACCAGCAATTGGCTACACAGCAGCTAGAAAGACAGATAAACAATTGGTTATGTCTCAAAATACAAGACCCAGGGGGGGTCTACCCAGCAACACAGAAAAAAACCCAAAACAGTTGACTATAGTAACAACCAGAAGTGGAGTGCAGTTGTATAAGCTAGAGCCTAAAAAGGCAAATCATGAGAGCAGTGAGAAAGAAGGCAGCAGTGACAAGGTAACTAGTGGTAACAATCAGGTCATAAATTTGAGCAGTGTGGCAACTACTGTGAGGCCTCCACCACCTTTTCCTCAAAGGCTAAAGAAACAAAAAAAAGAGGAAGGCTTCCAAAAGTTCAAGGAATTATTGGGGCAAGTTAACATCAACTTGCGTTATGTTTTGCAGGGAATTCCAAAATATGCAAAGTATGTGAAAGACATTGTGACAAATAAAGATCATATTATCGAGCATGCTACAGTGGCTCTCACTCAAGAGTCCACATCACACATCCAGAACATGCTACACAAAAAGTAGAAGGATCCGGGCAGTTTTACCATTCAAATGACTATTGGCCAGAATCTTACTGTACGGGGGTTGTGTGATTTGGGTGCTAGTATTAATCTCATGCCAACTTGTTACTTCAAGAAATGGGTTTGGATACTTCAAACCCCACCACCATCATTCTTCAATTGTTAGACAAATCTTTGGTGAGGCCTCTGGGCATAGTGGAGGACATGTTGGTGCAGGTGGGATCTTTAATCTTTCCTGTGGATTTTATTATTTTGGACTTTGAACTAGACCCAAAAGATCCATTTATTTTAGGGCGTCCATTCTTAGCCATAGGTTGTACATTAATTGATGTGGCAGCAGGGCAACTAACCATGAGGGCCCATGACAAGGTTGAAGAGTTTGATGTATACAGAACCCTCAAGTTTCCAGCAGTCTATGAGGAGCTGTGAGTAATCACAGTTTATGACATAGATTCGGAGATGGTTGCAATATTCAACAGTGATCCGTTTTCAAGGGAAATAATGGGTCAAAGCACGGATGACATCTCGAAGTTATTCAAATGATCAAATTTTAGACCTTGCCAGCGTGTATACTAAGCATATCAGGTATGAACTACTGGATAGGTTGTTGGGACCCTCAATGCAGCCCTCTATTGAAAAAGCTCCCAAATTATTTTTAAAGTCTTTGCCCATCCATATGAGGTATGCTTTCTTGGGTGAAAATAAAACTTTATTGGTAATATTTGCTGCCAAATTGCCCAAGGCATAGGTTACTGAGGTATTGGAAGTTTTGAAGAAGAGGAAGCATGCTATTGGGTGGTAGATGTCTGATATCCGGGGCATTAGCCCAGCCTTTTGCATGCACAAAATACCGATGGAGGAAGACTACAAACCGAAAGTACAACCGTAGCGTAGACTGAATCCTCCAATAAAAGAGGCGGTTAGAGAAGAGGTGATATGTGGCTAGATGCGGGGATTATTTTTCCCATATCTAACAGCAAATGGATAAGTCCCGTGCAATGTCTCCCTAAAAGGAGAGGTATGATTGTGGTGACCAATGAGAAGAATGAGCTAGTGTCGACCCGCACAGTTACTGGATGAAGAATATACATGGACTACCGTGAGCTTAATAAGGTGACCCGTAAGGATCACTATCCAATCCCATTTATGGATCAGATGCCTGACAAACTTGCGGGTCAATATTATTTTTCTTTTTGAATGGATATTCAGGTTATAATAAAATATCTATAGCACTTGAGGATCAGGAAAAGGCCATTTTTACATTCTCGTTTGGCACTTATGCTTTTCAGCGTATGCCCTTTGGGTTTTGTAATGCGTCGGCCACTTTCTACATCGTTATCCTTATCATGATGGAACACTGTTAAGCAATTCTCCCATTACGATAAACATCACATCGTTATGCTTATCGTGATGGGATTTTATTTAAAAAGATACTCCATCATGATTAGGATCACGTCGTGATGGAGTGTGTTGGGGTGGGTTTTTCCTTAATTCAATCAAGTTGACTCGACCATGCCAACTTCTTATAAATACTCCCAACCTTTTGTCTTCCCCAATCAGAAATTTGTAACAAATGCACCTAAATATCCCCACACCCCAAATGTTCTTGTTCCCTCAATTTGTGATTTCTCTTAATCTTCTCCTACAACATCACAACATATAGGTATGTATTCCCATGTCTTTTCTTTTTTTCCTTTTCTTCTCCGTATTATGTACTTTTATAGCTCTGTATGTGCTAGCATTGTGTTTCATGATGGTTAATGAATGGCATGTGCGACTATTGGGGGGGAGGGCAATGTGATATACCGATGGTTGATTTGGTTGAAAAGTGTAAAGTCAATGTTGTTGAGTCACAATTTTGTACTTGCTATTATTAGAATTTGTCGAGTTTCTATTAATGAGTTAACATGGATAAGTTGACATGGTTAAGGTACCTGTGTTCGGATGAAATTACTTAGTTAACATTGATGAGTTACAATGGTGATTTACTTTTGCTAAGTTGCCATGGTTAAATTGAAATTAGGAGTTGACATGGTTGAGTGAGCTTGTCGAGTTGAAGTGGTTAGGATGAATTGGTTATGATTGATGATTTTTGGCATGGAATTAGAACAAATTGGTCTCTGAGGACATGCGTGAGGGATTGACAATGAATGTGGGTTTGGAAAATTTCGTGTTGTGTTGATTATGTGAGAGTGCTATGTTGACATTGTGTGGTGTAGTAGAGTTCCTTATAGAGTAGTTTCTTTTTGTGTCTTGAAA
>JBDJHY010000001.1:4807171-4823406 GCA_039654485.1 Withania somnifera | reverse complement strand
AAAAGCCTAAGTTGGTGAACTTAGGTAGTGGAGGTAGGCAAGGCCGAACCACTATAAATCCTTGTGTTGATTTATTTTACAACTTTCTTCATAGCCTTGCATATTCAGCAAAAAGTTTTGAAATTTCTACACACTATTCAACCCCCCTTCTAGTGAGTTGCGTACTCTAAAATTCTCCAACAATCACCAACATCATCAAAGATAGGATTGTGGTATTGGTTTCCATGAAAAATTTGGGATAAGTCTAGGTTTGGTGAGTGGTAGGATACATGCCAAGACGAATGTGATATGCTTTGTGGAGCTTCATGGGTCAAGGATTGGATTACCATAAATGAGTAAGAAGTTGGTAGTGGAAGGTATGGTGGGTGTGAATACGGGGAGTGAACTTGGTTCACTTAGGACGAATGGTCATGTATTTGTAATGTGGGTCTTAGGAAGGTTTAGGTTTGTTTGTGAGTATGAAAAAATGATTTCTCCTTATACTACATCCCCTTCTTAGCTCAATCCCACCCATCTCCGTAGGAATAAAAAATGATCTCCTTATTCCTTTCGACGCTCTATTAGATCTCGCAAACCCTTGCCTTCTAGGTATCACCCATACCTCTATTTCTTCTTGAATTGAATAAGAAGTAGCACAAGAAGAGGAAGCATACCTACCCTCACTACCTCCCATGTCACCCCTACATTCCTCTAAGGTCGTGTAGGACCTTTGAAGGAACGTATTGTACCTCACATCATCCTCAAAACCACATAGTAAAGTGTGAGGACTTTTCTCTTTACTTCTAGACTCATAACCATGTTCTTCTACTCCATCGTCTTCTCCATAGGAGCTATAAAACTCCTTAACTTCATCTGCACTCTTAGATTAGTAGTTTTCATCATTAGGTTGATCTAAGGCAAGAAGACCAACATATTCTTCGGGGGCTTCACCATAAAACTCACGAACCTCATATTCATGCTTACAAGGACTATCATAGCCCTCATAGTCTTTATTGTCGGATTCACGAGCTTTATCATCATAACTATCATAAACCTCATATCGTTCACCCTCACACTCATAAGATTCATCCTCATGTGTGTAAGCACCCTCATAGATCTCATATGTGTAAGAGCCATCATAGTGTTCACAAGATTCACTATCCATCTCATGACTATCATCATCGTATCCATAGCTTCCATGGTTGATTTCAATCTCACTCATGGAATAATAATTCGAAGATATGGACGAAATCTCCTTGTATTTCTTTGTGAGTACCTACAAAATGAGTAAAAAGGTTAGTAGCAAAAGTTCCTCGGTCGCTCTTTATGGTACCCTAACCTTACCTATAAAACATTTCCAAGATTTCTTGTTAAGTTCACCCTCGCTATATCAAAGGTATTCTAGCCTTTATGGTAGAATAGATTCTTATTGACACATAACAGACTAAAGAAGAATGTACTTGAACTAATAATTACAACGAGAGTGTAAAACAAGAAATGCTTGATAGAACTAGCATAAAAAAAGTGAATTCAATATGAGATGGTACTCAATTAGTATGAATGAATACTAATAGATTACTAGCTGAGAAGGTATGTAAATCAAACGAGGAAAGTTGATTCCAAGCTTGAAATTATCTTTAAACACTTACTGAATTCGAATATGTAGCAAATAAATCTAAACACTAAGAACTTGAATTGATCTAAAGGAGGATGTTACCACAAATTTTGAAACACTTTAGGACTTATTTTCAATTGTACTTGATGGTTGTCGAAGTGAGCGAACCACCTTTTTGGGCAGTAAATGAGTTGGGCAGTAGGTGAACACCATCCCTTAGGTCTAACCGCCATCCCTTAGGGCAGTGGAGGTGGCTGAACGCTATCCAAGAAAGCCCAACCACCGTGTTGGGCAATTTACATGTAGTTTGCATGGTATTTTCTCCTTGTTTGCAATTTCCTTTGTACCCTTGTTTCTTGTTCTTTCCCTCTAATTTATACCGAACCCAAACAACTTTTCCGCTTAGATTTCAAATTAATTTGGACTAAACACCAAGATTTGATGAACTCCAATCAACAACACATGAATTTCAACCAAGAACATTTAAATTTTGAAACCACTCAAATCAATTCGGATTTGAACGAAAATTGAAACCTAGTGTCCTTATGACTTGGATAACACAATTATGAAGTCCCAAACACAAAATATCAACTTCGACCTGATTCAGATAGATCAAATGTACCGAATTTTCATCTTCTTCACATGAATGGATGAAGAACACTTATGAACAAATTGAACTTCAAAACTCCAACCACCTTCAAATCAACTCAAATTCACACAAAAATTCAGATTACGAGTCCTTTCACCTTACATATCAAACCCCAATAGGTTTCAATACTCAATTTTAACCCGAAATCAAACCTACTTAATTTCCTCCTTCAAGTTTGAAGAACACCATGAATATTCATCCTCAAGAACTTGAACCTCTATCAAATAAAATAAAAACTTCACCAAATTTGATTTCTAAGCTCCTTGAGCTATGAAAAACTCTTGTAGAAACTTTTGGAACCCAAATACCAACAAATCACCATGAAAATGGAGCAGTAAAAACGGATCAAATATGAACCCCCCAAATTTGACTTCAACCAATTCAACTCCAAATTCTACCAAAATTGATTCCCATACTCCAAGTATAAGAAACAATTGTATAAACTTTTGGAGTCCGAAAACCAACGAAACCAAGCACAATTTAAGTTCAAAAATCAAGAAACTAAGAACATAAAGAACATAGAAATCAAATTTTGAAAACTCACCAAAACTCCACCAATCTCTACCAAATTTAAATCCCAAGCTCCTTGATATGTAAGAACAATTTCTCAACACCTAGAAACTTTAAATTTATACAAATCAACTCCAAAATTGAGTTCAATTTTCAAACTAAGAAGATGAAGAACACCAAAATTGTAATTACCTCAATTCTTTTTTTGTTCGAACAAAATTCAAACTAGATGATCCTTGAAACTTGCACTTGATGAATTTCAACTTTTCAACCTTCATATATTCTTTAATTGATCACAATTTCAAATCACATTTGAGCTCAACCATCAGCAATGGTAATTAGGGTAAATCAACTCTAATTCGATTAAAAATTGAGATTAATGACCCAAATTACTAAGAGAATGATTTTTAGTGATCAAAATCAACAAACAAAAATAAATTGACACAAATCGAATTTTGAAATTTTTAGAATTTTTAATTTGTTGAGTTTATTTATGATTTTGAGATTTACAATCTAGGATTATAATTCGGTGAAATGAATTACGAGCCTAGCTCTGATACCAAATGATATGATTCGGATCGAATCGAAGACAAACAGAGAACACGAAAATATAGAAAATGAAATACGAAAAATGGAAGGATAGAAGATATGCGGAATTTAATCACAAATCCATGTAAATTGAATTCCAACTCAATTAAACGCAAGTAACCAAATGATACACCTACAAATGGAAGACTCGATTATTTGATTAAGCAACAAAAATAATACAAGCAATCAAGGATGCGCCCACCTTAATTCACTCTCGTAATTCTCACATTACAAACGCTAAACAATTAGCAAGCTAATCAATCTATCACTCATCCTACACTAAGATATAAAATGTGTTTGTTATTACAAACTCATGAATACATAAAAAAAAAATATGCCAAAAAACTACCTAGACGTTTAAAAGACCATATATATATAGTGACCTAAGTTTTATTTATTATACTTAGGCGCAAAAGTAACCTAAGATGACAATTTAATCGTCAAACTTTGGGTCCCTTTACATTGGGTTTCAAAAGTCTTCCAAAGCCTTCCAGTTACATCCCAAGCTATTCTCCATATTCTTATTTGCTTCCTTTGGCTCAGGATTATGTACTTGACAACTTCAATTGGTGCGTCTGTTGAGTCCTTAACATGTAGAATCGTGTCTAGACCATGAAGTATAGATCTAACACAATCGTTGCTACTCGATATTATATCACATGGCCAAAGATAATATATACTTATTTAAAAATAATACAAATTGAGTGACATATACATATAGTTGCATGCATAATTACAAATGTAAGCTTTAATTGATGAGGGAATATGAAACATATTATTTGAAACGACAATATATATGCATAAAAGAAAATTTGTTTTGAGATTGCGATAAAATGATAATACTTTCTTTTTATATTGTGAATTTTATTGACATGTGACATGAATATCTAGGTCGTGTGAATTTTAAATTAATTTCACCTTTTGATTTATAATAAATTAGTTATTATTTGTAAAAAGAAACTTCTTGCTAAGTGTCTTACTTGTAATAAGTACAGGCTAACAAATAAATCTTTTAAGATAGTTAAAAGAAATTCACACTCCTGGAATTAATCCAAATAGATATTCATTAGGTTGATTGTTTCTCACATAATGAAAAGAGATTGCATGGTATACATATATGTTGCATATAGAGATCATAAACTTTCAATTCATGCAGTGATATGAATAATTTCAATTATAAAGACTATATCAATACTTGAAAGTTGAAATATCATTTTGAGATCAATAGAAAATAATATTGAGACACTGATTTCAATACAAATTGAAGACTTTTTATAAATTAATATATATATATATATATATATATATATATATGACGTCTTCTTTGAGGATTATGATATAAACATATAAAATGAATTGTGCTTGGCAACAATATGAACTTTGAGTTTCAAATTGTGAGAAAACTCTTAAAATACTGAAAAATATAACACATGAATAGTTTATGAATAGTTTTCTAAAGTCATTAATAGAATGACTGTATTGTCTAACATAATTTTGATGAGCCTAAGCACATAAATTTTGTTATGTCAATTTTATGTCATTTTCTACGGATATATTTTACTGGTCCAACATTAATGACGACTAGTTGATGAAATTAAAATTTACAGGTATATTTTATGAGTGAGAAGAAATTGACTAGCATAAATATTTCTATATAAAGTAAGCCAATACCATCTTTGTTGATTATTTATTATGCTAATAAAATTGCTAATTTTATTTTTTAAGTGATTGCTATAATGACAAACAAAGACAAGGTTCATCTGAGACATAATCACATGAGAAAATTATTGGAGGAAGGCATAATTTCTTTTAACATGTGAAATTCATATTTAATTTAGCAGTTTTTTTGTGTAAAATTTTAGACAAATAATTAATGGTAAAAATTAATTAAAAAAATAAGAATAAAGCATGTTGTAAATTAATTATATTTTTATGGGAGCCCTACCTAATGATGCAATCTTTTGGTTAAAAAAACAAGTAAAAGTTACAACTGTGAAGCACATTAAAATTCTCATTTTATAAAAAAGTGATAGATGTGCATATGTTTAGAAATTATTCTCTTAATAAATCTATAAGATCGATCTCAATTGGAGTGAGTAAAAACACTCTTAATAGATTTACTTATATTCCCGTTAAAGAAAAAGATGTGATTACATTCTCTTAATAATTATATAAACCAATCTCGATTGGAGTGTGTTGAAATAATTCTTAATAGATTAGCTGACACTATATTGAAAAGAAGGATCAGATCATGTTCTCTTAACAAGCCTATAAATCGATTTCTATTGGAGTATGCATGAACAACTCTAGATAGATTTATCAACACTTTGCTGTAAAAAAGAAAGAGATTAAATTCTCTTAATGAATTCATAGACTATTTGGTCAAAGTATGTAAAGTTAGTTGTGATGAATTCAGCATGCTAAGTACGAAGTAGATGTCACTTCAACAAAACAATAAGATTTTAATAGTGGATCTTAAAGCAGTTGGTTAAAAGAATTCAGGACACCTGGACGTATTGTGTGAAAGAATTTTAATTTTCATCGAAATATAGTAATGTCGTAATTTAAGTCCAAAAGACATCATTATTGATGTATGTTACTAGACTAATGTTTAATATATTTTTAAAATTTTTATAAACAAGTGGAGAATTGTTAGGAAAAATGTTTTAATCAATTTTGAAACAATAAATTTGATAAGACTTTTGATTTCATCAAAGTGAATGAATGTGAATTCATAAGTTTTACTTTATTTATTTTTACTTTTAGGTTCTTGAAAGATATATTTTTATTTGTAAAATTCATGAATATATAATTACTTTTTGTTTAATTAAAACTCTTATTTTACAAGATTTTTTATTTTATAAATAGTCCTTCATTCCGTGAAAAGATAAGGAAATCAAAAAATCACTTTTTCTTGAAAATATTTGAGAGACATTGATCAAAAAGTGAAATCATAGATTCAAGAATAAAAGAGCAATGTCTTGAATGCTACTTGTTGTGTGGCTTAATTGAGTTCGGAAGATAGAGTTATCATTTATTCTTCCTTTGTTCGTGGGAGAGACTCCAACTATCATTAAAAAATATTTTAACTTGCCTCTAAGCCAAGAAAATCTTGTTTTGAATTTTTATTATAATATTTATGTATTCTAATAATTTGATGATATTGCAATTGGAGCAATTGGAAGACCTTATCGTTCTTGTTCCAAACATTTTAAGCTTTTGGAATTTGCGATACTAAATATATTGTAACATTTGTATAGCTATAGAAATATAATTTACCACTAAAAATAAAATAGAATATTTAGTCAAATTATTTCTAAATTAAAAAATAATTGTGTTCTTAAATTATTTAAAAAGAGATTCACCGTAACATTAATTATTGGGTCCGTTGCATTTATCATTATAATAATAGAAATTAAAAATGATTCGATTTTCTTACGAAAAAGGGGGCAATTCCAAGAGAAAATACTATCCCCCAACTTGGAAAGAAGCATAGTGTGTATAGTAGAACCGGTAAATATGTCTAGTGACGCGCGTATTGGCTTTGCAGCTCCTATTTGTGCCCAATAGTTGCCCACATTTTTCCATTTCCCATTTCCCACTTCCCACTTTCTGACCGCTAACTCTTTTAAAATCCATTTTACCTACAGGCTTAAAAAACACTTTTTCTGTCAATCATCTTTTTTTTTAAGGGTTGATCTTAAACTCAGAGTAACCCCTTATTTTTGATGTCCCAACATCGAGGATGACCCTATAATCAGCAACAATTCTTGCTGCTGCCAGGTATCGATCCCACGCCGGATGTGAGGCACACTGCAAGAAGTGGACCCGGTGACCGTTGAGCTAACATCGTATTCTCTAGGCATCCCTGATCGTATTCCCTAGGCAGCTCTCTTATTGCTTTTCCAAAACACAAGTTCCATTGGAAACAAATTACTTGTATTTGATATTTATGACGTACGTATAAAATTAGTGTTAACCTATCATAGCTATGTAATAAAATAAAACAACAATATATAATTAAGTAAAATTAAATAATTAAAGTTTCTGAGATAGGAATCTATTTTGCTTTTAGAGTGTGTTTGACCCGAATAAAAATACTTTTTGTGAAAATAAGTAATTTTTTTTTAAATTTTTTTTTATATTTTGAAAATAAGTAAATAAATATTATTACAAAAATATTTATTTATAATTTATATAAATATTATGAGATATGGGGCATGGGTGGTGAGGCTACAAGCTATGAGGCAGAGATAAAAATGATGTATTTTGAATAATGATCCAATGAATTAGCCAATTAAATATAAAAAAATTTAAAAATATTCTTTTTGCACATCCATAGTGGTTTGGGCAAAAATACCACTATGCACACATTTTTGGTTCAATTTATTTTTTCTTATCAATCAACTATGTTTTAGAACTCAATCAATTATACAAAACCTTTGTATCCCTTCGGACAGGTCTATTTGTCTTATACTAACTTAAAATCATTAACTTAGATTATTAACAGTTTAAAACTACATGTTCTTCAAAATTTGCACATGTTTTATCCAAATGTATAATTTTTTTAATTAGAATTAAAAAAATAGTAAGTACTAAACTTTGTCTTAGGTAAGTATATTTACATTATATTTTTGTTTCTTTAGCTTATGATTTACAAACCTTGTATATAGACATCTTCAAATTTTCAGTATATACCCTACACAGACATATATTCCTGTACCTAGACAGATGTTACTATCCCCCGCACCCACACTCAACCCAAAATCACCCCCTACTAATTTAATTAATTATAAAATAATACCTTTTATTAGAATGAGTATTATTATTATTATTATTATTTCGTTGAGGAGCCGGGAACAGGTCAGCATATTTGAGTCTTTTGGTTAAGAATTCAGTGTCCTGTGGGCCAGCAGACATTTCTTGGGGGTACTTTTTGAAGTGGGATTATCTGATACAGTGTTTGGGGTAAAGTTCTCTGCTTTCAAAGCCAAGAGGGGTTGTGATCTGAATCGAAAATTAGCTCTATTGGAGGGCATTCAGTGTCATATTTTCTTGATCTTTTGAACTGGGTCTGAGCTACTTCATTTGTATATTTATCCTTTTTGGTCTGTCATTTCTATTAAAATACTTTTTGTTCTTTGGGTGTTGGAGGATTTGGCTCTGAAGAAAGTAGATATATTTGGAATTCCTTGTTGGGTCTTCATTAGGTCATGTTTGTGCTATTTAGGGAATTTTGGTTCAGTTATTTAGCTGATAATTTAAGGGTTTTTGGAGATTACTAGACACAAGTTTGGAAAAAGGTTAAGTTTGTGTGAGGGGGTGATTTGAAGTTGGTGTCTTGGAGAGGGGTTGGGTTTGGTTTGATGGTTTTTGAATTTGTTTCTTGGTATTGTTAACTATGGGATTAGGTGGTGATGGGGTAAAGGGGGAGTCTTGGGATGTAGAGAAATCAAGGGGAAGGAAGAAAAAAGAAGGGGATGTGGAGGAGACTGGTTGCTGGATTAAGTTGTGGTTTATTGCTGGCTGTATTTCCTCAAGGTCTAAAGTTGATACCTCCATCAGTGGCATCAGCACTCGCTGTGGTAATTTCAAACTCGCTCTGAAGAAGTTTTACTGCTTTATTATGCTTGCAAGTTTTAATTGCATTGTGAAGTTCCATGCTTTGTTATGATGTAATTGTTTTATTCATTGGTTTCCCTTGAAGATTGATCCTACCTTATAAAGAACTTTATTACTTAGTGTTCCTAGTTGCTGGGGAAAAAGAGGTTAAGCGGAGAGGTTTCTTTTGTTGGGAATGGTTAATTGAGACTTAAGGGAATGCCTTTTGTTACTATCTTGAGACTGTTTGCTGCCGTGGTTTTGAAATGTTAATCTCCTTTTTTAAGTAGTGAAATGCATTGAGTTTTGTCAAATGGTGTGCAAGTAATATTTGAATATTTGAGGTGGAAAGAATGGCTTCCACATGTTTCTTCCAGCTGTAGAAGTTGATGATGTTAAAGCCGAGAAGCTAATAGTGAAGCCAATTTAAAGAAATTCAAGATGCATAATTCATTCTGGAAGAGGCATTACTTCGTTTGATAGGTGAAAAGGTTCTTTTTTGATACATCTGAAGAGGTGTTACTAGAGCAAACCTAAGAAATCTTGAAGAGTCCTCTTTGCAAAGCCACAATCATGTCTGGGTAATAATCTTTGTGCTTATCGATAATGGACTTCGCCGTTAGCATCATGCATCATTCTCCTGTCGTTCTTTTTATTTTTCTCCTCTTATGTTTGCCTGTCACAGTTTTCTTAGATTACAAATTCACCTCTGTTACATTAAACTGCAAGACAAAGTTAATTTGAATCAACAATCAACGGAAAGAGATGAAGCGATGGTGTGTTTTCTGTTTATACATCATCCTCTCTCAGTTGCTGATGTGATTACGTATTATTGAATTTGTAAAAAATGTCAAGGTAATACGTCACCGGTGAACAAAACAACTTCCAACAGATTGTGGGATTTGTTAACTCCCCCTTCGTGTTAGTCCTTAAGTTGCCTTTCACTTTCCTTTGAGCATTGTGATTGGAAGGCGCTCAACATTTTGTGAGTGCAAATTAGTAATTACAACTTGATAGAATTAACACCTTATCGATTTACATTGTGGAATAACTGACCAACTGTGGCAGATCTTTTTAAGTATGTCTGGCTCTTAGATGGGTCATGCCTAAGAATACATGTGATCTTTTGGGGTGCTGGAATAATATGGAGGTATTGTATGGCAATGAAATGGTGGAAAGTTATCCCAAGATGCATATGATGGACTGTGTGGAAAGAAAATATGCAAGGTGTTTTGAGGATAAATGTAGTTCAGTACTGAAAATCAAGATGAGTTATATTTTGTCTTTTGGTGAAAAGAAAAATATGCAGACGAAGCTGAAAGTTTGTTAAAATTCTTTGAATCTTGTAAGATGAACAAGGATTCTTTTATTTTACTAATCATTTCTAAATTGTACATATGGCTGCTAGCACAAGCTTTTTGCTGATGAATATACTTTTACTTGTCAAAATAATATCTTATCTATTTTCCGTGTTTACATAAGGAAGAGATGGTAAATTTAGACTGGTAATGTCATCTAGTTATGGATTAGCACAAAAGATTAAATCTTTATCTACTAATGATGTAAGCATACACTACATAAAGATTTGAAGAAAAACTAATTTCATTGGAAAGTTCTGACGGCATAGTGAGAAAAGATCAGTAAAAAGTTACACTTATAGGCTTAATTAATGTATTATCACATGCACACATAGTACTTATGTTAGTTGCACCTTTACTTCCTATATTGCTTGGACTCTTCAAAAATGTCAACGGGTGCGTGTTGAACTCTCCAAAAC
The DNA here is from genome assembly GCA_039654485.1 of Withania somnifera. Classification (NCBI taxonomy): domain Eukaryota; kingdom Viridiplantae; phylum Streptophyta; class Magnoliopsida; order Solanales; family Solanaceae; genus Withania; species Withania somnifera. The sequence continues at coordinate 4,812,687 of JBDJHY010000001.1, read as the reverse complement.
TAGTGTATTTTTTTGAGAATCCGATATGGCTGCGACATTGAAAGTGGAGTCTGCACAACTTAGCGTACTTCAGTATGGATTATAGTTGATTGCTGAAGCTCTTTTAAACCCTCTATTCTATTCCTAACTGATAGGAAAATTTAAGGGCCTTCCAAAATTGAACTAAATAACATATTTCCTTTAAGAGTAACTAGTGCCCATGGTCCTAATGTCTTGTATGATTATTGGCAGAAAGTAAATACACAAATGGTACAAGCATAGACCAGTCTGTTGCTCCAATTATCTCATCCACAACCACAAGTAATGCCGAAAGTAATTCTTGCACCTCCAAACTCGAAGAGGAGCTTAAAGTTTTTTCGCAGCTTCGGAAGTTCACATTCAATGATTTGAAGCTGGCTACAAGAAACTTCAGACCAGAATCCCTTCTCGGTGAAGGGGGTTTTGGTTGTGTCTTTAAGGGTTGGATTGAAGAGAATGGGACGGCACCTGTTAAACCAGGAACAGGGCTTACTGTTGCTGTGAAAACACTAAATCATGATGGGCTTCAGGGTCACAAAGAATGGCTGGTTTGCTGCTCTCTTGATATTATTTAAAGGCTATGCTGTATAATTTTTTCTGTTATTTATTTTCATGTTGTCTTGTAATAATTTATTATCTCATTTGGCAGGCGGAAGTAAATTTCCTTGGCGACCTCATTCATCCAAATTTGGTTAAACTAATTGGTTACTGTATTGAAGATGATCAGAGGTTGCTGGTTTATGAATTTATGCCTCGAGGAAGCTTGGAAAACCATCTGTTCAGGAGTATGTAATTGACCATTCTGTATATTGTTGCATACTTTGGACTTTGACTATATCCTTCCACTGCACCCCCCCCCCAAATAAAATAAAATAAAATAAATGAGAAGAGCTAAGTAAACACCATTTAAAAATTCGCATGCATCATGCTGACCTCCTCTGCAACCAGTAATTGCTTTAGTCACGTGGCATAGCACTACCTACGGAATATGACTTGGGTTCTGTTCTTGCTCTTTAACACACTATGAAGATACGATGAGTTTGCACCCAAAGGTGTAGCCTAGTGATCAATGACGTGGGTTGAGCTCCATGAGGTATCAGGTTCAATTCCCAGCAGAGACAAAATATTAGGTGATTTCTTCCCACGTGTTTTAGCCTTGCTGGACATAGTTAGCTATACTTATTGTTGGTGGGTGGTAGCAGGTATCCCGTTGATTTAGTCGAGGTGTGCGCAAGCTGTCCCGGGCACCACGGATGTATAAAAAAAAGAAAGACTAATTTATGTTCCAGTACCAATTAAAAAGCTTATTCGCTAAGATATCATGCAATTCATTGCCTCGTAAATTTAAGGCCGAAATGGTATTATAGAGTTCTCCATATTAGCAAAGCTATCATCAGGCAGAACCATTTAACCAGAGTGGGTTTGTCCGCTTAGGAAGCAACAATCTTTTTCGGTCTGCTTTCTTTATTCTGTTATCATCATAGATTAAAAACACGGGAAAGTTGAAATCCTTTTGCAAATTCTGCATCCAATGAGTTTGAAGAAAAAATCTTATTATAGGCAGTCTTCATATTTTACTTCGGCAAACTCATCAGCTCTTTTAATCCTACATTACATACTTTGTATCAATAACCAGTGTCAATGTGCTAGGATGCAGAAGCTTCTTGTGAGAGCATATTTCCCGCTACTAGTGTGTAGTTTCTTTAGTATCATGGTAAAAGATACTTTTTGTGCTAAAGGAATTAAATATGTCCTTGATGATACAAAGAATCTTGAAAAAGGTACTATACAAATACCGCTGGTTCAAATGTGATTTGACCTCTGGCAATGTCCTGCTTTCAGGCAGGTTGAGAGAAGTTTTTATCATTGTTACTTTCTATTGATCATGGGTATGTCTTGAATGTTTAAATGAGCCGTCTTCAATTTGGAGATGCGACCAAGTATATTAACTGCATTACTCTCAATCTTGAAGCTTTCTTGAAGTGATGGTGTTGGTCTTGCTCGCCTTTCTTTCTATTCCTCCTTTTTTTACATTTTCACATTGTGTCAAGGTAAATGTGTTCCCAACTTCCCAATTTCCATGTAGCACTTGGTGATTGTGAAACAACAATGAGAGATATATGTTGAATTCACCATTTATGATAATATTTTTCAGTTTGCGTAGTAGAGAAATATTTTCCAGTTCTACAGTAAATTATCTAAGCAGGTTTAGTTGTGTTTTTTCTTGATGCTTGGTTGATAAAAGAAGAGAATAAAAGAGAGGAGGAAACAGGAGACAGAGTGAGAAAGGGAAAGGGAGTTCTGTGACAAGATACTGGTTAGTACTGGGTTTGTAAGCATCAGCTGAAATACTTCTGATTTTTCTTTACCTCATTTGCCCCAAGTGCTTTATGAAATTCATTTGACAGTATATAATCCCTAAATTATAGAGCTAGAATTGAGAGGTTCCTAGTCGGTCACCAAAGTCTTTGATTCACTCTGCCTAGCTTGAAGTACCAGCCTTGAGCGTGAACGTAAGCATTTTACCTACTAGTATTCACTTGAGCCTGCTAGTTTGGTTATTGTAATTTTTGTGCTAAACTTTGCAATTGAAGGGTGTGACTTAGTTTTCAATGAAGTGGAGAATGGTTCCAGAGGAAAAATCAGTAGGTGATTTCTTCTCATCTACCAAAGCCTTTGGAAGGAATTATTCAATACGTGTGCCTGTGGGAAGTAGCAAGCACCCGGTGAAGTAGTCGAGGTGTGCACAAGATGGCCAGGCACCACCATAAAAAATAATTAAAAAAAAGAACTTGAGCTCACCCTTAGTCTAGCTAGCTTGATTTTCTGTGATACTCAATGCTTGCTTCACAAAAAAATTAAATAAAAGTGGGTGGTTAAAGGAATTCATCATTTACGATATTAGCCACATGATAAGAATGATTAATTTGCCCATTGAAATCAGCAAGGCTTATTTTTATTGTTCAAAACTGAGAAATATATATCTATGTTATCCCTTAACTCCTAAGTCGAATCTATATTATTCCTATTGACCATTTAATTTGTCTTTCATTTCCAGAAAACCTTGTTGCTTCTGTTCTTCAAGATGCAGTTCAATCAATGTAAAGACAAGGTTGTGTAAAAGTGAGGATTTGAGTTCGGAGGTCTTGATGATAGCGATGAACAAAAGGATGACGATATAGTCTGAGTGAGTTTCTTTGTGTAGGTTGGAGAGAGAGAAACTAATTTGTCATAAGGGCTCGGTACCATAGGTTGGAGATAGAGAAAAGGTGTTTGGATGATACAGTTAGAGATAGAAGAGAGGAAGAGAGAGGATTGGCTGCTAACTTTAGGTTTTGTGTGGGAGGGACAACCTATTTTTGAAGAATGATTGAATGACAGTTAATCATCTCATTCAGAAAAAAAATAACATCTTATAGAACATAATAAAAGGAAATGACACTGGGTATTTTGATCCTTAGGCTTGATCTATCCTGAACTCGGAAAAACCAAGTTGAGATTGCATGGGTCAACCCCTATTAGATCCCCTAAAATTAGACCTTTTAGATTGCCTTCTTAAGGAATGTTATTGGATAACTTTAGGCAAAATTTGTCAATTGACATGTATGTAGGATTGCCTTTACACTTTTACAAGATTTTCTTGATCTTCCTTTGGTAGTTATAGTTCATGAATCTTTCAGTTGAGTGATGTACTACATGAGCATTTTCAGTATGACAATATAGTTCAGGCTCTAGCAATCATAGTTGGGAGAGTTTGGTGATTCTTGGGAAATGCAAGTGGTTACACCAAAGGATAACCATTGGTCTTGTATGCATTTTTATGTTTTAAGTTTTTTGCATTTAGCATTTTTTCCTTGGTGATGGATGAATTGACGCGGTGTATCCAAGGAGAGGTGTCATGGGGTATGTTATTTGTGAATGACATTGTTCTGATTGACGAGATTCGAGGTGAAGTTAATGCTAAACTGGTGGTTTGGAGTTAGACCTTGGATTCTAAATGGTTTAGGTTGAGTAGAACCAAGATAGAATACCTGGACTGCAAGTTACATAACTCAAGAGACTGGTGTGGAAGTGAGGATTAATACACATATCATTCATAAAATAAAAAGTTTCGAGTGTCTTTGGTTTATTATTCAAGAAAATGGGGAGATTGATGATTCACACATCATCTAGGTGCATGATGGATGAAATGGAGGCTCGCATTCGGAATCCTGTGTAAAAAGAAGGTGTTCTACAAATTGGTGGTTAGATTGGCTATATTGTATGGAGCGGAGTGTTGGCTAGTCAAGAACTCTTACGTTCAGAAGATGAGAGTTGCAGAGATGAGAATGCGGAGATGGATGTGTAAGTACACTAGGAGAGACAAAATTAGGAATGAAGATATTCGGGATAAGGTAAAAGTGACCTCGATAGAGACAAGATGCGGGAAACGAGGCTGAGAAGGTTCTAGCATGTGCGAAGGAGATGCTAGGATGCCTAGTGCGAAGGTGTGAGAAATTGACTACGAATGGTTTCAAGAGAGGTAGAGGTAGAGGTAGAGGTAGACTGAAGAAGTATTGAGAGAGGTGATTAGACATGACATAACACAACTTAACTTATGTTTACCGAGGACATAACCTTGGAAAGGAGGTTATGGAGAATACGGACTAGGGTAGGAGGTTAGTTAGATAGTTGAACGTTGTCCGTTTATTCTTCTATTATTAGTCGTAATACTACTCTTGTATTTTCTTGTCCTGTGAGTTTGATTATTATCCGCGAACACTTTGATTATCGTTTTATCTTGTTATGATTACTTTTTAGGATGATTTGTCAGGTTTTTTATAGTATTTTTCCACAAGTGGCTTCACTTTTGTTATTACTTTCTCTATATTGCTCTGCACTTTTTCTCTTGAACCGAAGAAATAACTTTCTATTTTTTGGGTAGTGATAAGGTTTGCATACGCTCTACCATCCCGGACCCCACTTTGTGGGATTACTCTGGTTATGTTGTTGTCGTAGCATATTTCTTGAATAACCAAAATATGATGACTTTTATCTCTTATGATTTTCAATATTGCAGTTTGTATCTGGTGAAGTGACTTTAGTACCTACGAAGTTGTAGCATAAATGTTTATGTTCTTATCTGTGATTTCTGCTGTAGATGTTCATGTCCTTGCATATCTGTTACGGAACTTTGTAACAATTTTTTGATTATCAGGGTCCCTCCCTCTTTCGTGGTCCATCCGCATGAAGATAGCATTGGGTGCAGCAGAAGGCCTTGCTTTTCTTCATGAGGAAGCAGAAAGACCAGTGATATACCGTGATTTTAAAACATCCAACATTCTGCTAGATGCGGTGTGTTCAAACACATTGGCTAATTGATCTCTCGCCCATTTTTATCATTCTTCTAATAACACATGTTCTCAGGATTACAATGCCAAACTTTCGGATTTTGGACTTGCCAAAGATGCTCCAGAGGGCGACAAGACCCATGTTTCTACTCGTGTCATGGGAACATA
>JBDJHY010000001.1:4786313-4801958 GCA_039654485.1 Withania somnifera | reverse complement strand
AAATCTTTTAAGTCAAAATCTTGGTGAAATCTTAAGTTTCTCTTGATCTTGAAGGGAAACCCTATGTTCTTTCTTGGGGGAGAGAATTTGTCCTAATTTTCTTAAGATGGTACGTGTGAATGAGATGGAAAATTAGTTTAAGTGTTAAATTTCTATCTTTAGAATGCTAAACGATGTTGTATTGGGGAAATAAAAGGTTCAAAATTACAAATTTTCCCCTAGAAAATAGGGTTTAAAACTTCTAAAGCTCTGTGGACATGAGAAGGACAGGTCGTCCTCTAGTGGAAGAGCTAACATATTTGTCGTCTTCCTTATCTAGTGTGTTCCAGAGAAATAATGGAAGGAGGATGGGTCAGAAGATCCTCCATCTGGATTAACTAATGGAGTAGGTAGATGACATTGGGAAGAGGATAGGTCATCCTCGAGAAGAAGGGCCATTGTGTCCTCCATCCTCTTTATCCAGTGTAGTCCAAAATAGATAACTTAGGGAGAAAGGGTCGACTAAGGCCATCGAATTGGTTGTCAACCCCTCCAGTTGGGTTTTCTAACTGGTTTTAAGAGATAATCACTAGTTTTTAGCATGGAATATATAGGGGTGTTATATATATCTATCTATACCTTCAAAATCAAATTAGAGTGTCTAGAACTCTAATTATGAGATTTATTTAAACGAGCTTGAAATTTTATGTCCAAGTATCAAATTGTGTTGTGAAATAAGGGAAACCTAAGGAAAGTAGAGCTTATAATTTTGTGGGAGAGATGGATGGCTCCAAGTGTTGATGGCTCACTACAACAGCCTTGTCCACCGCAGCTATATCATTTCCTACATAAGTCAACTACTATAGTAGTTGTCCCACAGATTTCTAGAAATTTAGGAATTATGCAAGGGTTATTTTATAACTTAGTTCTAAGGAAGAGCTAGAAACCCTTCGATTATTTTGGTGATTTGGTTGTTTGACTTTGTAAAGATAAGCCTCCTAACTCCCTCTATCTATCGTTGATTCTTGAATTCTCTAGGAAACTTAGGGTCAACAATGGTGGTAAACTTATGGCTAAAATCCTAGGTTGGGGGATAGGAAGTGGGAAAGTGAAATTTTACCTAGAATTGTATTTTTAGTGATTACTATTCATTATGATTGTAGAATTCATGACTAAAAACTAAAATTCGGTGGAATAGCATAGAATAGAGGGGAATTTGGATGAATGAAGGTAGAAAACCCCCCAAGTTTGGCCTCATGCTTGATTAATGGGGGTAAAAATGATGGGATTGAATTCCCCAAGCTCTATTTTTTATTCTTGATAGAGTTGTGTTATTACTTATTTTTAGAGTGTAATAAGGATCAAGCATTGCACAGCTTTGCAAGAAGGAAAGGAGATTCATCATAGCTTGCATTGCTTTCATCGAAACTCCAGGTAGGTTATGGTTTAGTGGTAGTTAGATTCTTTTTACTAATTAATAATCATTGAATGACATTGTGAGTCCATTTGATTGTTGTTGATTTTTTCGCTGATTTTCATAATATTGTGACCCTTGTGCTCAGTCAAAGACATGAATCAAGGATTTTGGAAAATTTCAAATGATCAAAAAATGACTTAAATATAGAAGGTTTGTGATATACTTCTAAATAAAGTTGAAAAGTGAAAAAATGATCATATGAAATGTTGAAAGTGAAATACTTTATATGGTTACCATTTATGCTAAACCGATGAAAAATTATTCTAGCTAGTGCTATTGGAGGTTGAGTACCGTGCTGGCATAATATGTGATTGAGGTGGCGGGGTTAATAAATCTCTCATGGCATGAATATTAGTGTTACTAAAGATGATGATAAACGAAATTAGCATAAAGTGATCTAAAATGATTAATAGAACTCCCAAAATGGTTGTTATTGAGGCTTGAGCCCTCTTGTTCTATTAGAGTGTTGTGGTGTAATTGCATATGTACTTTTCTTGTTGAGGACTTGAGAACTTGCTACTTGGAAATGGTTATTTGTTATTTATTTTTATTTTTTTATTTGGATTTTTGAAGTGTTGTGGGTAGCTTACTTGTCATTTAATACATATCAGTTTTTAATTAAGATTGGCCTATGATACATACTTAGTACACGTTGATTTTTTTTAACTGATATTGCCTGTACTTTCTTTTGTTGAGTATAGCAAATGTTCCATCATCTTGGACTCAGTCTTAGCTCTAGCCAGTCTTCAGTATATCAAATTTTAGGGTGAGTTATGCCTTCTAACTTATATTGGATTCTTTCAGCCATGGCATGATGTCCTTACTTTTCTAAAACAAACTATCTTGATTACTTGTTTTGGATGTTTCATATATTCTCAGACTTGATATTCTGAATTAGATGTCCTTGATGTGTTGACTTTTAGATTTTGAGATAAAATGTAATAGATGTTAGTTGAATGTTATTATCACTTATATTAGACTTGCCCTTTTTACACTATTACAGTGTTGCATGAGTTGAGTAATCAACATAGGTTGTGTTTGAGTTTAGGATCATTAGTTCGCCCACCAGAAGGGGTTAGTGTGGTGACACTCATGAACCAGTTTTGAATAATTACACTTAATACATTGAGCCACTTTATAGGTAATATTGAAAAAATAATTACACTTAATATATTTCTTGAATCAACCTATTTAGTTCATCAACGTTTACACTAGGATCTACATAGCTACACTCATCAAAATCAATGTACTCATATCTTAGATTTGCTTCTGCCGAAATTTGCTTCGACAGTAGTTCTTTAATTTCTTCTTCTTCTTCTTCCTAGTCTGGAACCAATTCTTTGTTTCGTTGTTTCGATCGAGTCCAATCTCTGAGGCATACCAAGACATTCATTGCATTTCTTCCTAGTAAATGTTGATGATCTCCAATTTGTTTTCGTCCTTGGATGAATGCGCTCTCCGATGCAACTATTGACATCGGAATATTCATGACGTCTGTGGTAAGTGCTGATAAAATTGAAAAAGTTGCTTGCTTGACCTTCCACCATTCCAACGGGTTGAATTGCATGCTAATTTCCTCGGGGGACTGCAATAAATAATGATTTAATTTATTATCGACTCCTCTTCGTGAGGTGGCCGGTATTCTACTAAAAGCTCTTGTGTCAATAAAATCTAGCATAGCATGTGTCGGCCTTTCGAAAGATGACGACTCTGCAATATAGAAGGTTGATTAGACTGATTAGTAGGTGTAGCATTATCAACTATAGTTGTGTAGGGTTCATATAAAGATTGCAAATGTTCAGTCGCACTATTCGTAGCCTCATATAAACTTGGTTCTTTGTGATGTTGAATTTCTACATTTGTATAAATCATTGTACAAAATTCACCCATTGTTGCTTGGTTTATAAAAGGATTTAACATAGGACCAATTAAGTAAATAGGAGAAATTGGAAAAAAATATTTTTTAAATTTTTCAAACATTGCACCTATAGCATCTTTGAAACCGTTTTTATTCTTGTATTCAGAAAGTAATAGAGATATTTCAGAAATATAAGGAAGAATAGAACAAATAGTGGGATAATATTGAGATGAAAATATGTTCATAACATTGTAAAAAGTTTGTAAAAATAGCTCTACTTTCCAAATTACGATCCAATCCGAGGTCTGTAACATATGATCGGGCAACTGACAAAATTGGTTAAAGGACAAAATTGGTTAAAGGTAGCACTAATGGGCTTCCTATATTTGTAGCAAGATTTTAAAAATAAATATATTGGATTCCACATAGTTTCTATATCTTCGGGCATTAATCTAGGTTGCAACTTAAAATGTGCACATTTTATTTTAAATTCTTTAAGTCTAATCTTTCTATTGTTACCTTGAATAAACCCTACTACAAGTCTTAATTTTTCAAGAATAGGTTCAAAAAAGGTAAGATCGTCCTTAACAATTAAATTATAAATATGACACGCGCACCTAAATGAAAAATATATTGAAGTGGTGGAGAAAGTGATATTTTTAACGTTTCAAAGGCAGAGGAGTTATTAGATGCATTATCAAAAGCTACACACAAAATTTTACTATTTAGATTATAATAATTGGCAACTTTAGTGATTGTGCCTGCAATAAATTCAGCATCATGCCTACAGTTTTCATCATATAGAAAAGCTAAAACTCATTTTTGAATTGTAAAATTGATATCTATCCAGTGACATTTAACGGTTAAATAATCACTTTTATTAATAGCAAGACCAAGATCGGATGTTAAAGAAACTCTATAAGGAAGATTCAGAAATAAAGTACATAAATAAAATGTGTATTGTCCATGTAACCTAAAAACATCCTACCTACATGTATCCCTAGGGATGCCGACAAACATTGGATTATAAATTCTTTGTATATATAAAACAAATACCTCAGAAGAAGCAAAAGTGAAAGGCAAACCTAGAGCTAATATTTTGGCTATTTCTAGCAGTCTTTTACTTTATTATAATTTTGCATTAATTTACCGGTTTGTGGATTTATTCTACCCTGGGTTGGGTCGGGCCGACTCCACTAGCACCAGCTACTTTGTCTCATTCTACGTTATGCTTAGTTCTACAATGTCTACTCAATGTACTCGCCCTCCCTGCATTACTCTCCCCCCCTCCCCCTCTTATGCGTAAATATTTTCTTACAAATAATACATTAAAGATTTCACTACCCGGTATATCTTTAAAAGACTTTCATAAAACACAAATTTTTCTAGTATCTCTAGGAGGTTTAGTAGAAAAATTAACAGATTTAGGGGACGAGGCGTTGAGATTATTATTATTATCATCACCAACATCATTATTATTATCATTATCATTATCATCATCATTATAATTAAATTCGTCAAAAATTAATATTAACACCCCCTTCTAATTCATTATTTTCTTCTATTCCGTAATTTTCTTGAAACTCCACATAACTAAAATCATCAGCACCGACATCCCCACCACATTCATATTCTTATTCAGGTTCACTAGCAATACTAGGTGGAGTGACAGACATACGATTATAATTCCTACTACTATCGAAACCTCTAGTGAAAGCGAAACCTGTATTTGTATTACTATGACTACTTTTGGGACACAAATTTTTAACACTTGTACCCATTTTCCTTAGTCTATCCATATTAAAATTATAATGGTAAAATTTAAAAAGCACACAAATAATATAATTGTAAATAATAAATAAATATAAAAACTTAAAAAATAGAAGTAAGAGATGGAACGATTATACCAAATTGTCGATATCAATTGAACACTTGAAAGTTGAAAACTTTCAATTGATCACTTGATGTTGCTAATAATTTCTAAATAATAAATTAAGAAATTAATTGTGTAAAATTCACACACCATTTTAGAAGAAATATTTGAGAGAAATTGATAGATATTGAGAGAATTGTTGTGAAAAATAAAAATATTGAAGTGGTATTTATAGAAAAAAATTGGAATAAAAACCGAACCGGTCCGGTCCGGTCAAAATGGGACGGATTTCCGGTACAAACCGACCTACTGGACACCTTTAAGCAACACAAGTTTTTCCACTAGTGCTACAACTATTAACAGCTCACATAATCATATACGTCCACGAAATAGAGATACAGTCTCATTTTACTCGGTACCCATATTAATGCTCGTCATGTAACATATGAGACCCTCAATTGTCATTACCCCCTATTACAACCAATTAGCATATAAATATTTCAAAAAGAGTCAAAGAAAGTCTCAACTTGCCTCAAACGAAGCCTGACAAGTTAAGCAATAGATTTATCCTTACTTAAAGCCTTCGAAAAAGCACAATCTAATTGAATATGTAATCGACATAAGTAAACAAATTTGTAGACACAAATATACTATTCTTCTATTTCAAGTCGGAAAAATCAATTCCATGCCGACAAGGAAAAAAATGAAATTTTTTTAGAAATCGAGTTATTAGCGTAAGGAGGTCAAATCTCAAAATCTGAAAATGACACTTTTCGATGTACTCACTTTGTGAGCTCATATCCTTAAGTAATTAGTGGATTAGAAAAGATGTCAACTTTCACATGAGTTTACCATTTTAGACATAAATCAACTTCTTATCATTTAAACATTAATGATTTGGAACCAAGTTGACAGAATCGATGCACTAAATTATTTTTTGTTTTATTTAATCTTTTCTTTGAAAAAAACCGTTTTTTGAATCTTGTCCTTCACTTATACGGTTAAAATCTCATCATATCTAATTAAAAAACCAAGATTCCGCTAATAATGTTATTATCTGTTAAATTTTCTAAGGGCTCCTCGTTATATTATTGATTTATTGTAGTTATGGGACAAGCTTTAGGTTGTATTCAGGTGGACCAATCCACAGGTGCTGTAAAGGAAAACTTTCGCAAGTATGATGATGTTCTTGGTCCTGGGTGTCACTTCATGCCTTGGTGTTTTGGGAGCCAACTAGCTGGTTATCTTACGCTCAGAGTGCAGCAACTTGATATTAGATTTGAATCCAAGACTAAGGTTTGTCCTTGTTTCATATTTGTCTTTTTCTTTTTTCTTTTATAATCATACCCAAAAGGCTAGCTTACCTTTTGATTCGAATTAAATTTATCCCATATTTGAATGGAGGTATTGGCTAAAACGGTATTAAAGTCAAGACTATAATTCGGATAACTTATCCAAATTATTATCGCAATTTTAGCCTCAGGTTTATAATTCTGAGATATCCCGGTATCAGACAACCTATAATTCCCCTTTTCAGCTAATTCGCTTGTGCGAATTACTATGTTTATAAGCTGTTAAAAGTTACAATTGCTAGTTGCCTTCGTGACTTGGTTCAAGTGACAGATATTGACGGCAATTAAGTCAGATGTTAGAGTGTTGCGCCACGCAAATTAAGCCTGGTATTCAAGTAGATACGGTGGAGGAGCGGGGCTATCGTCAAAGCTGTGTTCGATCCTTAGAGCTGGCCCTAAACTGATTTCTTGATCATCAAAACGAAAAGGAAAAGTTCAAATAATAAGGCTACTAGCTATCTCCAGGAAGTATATCTATCTATTGCTCCTAGCTTGAATTACATATATATTTGAAATTTGTACAACAACATACTCTATGAAATTTCAGAAGTAGGGTTTGGGCAAGTTGAGGTTTTGGCAGGGTAAAGTACATGCATTTCTTACCCTATCTTGATAAAGGTAAAGAGGTTTTCTATGAAATAATATATATATATACGCGCGCGCAATAAGTATTCTTTGGCAGTCTGAACTTTAACTACTTTATAAAGCGAATGTTTTTAGTTGTTTCTCATGAAAAGCATGTTTTCAGGATAATGTTATTGTGACTGGTTGCTTCAATCCAGTATAGAGCCCTGGCAGATAAGGCAGCAGATGCCTTCAATAAACTAAGCAACATAAAGGAGCAGATAGGATGCAATTTTATGCTTATGCATCATAGCTTTATCTGTTTGTTATGAACTTCTTCTGGAAACTACTTCTTCTGGAAACTTCTCAATTGAATAGGTCTAAGGACTCGTTTGGCTTTGCTTAAAAAAAATAGCTTATAAAAAATAAACTAAAAAGACAAACTTTAATAACTTTTAAGTTAAAAAGTGAGAAGTAGAACTAACCTACATTTAATTTTTTATAAATTAATTTTAATTTTTTTTAAGTCGTTACCTGGGCTCCCAGAGGGGGAGATGTAAGAAATTTTTTATTCTATTTTCAAAAAAAAAAAAAAAAAGAGACGAGGAACCCTGATCTGAAATAAATAATTATTCTGATGGACGTAGATACACGACTCAAGCCATGGAAAGTCAAAACGGATCTACTCGTCGTAAATACTTGATCGATATGAAACTCTTTCTTAGTTCAGTAGGGTTTGAGGGGGTAAGGCCTTTCTCATCCCTTGCTTATGCTGAGTCGAGATTTTCTTGGTCTTTTTTAATTCGAAACGTATCGTGATCTTCAACCAATTATGCGCTTCAATATTATTACCGGGAATAAGCGCTATAGCCTCTTTCCAATACTCAACAACTTGTCGAACCAAGCCGAAACTATTCAACATACGACGGACCTAACTGATTGATGTCATAAGCAATCTTCCTGATCTAAGAGCAGCTCGAAATCGAAAGTTCACACTCAGTATGAAGGAAAATGCTTCTACTCTCTCTGAGTTTGATCAATTCCAAGAAATTTTTGGATTTCAGGAGTTAATGTAGTAAATGCTAACAGTGAATCTAAAATATCCAGAAACTTTTTAGAGCTGAAAACTACTTAAAAGTTGTTTGACTGACTTATAATCAAAGTTAAACGGACCCTAAAACTTGTGGTTTCATCTAGTCCAATGAAATTTCAACATAAAGATATTTTTACCAAAGCATATTGCAAAACATTTTTAAAAGCAGCTGACGTTGATACAATTTACTTAACAACACTAAAAGCAGCCCAAGCAAGACTAAGTCCCTCCTACTGTTTGCACCAGCCTTCTGAATATATGAGACATGTATTTAAATGCACTAGTGCCACTAAACCACAGTTAAGTACTTCTCACGGTAATATATGGCTTAATTATGGTAAAAGGTATGATTCAATATTATCATCGGGTGCAGGTATATAGTAAATGTCAATAGTTAAAGAGATTTCGCTGTAGAGATACTGCTAAGATGTATACCTGTTCGTCTCTAGTAATGCGTTCTTTTCTCATTCTGTTAAGTAGACACATGATTATTTCCTTTTTCAATCCAAAAGCTTCCGTACTGAGTTGGTTAGTATTAATGTTTGCCAGTTATTAGGGCTACAGTGCCAACATGGATCTGGATAAAGTCTTTGAACAGAAAGTTGACATATCCCAAACAGTGGGGAAGCGACTTGCAAAGGTATCTATCTCTCTTTATATTACTACTACTGCAACTTTTAAGGAAACACACAGAAAAAACAAAATCAATACGTATCTGATATTCCTTCTGGAATTACATAGGCGATGTCTCTTTATGGACATGAGATAGTTCAGACTCTTATCGTAGATGTTGAACCAGATGATCAAGCGAAAAGTTCAATCAATAAGATTAATGCAGGTATGGCTACCTTCAACACTTGACTGGCTCATCTTTTTCCCCAAAATTAAAGTAAATGCCATTCCCTCGGAATATTCTCGAGGAAAGTTGGAAGACCGTTGTTTCTACCAGAATTCATGTCCATCCTTAAATTGTTTCTATAAAACTCATAAATCACGGTTTTGAACTTTGAACTGCAACGTCATACATCATGATAGATTGCCTACATTACATCCCCCAGAGATGCAGTCCAGAAAGTCCTTATTACCTAGAGATTACGAATTCGAAATCAACCATCGGTACTTGCATCAATGTAGATCGCCTATATTACATTCCAAGAGGGATACTGCCTTCCCTTCCAAGAGGGTACTGCCTTCCCTAGACCACAGATAAACGTGAAATGCTTCATGTGACGGTTTGCCTCTTCATCACATCTTGCCATCAAACTCCTCCAGTAAAGTGTCAAAAAGAGCTTTACAAAGTTGAAAAGTATGGGACCATAACGTCATACATAATAGATTGCCTACATTGCATTCCCCAGAGATGCAGTCCAGAAAGTCCTTATTACCTATAGATTACGAATTCGAAACCAACCATCGATACTTGCATCAATGTAGATCGCCTATATTACATTCCAAGAGGGGTACTGCCTTCCCTTCCAAAAGGGTACTGCCTTCCCTAGACCACGGATAAACGTGAAATGCTTCATGTGACAGGTTTGCTTCTTTCATCACATCTTGCCATCAAACTCCTCCAGTAAAGTGTCAAAAACAGTTTTACAAAGTTGAAAAGTATGGGGCCATGTAAACTATGTATTGCATCCTCTCTCAATATTGGACCATCTAAACCTTCGTTCTTCTAACATGAGTTAATTTCATGAAAACTAGCTTCAAGATTGAGAGAAGCTGCATACGAGAATGCAGAAGGAGAGAAGATTCTGCAGATAAAGCAAAGCAGAAAGAGAAGCAGAATCCAAATATTTAGCAGGGCTAGGAATTGCTCGTCAAATATCAGCTATCATAGAAGGGCTAAAGGCAAGTGGGATTGGCTTCTCTACTAGTGTTCCAGGGGCATCAACCAAGGACGTCATGGACATGATTTTGATCACCCAATACTTTGATAAAATGAAGGAGATAGGTGTCTAAGTCATCTGCCGTCTTCATTACTCATGGGCCAGAGGATGCAACTGCAGAACAGAGGTAAGAAAACAGCTTGTTTCAAGGGAACATATTTAGGCTTATGCTGACATCATGATTTCTTTTTGTACATAGCAACTTGGAAATCGGAAAGTATCCAACTGCCTTGAAATCTCTGTAAGAGAACTATGCAGTGTGATTTTCAGAATCACCTTATACAAGTATTGTGTTCGTGAAGGTAGCAGAGATAGATGTGTGGTCCAAAGTGTTCCATTGATGCTTTGTAATAGTAATTTCAATATAGGATAGATGCACTGAGAAGGATATGAAGAATGTTTTTTTTTTCTTGAATTTGTGTTGGTATCGAGGGTAGCCACAGGCACTGGCAGAGCATATACACTGGTACTGTTCAATCGATCAATGAGTTTTCTGTAGCGATAAAGTGAGCATCATAGATATACTACAGTGATGAGTTGTTAACCATTTCAAGCAACTAAGACGATGAAGGCTAGAACAGGAACTTTTAACAAGATCCCTAATAGCAACCAAATATGTCGATAGTAATGCCACCCAGTAGATGCCCAGGCAAGTAGTAGCAATCAAGAAAGTCTTCCACAGTTAAAAACTCTCTTTCAAGAGATCTTTTTTTTTAGTGCAGTAACTCACCATAAAAAATGATCAAAGATTAATCAATTATGTGAATAATGAAGCACAGGTGAAAGGTTAAAACCAGTCCCCAAATCAACATTTAAGATGGATATAACCAAAAACTCATGAGTACGTATTACCAGCTGAAGGTATTCTCACCGGCACAGAAGGATTATGTGCTGAAACAAATCTATCTGCTTTATTACTCTGGATCGTACAAAACAACACTGGTTCAGTCACTTTCCGTAAGATAGCAACAGACTCATGGTTTGAGGGCTACTGCCAACCCAATCTTGGCGCTCTTTTCAATTGCCCTGGTGTCCACTTCACCCGATATTGTGAAGAAGGATTTTGGTCGCCACTCGTGCTGGATGAGAGCACTTGCCTTACCATAGCTGTTAACGCGAGCCTTCACCGTTGTCAATGGATCCAACAAATGTTGCGTCCCAATGGTTAGTGTGTTCTCATTGCTTGAAAAGCTGTGAGTCAATTCCGCACCAACAGCTGTATTTGTCACTGGCTTCACAGTGTGGTAGTAGGAAGCACTGACAGTATCACCCTTGTCGTTCCTGCAAAAAATTAGTACTCAGTCCAAAGGATTCCAAGACCAGAAATCAACAAAGATGATGATGCAGCATGTTGGTCCCCAAGTCAAAATTTCCGCAAAACTCCAGAACTTATGCAATTATACAGCCCTCATCTCATTTCAATATAGCATCTCATCCATACAGGAAATGAATGATTCATTAGTTTGGACAGGATGAATAAATTCAAAATCCCAAAAGTCTTTCTTGCAGAAAGATGGAAACCAAGACATGTCAAGGAATCATTTGACAGTTAGAAAGAGAACAAATGGCTAAAAGACGGACTTTATTCCATGAAGAATCTAACAAATACATTACGTCCAAGGAAGTTGTGTAATTACTTACAATGCTAAGGAAGCAATCAGATCAGTAGTAGAAAAACTCAGAGCAGCATTGCATTTTGTGAAATTGCCTGTGGCAGTATCAAATGATAGATCAGTGCCCAAAGCAACAGTATTGTTGCCAGCAACTCCAGAGAAGTTGACAAAAGGACTTGCTGTAAGTCCGATGCTAGTGTTGATCCCAGCATACTCATGCAAGTACTGGAGCTCTACCTGTAAAATAATACTTTTTCTTAGAATCACACAATTCACTAAACTACCTGCCAACTGCAGAGAAATATAGTTAAAAGCAAAGGTACCTTTCCAGATTTCTGATCTGGTAGGACAAAGCTGAAGATCGTCTTGAGTCCTGGTGCAGGTTCATCAACAGTGATGGTAGTGTAGACCTGCATCATTCATTTCGAGTTACTTAGCCTATTCTTGTACCTCCCCAGCTCAGTTTGACAAAAAAAACTTTAGCTTGGGATTTCCTAATCAATGAATCTCACAAATTGAAAATTCAAAAACTGAGAACTTGTGAGAGTGCAGAGGGTAGGGGAGACTAGAGAACAAGCTAGATAACTCAAATGAATTCTCCCTCCCTAATTGACTATCCTTTGACTTCGACTACATAACTCTATTTTTTACCACCAGAGAACTCTTTTGTCTTGATTATCATGCTTGACGATTCAGGGTGGGGGGATTAGATTAAGGAATTATGCAGATCACCATAACCATAACCAGGGGAAATGTTAAGCTTACTGCCGAGATGCTATTATGTGGATAAAAGCACGTTTGCACAAGAAAACCAACAGCGAAATGGAGGAGAGGGCACAAATGGGCAACACTAAAACAACTAATAAGGATAGAACTTTTTCCAAACCTTTGAGATAAGAGTTGAAGTTGTCTTACCACATAAGAAACTATGGTAGATATTAGTGAAGTAGTAGTCCTAACATTTCAATTACAGCCTTATAGTTGTTGGACAACATATTACTATCGTTAACTGCAAGTGTGGGAACAAATCATAGCACCAATTAAACTAACAAACACAACCTTTCAATAACAGCAAGGAGAAAAATATCGACTCCATGGGCTCGCAGAGCATTTAATCAGTCAACAAGGGAAAGAAAGAGCAAAGAAACCAAAATTTATACTTCAGGGAATCCTTCATTTTTACTTTTTGGATCTCTTGATTTTTAATTATTATATTTTCAGGGAAATGTGTACTTGGGTGCTCCTCTGTCGTGCGACCCGGCAGCTCTGCCGCCCCCGGTATTATTTCGCGTTGTTCCGAAGGATCAAGAAAGGTTGATCAAAGTGTGGCCAGATCAATATAACTCACAACCAAACTTGATGTGAACCTAAGTTGCTCGTACTCTCCAAAAATGTTGTCTCACTCGTGTCGGATCCTTCAAATCACACTAAAATTTGAGGATCCGACAAGCACCCGTTGACATTTTTCAACAGTCTGAGCAACCTAGATGTGAACTTACCATCTCCAAAGACATAAAAGATCAATACTGAATCTCCTAATTTAAGATACTAAATAAAGGTAACAAATATTAGATCCCAGTAATCAAGATGAAAAATGAACTCACATTGGAATTGGTGTCCACTTTTAAATCAGTGGTAATGTTTTTGTTCTTCAGCTGGGTGCTAACATCGGCCAAGAATAATTCACCTTTCTTCAGACCAGATGAGGTAATAGCCTGAAATGTGATACATGAGCTTTAGCAACATACATTTAAGAGTCGTAATTGACAATAAAACAATTTCAATAACAAGAGATCATTGTCAAACAATGTGAAGCATCCACTACATTGTGAGGCAATACACACTACACACTCTGCTAGAAGTTAATGTAGTAGGGGTGTGGCAATAAGAATTCAAAATCCAACTCCGGAGTTGTATTTAGAAAAGTGAAAACAAGGAAAACTTGTTTTCACAATTTTTGAAAAATTATTTCACTTTTTGGTTGTATTTAACACTTCAAAGTCTTTCAAAAAAAAAATATGGTCAAACATAACCCGAACTCCAAATCCAAATTCAACTCTGAAAATTTTTTTGTTTTCATGGACAAATGGGCCAATAGCCATGTGATACCGGTTCAGTGGAATACGGTACTTCTCACATGGAGCACAAATTTGTAAAAAAGAATTCCTTAAAAATTGCAACAAGTAGTATATAGGACTAGAATTTTAAGAACACAAAGAACTCAAATCTTAAGACCTTAAGAATTGAACCCATATATTTCAGATCATAAGGCATTTGGCCATGGAAACTTTTCACTTTTTCGGAAAGTTTTTTCACTTTATTCCAAAATGGCGTTTGGCCATGGAAATTCCAACTACAACTCCGGAGTTGTATTTGGAAAGGTGAAAGCATGTTGAAACCTTATTTTACTTTTAAAAATAAAATAAAATAATTTAATTTAATATACTAACCCCATTTAAATTATTATATTTTTAAAAAAAAAAATAAATATTTTTTAAAAAATACATTTAAATTCTAAACATTTATTGCAAAAAGATAGGCCAAACACAATTCCAACTACAACTCAAACTCTAACTCCAAAAAATTTTGTTTTCATGGCCAACCGGGCTTATGTCATCCAGAAGATGAAAACAATTAGCTGTCACATGATACAGGTAAAATGTAAATTAGACAACACCTCACTCCTCCTTTCCTAAAGAAATTAATTTCATTTTCCATCTTCTTAGGAGCTGCACAAGATCAAAATTGTTACTCCCCCCACCCACACCCTAACTAATTCTAATTTCCTGTATACTAGCAAAATTTATCACAAGTACATACTTGACCATAGAAACTACAAATTCCTCATCCCACCACCCCAAAACAATCACAAATGAACAATAAGCAAAAAGTTTGAATGATAAATATATACATATCCAGAAAGAAACTTACCACTCCGGTTGTGCTGTACGTAGTAATGGTGAACTTATGGTCACTCACATAGTCCCTGTACAGAAGATCTAAAAACAGCAACAAAAAGATACATTATCCATTGATTACCACCACACATGAAGTTTGTTTGATATTCTTTTCATCAAAACCAATCTTCCATGTTTGGTTTTGTACAAGGTTTACATATTTCACCCATCCCAATTGATGTGACACCTTTCCTATTTCGAGACTCAACCATGAATTTTTCATATGGACTTCAAAGATATAATTATTGTAATTAACGGCAATTTTTGTATAGTTCCACATAGTAATTGTATCTATAAAAACTTAAAAGGCTCCATGTCCAAATTTACCATCAAAATTAAAAGAAAATTTGACTCCCAAAATTCAAATGGTGCTAGGTAAATGGGGACAGAAGAACTATCAAACAGTAATGAAAATGATTTCGTCAGAGAAACAAAAAATAGCAACCAGAAAAAAACATTTTCTGTGGTACCAAATTATGTTGCTCGGACTTTTAACAATACCAAGGCAGGTGTGTCGGATGCCCCAAAAATAGTACTCACTCGCTCCGCTCCCAAAAGTAGGTGACACCTTACCAAAAATACATCCACTAACAAATCAATAAATACAATCTTTCCTCCTTAATATATAGCAGCTGTTGAAATTTTAATACACTACTAAGAAGATGGAGTATAAGGGTATAATTGAAAAAACATACTAATTGTTGTCTTATAATTTCCAAGGTGACACTTATTCTTGGACAATTTTATTTTTTGCTAAGGTGATATTTATTTTGGGACGGAGAGAGTACAGTTTTGGAGAATCTGAGAAATATTTTTTAGAGAATCCACCAGTAGCACAGCACCACTTTCGGGAAATCCAAGCAACACATGTACCAAACACTGTGAAATGAATGGAATAAGACGAAAAGCAAATTACCTCTAGCTTTTTTGCCGATGTCGGAGTAAATCCCGGGACCCTTCACCATCTCTGCACACAAAAAGTTGGAAAAA
>JBDJHY010000001.1:4757424-4778481 GCA_039654485.1 Withania somnifera | reverse complement strand
TTGATTATAAGTTAATAGCGGCAAGAAGAAATAAATAAGAACACTTTAATAATAATATAAGTAATAATCTTTCACTGTTTTAGTCTTGACATTGTATCGAGCACCCGATAATACTATTTTCACTAGTTTTTGTCCAGGCTTCACCTCTTGGCACCGGGAAAAGTATCTTTTTACTAGTATAGGCTGGGACTTGAGACCAACTCCATTCAGTAATAAGTACAACGCTGGGACTTGAGATCGTTGTCGTACGGTAGTGAGTACAACTTTTTGACACAGATGGTACTATAGGTTATGGAAATATGATGATACTGATTTACTGAGGACCTTAGGTGATACTACTATACACTAGCATTGTACGCGTTGATTTTCCGAGTACGGCTAGTCGATATTATTGATATGAGGCACAAAGGCCCGGCGGGATAACACTGGTATGAGGCACATGATGCCAGTGGGATAACATTGATATGAGGCACAAGATGTCGGGGGGATAACATTGTGGTTCTAAATTAGGATGTGAGGTTCTAATAACGATCATGTGTATGTTACCTTTTTGCAATTGCTTTCTTCAATTTGCTCATAGACCTGGTAGGGGATCTATGGGTGAGCATGCTTTTGTGTACGCTGTGCTTCTTCCTGGGGGACTTTTCAGTGTTTAATTGCTTTACTTCATTATTCATATTACTGCTTATTTGTCCTTATTGGTTACTTGCTACTTTCACTTGAGGTTACCGGTATACTGACCATGTTCGATTCCTATCTTCTTTGATTCCCATTTATTATTTATTATTTATATATATTGTTGCAAGGATGTTGGGTACATTCTCTTTCATTGCCAAAGATCCTATTATGTGATTAGCTAGCGATATCCGTCTATGTGACACTTGATATGTAATTGGGTTTCTAGTTCCCGTATTGTACTATTTGCATCTATGACCCTTTTTTGTACTCTATTATTTATTGCTTTTATTATTGTTAAGTGCTTAATGGGCCCTTGATGCCTACTGGGTATGGGTTGCTTTAGCAACTTGTACTCATACTATACTTGCACATATGTAGATCCGAGTACAGGTTCCCATTCATGAGATACAGACAGTTATTTGTTCGGATCTTATTCACATCACAGATTCAGGGTTATCTTGGTATCCAAGTTGTTCATGCTATACTTCGGACTTATATTTTATTGATGTCCATTGTATTTCAGAGACATAGTTATACTACACTTACTTTCGTTTTTATCATTTTTGTACTAGTAGTTTGTTTGACACTGATACCGAATTTTGGGTAGATTATGTTATTCTTTAAGACTTTTGCAAAGTATTATTTTTATCATGACTTTTGATATACTTCTGCATTTAATATAGCAGTCCTCTGCTTCTGCTTCGACTACGGGGTTTGGTTCTCCTACTGGTGGTATAGTATATGCCATCATGATTCGTGAAATCAGGTCATGACAAGTTAGTATCAGAGCCTAGGTTCGTCGATGTCAGTTTATAGAACCAATGTATATTAGAGTCCTGTAGATCAGCCCGGAGACGTTCATTGCTTATCTTTGTAAGGCTATAGTGACATTTAGGAAAATTAACTCTTTCTTTTAAATCTTTTATCGTGTGTATATCCTTGAAATTCTCACTCATTGTCATCACTCTTTCGCAGATGTCACACACACGTTCAACTGCAACTAAGAGTACGACTGAGGCACCAGCTGATGTGCCTACTCCAGCTACTACAATAGAGGTTCCACCTATTCCTGCAACACCTATTACAACACTAGTTACGGCATAGACAACATCATTTATTCCTACACCTAGATAGCACCGCCTCTAGATATTCACAGTGTGCTATAGAAGCTACTTAGTGCCTTTGGAGGCCCTCCTACAGATGGGACATTGCCAGCAGACCCGGTAGCCCAGGTTATAATGCAGATAATATGACCTGTGGTTTCTGACATTGACTTCTGCTTCTGTCCAGGTTTTTCCAATACCTATCGTTGGTTCTGGTGTTGAGCATCATTCAACTATGTCAGACACAGAGTAGAAGCTCCTGAATCAGATTTTGAGGTTGAATCCCCTCAGATTCACTGGAGCACCAGGGGAGGATGCCCACAAATATATGTTTGAGTGTGAAGAAAGGTTAACTAACATAGGAGTGGTACAGATCCATGGCGTGTCCTTCACCACATATCATATGTGTGGTCTGGCGAAGCAGTGGTAGCGGGCATTCTTAGTTTATGGACCCATTGGTTCATTACAGCTAACTTGGGCTGAATTTTATAAGGTATTTATGAGGAAGTTCGTTTTCAGGGCCGAGAGAGAGCACCTGAGGGAAGAGATTCAGAAGTTAGAGTAGGGATCCCTGTTTGTGGCTGAGTACGAAGCTAGATTCCATCAGTTATCAGTTTATGAGGTTGATTTTATGCCCACATAGGCGAAGAGAGTTCGTTGATTTGCTTACGGGTTAAGAGATAGGCTCCGCAAGGTGGTAACATTATTGGTTTTTGACGGTCGTCCATTCCAGGCTATAGTTGATCATGCTAACTCTATAGAAGCCCTCTATCATGACTCGATCAGAGTAAAAGAAAAGGCAACTACATCAGGGAGGTTATAGTTGGTCTCATTCTGGAGGCTGTGGGAAATCTCATCAGCAGTAGGGCCAGTCTAGTAGGCCGATGTAGGCATCACTACAGGTTTTATCTCCATCACCTACATGATTTTCTAGAGGGGTTGGTTCATTACAGCAAGGTAGACAGATAAGTTCTGGTAGAGGGGTTCGACAGAGTGGGCCATCTGGGCTATGTTTTAAGTGTGGCCTTGTAGTTCATTATGCTAAATTTTGTCCTTAGAAAGGAGCCATTCATCATGCTCCAATAGCTGCATAGCTAGTGAGAGCAATGTCTCCACCGGTTAGAGGTAGGGCACAAGGTGGTCATAGAGGTGGTGGCCAGCGTAGTAGGGGCGGTGGTCGCGGTAGTGGTAGATATGGCGGTGATCTCCAAATTTTTGTTATTCCTATTCGAGCAGAGGCTGTGACCTCAGATGTGGTGATTACAGGTTTTATTTTTGTGTGTTCCATACCTGCGTCAGCCTTATTTGACCCTAGGTCTACATGTTCTTATATGTCTTCTTATTTTGCAGCCCGTTTGGGTTTACCCAGTGATATGATTTCTGTGTCTATGTATATTGCTACCCTGGTAGGGGATTCTTTAGTAGTGGATCGGATGATCCGGTCTTGTATGATTTCTATTGGCGGATTAGACACATGGGCTAAGTTGATATTACTAGACATGGTAGACTTTGATGTTATTCTTGGTATGGATTGGTTGTCTCCACATGGTGCAGTTTTGGATTGTTATGCCAAGACTATCACCTTAGCGGTACTAGGTTCATCTCCGATTGTGTGGAAGGGTTCTAGTAGCCGCGTACCGACAGGCTTTGTTTCATGCCTCCAGGCTAGAAAACTAGTAGGGAGGGGGTATTTGGCATAGTTAGCATATATTCATGATATTAAGGTTGACACCCCTACTCCTGTGTTTGTTTCTATTATTTTTGAGTTTCTTGATGTATTATTGATCGACCTACTAGGCCTACCACCAGAGTGAGATATTGATTTTTCCATTGACTTAGAGCCGGGCACTAAGCCTATTTCTAGTGCTCTTTATTATATTGCTCCAGCTGAGTTAAGGGAACTGAAGGTTCAGCTTCAGGATTTGCTAGATAAGGGTTTTGTTCATTCTAGTGTGTAACCTTGGGGTGCACCAGTTCTCTCTACAAAGAAGAAAAATGGTATCATGAGAATGTGTATCGACTACCAACAGCTGAATAAAGTTACTATAAAAAATAAATATTTTATGTCGAGAATTAATGACTTGTTTGATCAGCTTCAGGGAGCAGCAGTGTTCTCTAAGATTGATTTGAGTTCTGGTTACCATCAACTGCGTATTCGTATAGAGGATATTCCTAAGACATCTTTCAAGACCCATTATGGTCACTATAGGTTATTGGTTGTCTTTTGGGTTGACTAATGCCCCAATAATGCTTATGGATTTGATGCATACTCGTTCATAATTATTTTTATAGATCATATCTTGGTGTATTCACAGAATAAGTCTGATCATGAGCAACACTTGAGATTGATTCTCTAGACACTTAGAGGACATAAGTTGCATGTTAAGTTCTCAAAGTGTGAGTTTTGATTAGAGTTTGTTGCATTTTTGGGACATGTAGTGTCCAAGGATGGAATTAAAGTTGATCCAGTGAAGATTCAGGCAGTATGTGATTGGCAAAGACTGAATTTTGTTTCTGAGATTCATAATTTTATGGGTTTGGCTGGATACTCTCGGTGTTTTGTCGAGGGGTTCTCTTCGATTGCAGCACCTTTAAAAGAGTTAACCAGAAAAGATGTTGCCTTTCAGTGGTCTGAGGATTGAGAGTTGAGCTTTGCTAAGCTCAAAGACTTATTGACTTCAGCACCAGTTTTGACATTGTCAGTTGAAGGTCAGGGATTTTTCGTGTATTGTAATGCTTTTGGTGTTGGTTTAGGGTGTGTTTTGATGCAATAGGGCTGAGTTATTACATATGCTTTGAGGCAGATGAAGGTGCATAAGCATTACTACCCTACTTATGACTTGGAGTTGGCGGCGACAGTGTTTGTGCATAAGATTTGGAGGTATTATCTATATGGGGTTCAGTGTGAGATCTTTACTGACCATCGCAGCCTTCAGTCTATTATGAGTCAAATAAAGTTGAATTCCAGCAGTGAAGGTGGATTAAACTACTAAAAGACTATGATATTTCTATCCTATATCATCCGGGTAAGGCAAAAATAGTGGCAGATGCCTTGAGTCGAAAAGCGGTCAGTATGGGTAGCCTAGCAGCCTTATCAGTTTTGGAGAGGCCAATGGTGGTAGAGTTCCATTCGTTGGCTAACCAGTTGGTTAGGCTTGATCTTACAAACCCCAAGTGTATATTGGCATGTGTTGAGGCTAAATCTTCCTTAATAAATCAGATTTGAGAGCGTCAGTTTGAGGATAAGAAGTTGGTTGCCCTCCATGCGGAGGTATTAGCCAGAGGCCGGCAGAGCCTCCATTGATTCAGATGGTACGCTTTGGTTCGATGGTCATATTTGTGTACCTCAGGTTGGTGACTTGAGTGATATTTTGATGTTCAGAGGGTCGTATTGAATTTCTGACACTCCCAACAGCTTTGGAATGATGATTTTCGGCTAGGTGAGGTGGTGGTATAATTTCTGAACTTGTCGTTGCATTTTTGAGGTGTTGGGGAGAAATGCATTTTTGGCTATCTTGGGTTTGAGGGGTCATTTTGCATAAACAACCTTGTATTTAAGTTTATTCAACTCCATTGAGTCTAAAAAATATCGTTTCCATGCTGTATGCATATTTAGTTTGTCAAAATTGGTTTTCGTTTGATCCCCGAACTCCCACCTGCAAATTCTAAAAAATGCAGCAGCAACCTGCAACTGGTGCAAGCACAGACACTTAGCGCAATAGCGGTAGCCCAGCACAATCGCGTTGAGAAATTTCTTTTTCTTGCATGATCGCGCCCAACTTGCGCGATCGCGCCCAACTTGCGCGATCGCCCCCAACTTGCGCGATCGCAATAATTATTTGGGAATTTCCTTAAGCGCGATCGCTAGATCTCGCGTCTAGCAGCATATTAATTCCTTCACAGTTTCCCTTTATTATTTTAGAAACCCTACATCATATCACTCCATTCTTGAGCAAAAATAAACCCCCAAAACAGCCACTCAAGGTCAAGGAAGGTCCTCACATCATCCCCTCATTGATTCCACACGAATTTGGGTAAGTCTCCTTCTCTTCTTCTTCCTTATTCTCTTAGTTTTCAACCATTAATGAATTAAAAGTTGAGGTTGATGAAATCATCTCATAATCCAATGTGTTTCATGTAATTCTTCATTAATTGGGTATACATTTCTCCTAAGATCGTTAATTCATCATAATTCCAATGTTAAATTCGTAAAGATTGAATCCTTGACCCCGTTAGGGTGAATTCTGTCCAGGTAGATTTGAAGCCCTTTCCGCATTCGTATTGTGCTTAGTTTTTACCATGGGTTCTTAATGACGTTAGGAACCCCGTAGTGAAATTTATTTTTAGTTTCGTCAAATGGGGCCCACGAGCTCATTTTAGGCCTGATTTTAGGCCCAGTCCAGAACCTAGAATAAAATATGTCGTTAGACTCGCGTTAATATATAGAATTCTTTGATGCAAGTTTTAGATCATTTGGAGATCATTTGATATCAGTCGAAGAAATATTCATGAGATTACAACACTTGGTCGTTGGACAATAGGTAGGCTCCGTGGGGCTATCTCTGGGCTTATAGATTTAATAACTTTACTAAATAGCATCCTTAGGTTGGGTAGCTAGGTTTAATAGTACCCCTATACCGTTCTTTCGTCCGTTCCATGTTGATATTGATATTTTGGCACCCGAGTGATATGGGGACTGAGACTTAGCATTTGATTAGAGATACTTGTGCAGGCCATAGGATATGGATATTTCATGATTATATGTGTTATATATATATATGTGTGTGTGTGTGTTGTTGATATGTTGTGCATTCATGACACAAGAGGTCGAGCCTAAGGCTCCGATGAGGGTGTATTGGGGTTGGGTATTATCACCACATGATTTATGAACATGATGGCTAGCGGATGATTTGATGATAAAGTTAATAGCGGCAAGAAGAAATAAATGAGAACACTTAATAATAATAATATAAGTAATGATCTTTCACTGTTTTAGTCTCCACATTGTATCGAGCACCCGGTAACACTATTTTTACTAGTTTTTGTCCAGGCTTCACCTCCTGGCACCGAGAAAAGTATTTTTTTTACTAGTATATGTTGGGAATTGAGACCGACTCCGTTGCCGGCGAGATGTTGCCAGCGGGATAACATTGATATAAGGCACAAGATGCGGGTGGGATAATATTGCGGTTCTATAATTGGGATGTGAGCTTCGGATAATGATCATGTGTATGTTAATTTTTTGCACTTATTTTCTTCAGTGTGCTTATAAATCGGGTGGGGGATTTATTGATGAGCATGTTTTTGTGTACGTTGTGCTTCTTCCTAGGTGACTTATCAGCGTTTAATTGTTGTACTTCATTATCCATATTGTTGCTTAGTTGTCCTTATTGGTTACTTGTTGTTTCATGTTATGTGGGATTAATGCCTTACACTTTTATTCAGTTATTTAAACTTCTCCACCTATTCCTTCTAGTCAAGCCTCTCGGTCAAAATTAGTTCTCTAACCAATACGGGACTTAATATAGCCCTTTATTCACTTGAGGTTACCGGTATGCTGACCATATTCGATTCCTATCTTCTTTGATTCCCATTTATTATGTTATTATTCACATATGTTGTTGCAAGGATGTCGGCTACGTTCTCTTTCATTGCCTGAGATCCTGTTATGTGATTCGCTAGTGATATTCATCTATGTGACACTTGATGTGTAATTGAGTTGCTAGTTCCGGTATTGTACTATTTGCTTTTGTGACCCTTTTTTTGTACTCTGTTATTTACTATTTTTATTATTGTTACGTGCTTAGTGAGCTCTCGAAGCCTATTGGGTACGGGTTTCTTCAACGACTTGTACTCATACTACACTTACACATATGCAGATCCGAGTACAGATTCCCATTTGTGATATATAGACAACTGTTTCTTCTAATCTTATTCACATCAGAGATTCAGGGTGATCTTGGCGTTCAGTTTTTTCTGCTTCTCTTCGGACTTATATTTTATTGATCTCTATTGTATTTCAGAAACATAGTTATACTACACTTACTTCTGTTTTTATCATTTCTGTACTAGTGGTTTGTTTGACGCTGATACCCAATTTTGGGTAGATTATGTTGTTCTTTAAGACTTTCGCAAAGTATTATTTTTATCTTGACTTTTGATATACTCCGCATTTAATGTAGTAGTCCTCCGCTTTGGCTTCGGACTACGGGGTTTGGTTCTCCAACTATTGGTGTAGTAGGTGCCATCATAGTCCTCGAAATCGGGTCGTGACACATATTCATTTAGAATATTTCTCACAAGTTTATTTCTCGGTAGCATCGGATGTACCCTTTCTATCATAGATTGACTTGTGTATTAGGGACTGAGTGGAGCGCTAAAGGATGGTACGAATTGGTGATACTTTATGTTTATGCATACAATTCAAAGATGATTAGTTATTTTTTATGAGATAATTATATATTGGTTATGAGATATTTTTGGACTGGTTATGAGTTACAACATTGATGTTGATCTACTCATTTCATAATCAATCCCACAAGTCCATTTTATTATAGCATCGGATGTACCGTTTCTATCGTGTATTAAATTGTGAGTTAGGGACTTACATGGATGTAGACTTAATTAGGGATTTCTTTACCTTAGTCCATTTACTTTAGAATCCTATTCACGAGTTCATTATTCTGTTTCATAGGATGTACCCTTCCTACCGTGGCGGACTTGTGTATTCAGAACTAAAATGAGTGACTCCTTTTGTGATCCTATTGTAAACTAGTGGGAATTTCCATAAGTTATGAGTTGACTCGATTAGGAGGCCTAAACTTGGAAGCGGCAAAGAGTGATTTTTAGATACTTATGGTTTATTGATTTAGGATATATTATTGATGTTACTACTTACTTGGTGAGATGCCTGTTGAGGCGGTATTAAGACTTTATTGATAGTCTGTGGGACTTGGTGTCGATATTTCGTTGTCTATTAGTAATATATTATTATTATTGGTTCTGTTGAGTAGTTATTTTTTATTATTGTTATCCTCTGTACCTTGTATTTGTCATATAAACTACTGGTTATGATACTTTTTGTAGCTTGGTGTTATAGGAGGATTTTGGTCGGGTTGTCAGGGTATTAGTGCTAGTCATCTCTTTATTTTAGGCCAGTCGGGGATACTTGCTAAGTACCTGTTGTTTATTTTTGTACTCACTCTCTTATTTTTCTACACCTGCGTAGGTTCAGAGCTCGTAGTAGCTTAATTTTCCTTCCCACAGATCACAATTTGAGGCATATTTTCAAGATTTCGTAGGTTGTAGTCCGGCATGCACCATGGACTTTCATTAACCTATATCTTTGCTTCTACTTTATTGAGTTTTTGAGATATCGAGATCATTATTGTATAAAACTTGTATTTATTTAGCAATTTTTACATTGTAACTCTAGATTTTGGGATGTTTACTTATTGGATATCATTTTGCACCTTTTTTTTCTTCTCGCTGATTCATTAAATTTTTCTCGTTTACCCCTTCGATGTTGTGAGTCTTACTTTTTTAGGTGGGTTGGTATAGGTGCCATCACTTTTTGGGACATGACAGAATATATCTCTACTTAATGGTTCAAGATAGCGAATAATGGAGGGTGATTCAAACCTAATATATATTCATAACCTTTTCTTTGGGAGGGGGGGGATCTTGGTGCAATGTGGAGGTGTTGCAGGAACATATATGGTGGATCCAAAAATTCTTAGATGGGATATATTATATTCTTGATCCAGAATCAATTGCAATAAAAAAAAAACTTATGATAATTTATTAGTCAAAGACGAACAAGTGTTGTAGCATGCAGAATGACATGACCCCAAATAGAAATAGGTAACTTAGTTTTCATAAGCAATGATTTTGCTATCAATTACATACATTTAATTAAAGACTTAGCAAGGTTATTTTGTGCATGAATATGGGTTACATGATGTTCAACTTTTATCCCAATTGATAAGTTATAATCATTACATACTTGGAATTAAAAATCGATAATATTATCAAGGCTAATAAACTTGATTTGATTGTTAGAAAACTGAGCCATTGGTTATATTATTTGACCAGCTTGCAAATTCCAATTTGCAAGAAGACAAAAGTACACATGAGACTATCTAGAACAAGCATCTATTAGGAACATAAAGTATTTAAACAACTTATTAAGTGGGTGAATAGGTCCACCAATATTCCCATGTATACATTCCAAGAACAGAAGGGACCAACCTTTGTTGGTGATAGTCTAACAATTAGCTTGCCTTGATAACAAGAAGTACAAAATTATTCATCATTTGAAAGAGTTTTCAAGTTCTTTAATGGATGACATTTTGTATAGTCATCTTTTGTGTATCCAGCAAAGATATAAAATTAATAATGTTCTTCATCATATTTTTTTAATACTTATTAACAGTTATGTGTTTAAACTTTTCTATACATCAAATTTATTGTTACGTAAATTTAAACACATAATTCAAAAAGAAATTCTTTCTAATAATATATTGAAGGCTTAAATCGGTTATTAAATCAATAAAAAATAAGTTGTGAACTCATATTTTGTTTGAAAAAATAAAACCAAATTAATTTTATCCATAACAAATACTTATTTAATATGACTAAATTAATTATATTAAAAGAAATTAATAATAATGTAATCAACTACTTTTACATGATTTTTATTTACTAACCACTACCACAAGTAAAATTAACAATACATATATATTGTTCATTCTTTCATAAAAATTATCCATTCTTCCATATGTAAAGAACTATCATCAATAAAGTGGTATATCCTCCCCTCAAGGTACTTGAAGAAATCAAATACATCCAAATGTGCGATGTTAACAAGATTTTCAAAGAGAAAATCGGCCACAAAATTTTTTTCTTTCTTCTTTAGCGATGCTTGATAAAGCTCTATTAAGTACTAGCAAGTATGATAGTTACATGCATAGTGCCCCTATGCACCACATCGATAGCAACCACTTTCTCTAACTACTTCACTCTTCTCATCTCCTTTTTTCTTTTGATGTTGTCTTTTTATTTTATGAATGATTAACATCAGGAATAGGGTTTCTTTCTCGGCCACGATCACAATCACGTCCCCACGATCAAAGCTGCGATCTTTTTGACGCCTATCATGATGTGTGTACACCTCAATCTCTTCAAAAAATGGTGCAGCTTTAGTAGGTCGGTTCTTGTAATGTTTCATCAACAATCCATTAGTTTATTCAGCCAAAAGAAGATGAGAAATTAGTTTAGAATACTTTTTGAGATCTTTCTCATAATATTGTTGCTGTAAGAGAACATTCAAGGAATGGAAGGTGAAAAATATTTTTCTATCATAACAACATCATTAACAGTTTCTCCACAAAGTATCAATTGAAAAGTAATTTTGAACATGATAGAATTGTACTCATGAACAAACTTATAATGTTGAAACCTCAAATGCATCCTTGCTTTTGGGTGGATGACTATCTTTAAGTGGTCATATTTTTATTTCAGGTCATTTCACAAAACAAGTGCATCCTCAACAGTACGATATTCAATTTTTATAATTTCATCAAGATGATGATGCTAGAATATCATAACCTTAGCACAAGTTTGATTTGATGTTACATTTTCATTCTTAATGGCTTCTCCGAGACCCATTACATCCAAATGGATTTCAACATCCAACACCCATTAAAGGTAGTTCTTGCCCCAATTTTGAAGGGCAACAAACTCAAGTTCCATCCGATTGTTAGTTATATTTAAGAGAAGAATATTAATACCTTAGCCTTCGAATTTTGAGATGACAAAGCCTCGTGCTAATGGCGTGTTATAAAAATAATAAAGTGAAGGCAAAAAGAATATTTAGGGAGAAGAGAGAGACTTTTTATTTCTCTTATGAAGGATAATTTACTATGAAGAAAACCCAAAAAGACTTGGCTAACTTTTCTCCAAAAGATAGATCTCTATTCTAAGTTAATATATACTGACAATAACTTGATATACATTCATTATAATTTGATAGACATTTGTAATAAATTGAGTTTATCATTTATAATAGTTTCTAAAATTTGAACACCAAATGATTAAAGTTGTTTGTAGTTAAACATTTGATTTGCATAATTTATTTATTCATAAATATAATAATAATTACAGAAATCAAATAAGTGGATAGTGCAATGTATTACTACTATTATATATTCTATGTTGGTAAATGGGAAGGCTACTAAGCCTTGAAAGGCTCAGAGAGGAGAGATAATAGATATTAAAAAATATAAATTTAATAAAATAAATTAATATTTAATTTTAAAATAAAATATTTATACTCACTAGTAAATAATAAGACGAAAATGATTTGATAATAGGTGGTTTCAGAGGCTCGTAATGTTGGTGATAACGATTTTAATGAGAGTAATGGAGCTCTTTCTACCTCTCATTTCTCTTTCCTTTTCTTGCTTATCTGATCATCTCCTCTTATATGATTCTTTTCTCATATAACACCAAACTTTCAGAACAATAAATGTTGCTATGCCACAATCTCTTTGAAGTTTGCAAGGTTACAATTATTGTACTTCAACTTGTAGATACACTCATTCACTTTTTCTTTTTGCATCTAAAAATGGTTCCATGGTTCCGTATCTTCACTATCTTTTCTTCTTTATTCTACTTGAAATCAAGCTCTGAGCTCATAGCTTCTCTACCTGGGCAGCCTCCAAATATTTTTTTCAAGCAGAACTCTGGTTATATCGTTACAAATTCCCAAAAGGGTAGAGCTCTATTTTATTATTTTGTTGAAGCTGATTCAGAAGATGCAACATCACTCCCCCTTACTCTGTGGCTCAATGGAGGTAGATTTTCAGTACGTTGCTCAGACTGTTCATAAATATTGGGGGTTTATCCAAAAGTAGTACATTTATGAAGGATGTGACATGGGTATAACAATATTATTTTGAGAGTCCAAGCAATATTACACTTCTTTATTGACCTTACTTTTCGTTTGAGGAATTGAGGTGACAAAATATTAATTTCATTGCATCCAATATCATAGGCCCTGGTTGTTCATCTGTGGGTTATGGTGCTTTTATGGAACATGGTCCTTTTAAGCCAGGGAAAGATGGGAGCCTGACGAAAAACAAGTATTCTTGGAATTTGGGTAACGTTTTTTTTTTTTCCGTGAATGATCATATTGAAAAGATTTTATCAACCGAAAATCGGATACAATGACTGATTTGATTGTTATAACATGAAACAGAATCAAACATGCTTTACGTGGACTCCCCTATTGGAGTTGGATTTTCATACTCAAATACAAGCTCAGACTACATCAATTGGGACGATACTGCAACTGGTACACAAGTTCTCCAGAGATAGCCCAATATATTTGGTAACTCAATGCAATTGAGATGTTTGATTTTGTTCTCATTAATCTTTTATAGCAAGAGAGAATCTCCAATTCATCCTCGAATGGTTTAAGAAGTTCCCCCAATATAGATACTCGGATGTGTACTTAACCGGCGAGAGTTATGCAGGTTGATATATCTGAACTGTTCTAATCTATGTGGTCCTTTGGTTGTATGTTCTCATAGATTTTGAACGCTAAGATTTTCTCAACTAACATATTTTTGGTTCTTAGGTCATTATATACCACAGTTTGCAATGTTGCTGCTTGATTACAATAGAATGCCCAATGTTAAACCGATCAAGCTTAAATCACTTGCTGTAATGTTTCCGTTGCCCTTGAACTATTTGTTGATAATTGATTCTTTTTCAAATCTTCACTTAATCCAATGAATTGGCAGCTGGGGAATCCATTCCTAGATCTTGAAATAAGCGTGAGGTCTGCTGAATATCTATGGGCACATGGTGTCATATCTGATGAACTGCTTGATATGCTAAGAACAATCTGTAATGAAACAAGAGCCGTGATGGAGTATATATATAATAAGACATCTAGCGAATGCACAAAAGTGTTGGAACTCGAAGAGGAAGAGATGGGAAATGATATAGTTAAGGATGATATACTCTTGCCGAAATGTGTATCTTCTGGTGCAGCAGGACAAATGAGGGCCCTTGGGAACCTCGGCACAATACAAGAGAAAGTATGAAATCTAAGTTCCACAAAAACTATGTTTGGAATTGGAGCTAACTTGTTGCAGCTATTCTTTTGACAGTTTGATAAGAAAGTAGGAAAAGTTGCTGATCCGTGCCTTACTGATTGGGTAAATCTGTACCTAAACAAGCCAGAAGTTCAAAAGGCACTACATGCCAACACCACTTACCTGCCATATTCCTGGGAGATTTGTTCGGGGTAGGTTCTCTCATTCCTTTTTTACTTCCTCTAGCAGTAATAATTTGTGTATTGCTTCATCTAAAAGCTTAAACTATTAGACAAGAGAATACTTAAATTTTATTTATCTTGTTTGTACGATACCTTTGACTTTCTCTTGTCTACTTGATGCCTGTTCCTATATAAAACAATTCTGTCAAAATTTTCAGACCCCTTCAGTATAAGATGGAAGATTCAGCCATAGATATCATACCTCTGCTGTCAAATATTCTAAAAGATCATATCCCAGTTCTGCTTTTCAGGTTAGTTCATTACTAAAATTGAAGTTATTAGTAAAAGGTATTTTTAGCTTTGTTAAAAGTTACTAGTCGAGTAAGATTGTGTATGTTTTTTTTCTGTCCCAGTGGAGACCAAGATTCAAAACTCCCACTGACCCAAACAAGGAAAATTGCTAAACTGCTTGCTCGAGATTTAAAGCTAGTTGCTTTGGACAAATATGGTCCTTGGTATGATGGCTTGCAGGTACGAGTCTTTGTCATTTGATCCATAGCTTCCTTAGATAGGAACAAATTTGATAAATACCCATAACTCTTTGATAGAGTATTAAAACTGAAAGATCTACTCAATAATGAACTTCCTGTCCCGGCAGTTTTATCCACTGTTTTAGTTTGGCTCATATAGCAAAAAGCTCTGCAAAAGGTACATTAATAATAAAGCGCTCTCTTTGAAACCTACTAATTCTAAATACTGGATTTATCGTTGCACTGTTGGGATCGAACAATGAAAGCATGTGTATACATAATTTGTTGATTAATTGCAGATTGGAGGATGGAGTCAGTCATTTGGAGCGCCAAGCGAAGGCAAAAACATTCCGCATTTAACATTTGCTACAGTTAGAGGTGCAGCTCATGAAGTGCCTTATACTTCTCCTTCACAAGCACTTACTCTTTTTAGAGCCTTTTTGAAGGGATATCCTCCACCACGAAAAATCAGCACCAGTGCAGCCCTGTAGCTTTGTAATAAATCTAATGACTCGAGAGAGAGTTTGTGAGTTGCAATTGTGGATCTTTTGTTGTTATTAAGATGTTTGAATTTAAGTAGACATCTAATTCAAACGCTGTTGGTGATAATATAGCATCTAACTTTGTTTAAGTAGATTGAAGCATATTAGAATAAAGTATTCATCTTTCCAACACTAGTACTCTTGATTTGTCTCGTTCAATTCCAAGAATGGCGTTAGAAAGTGGGATGTTTTGAGGAAAAGGACAACAATAGCTCTTTAATTATAAATAATTCCACCTCAATGGCCAACGAAAAGATTTGCCACAAAATGGCCATGCGCTCTACTCTCCTTTCCTTTCTTTCTTTTTTTTTTTTTAAAAAAAAAAATCATTTTGCCTTTTTATCCCCTTTTTTCCAACTTTTTATAGCAATTATTTTTTTTAAAAAAAAGTCAAACCCATTTTACATCTTTTCTTTCTTTTTTATTTATAGTTTTTTTACTTTTTCGCTGCTTTTTCTTTTTTACTTTTTATAACAGCTACTTTATTAAAAAATCATAGCCTTTTATTCAGTGTTTTGTTTTTTTCAAAAATCTTTTTTACTAATTTTTTACATTTAAGTAGCCTGATTAGCCCTATGCTGGGGATAATCGCAGGCAAAGTGGCCTCGGTCTCGCACTCAAAACACCCCTTTGCAAATCGATCTCTGGGACCCTAGGGCCGTCGGCCAGAGGTGGGCCAGCAACCATTCGGGGAGTTAGGGGAGGAGGCAGGGGGCTGTAAGTAGAGGCAGAGGTTTGAGTGCATAACATGATGGGGGTCAGAGCCAGTCTTACGCCATTCTTGACAGGACCGAAGTTGTGGCCTTCGATGCGATTGTCACTAGTACATTGACTATTCTTGGGTATTACGCATTGACATTATTTAATCCTAGTTCTATCTTGTCATATATATTTGTTTACTTTGCTTCGCGGTTGAGTTTTGTTAGTGAATGACTGTTTGTACCCGTGAGTGTATCTACTCTGGTGGGCGTGATCCTAGTAGTGGATCAGTTATATAGGTTGTGTCTGATGACAATTCAGGATCATGACACTTGGGCTGACTTGATTGAGTTGGATATGCTGGATTTTGATGTGATCTTGGGCATGGAATGGTTGTCCTTCTAGTGCTATCTTGAATTATTATGCCAAGACCGTTACCTTGTTTGTGCCTAGTGTAGCCTCAGTGAGTTCCTCAGAACGCAACTCCCTCATGAGTTGGAAGCCAAGACAAATAGATTCTACTTCATAGGTACCGTTCACCTCACGTGAAGGGTGGCACAGTTCCACTAGTCATTCGTTGGTCCAGGTTATTTCCTATTGTCTGGCCCGTAGACTTATTGTTCGAGGTAGCTACGCTTATTTGGCTCATGTTAGAGATGACAATTTTGAGTCCTCTTCCAATGAATCTGTGCTAGTTGTTAGCGAGTTTGTCAATGTTTTTTTAGCTGATTTTCCTGGCCTCCCACCAAAGCGTGAAATAGAATTTGCTATCGAGGTTGAGCCAGACACTAGGCCCATTTCAATTCCTTTGTATCATATGGCCCCAACTGAGCTTTGTAAGTTAAGTGTTCAGTTGTAGGATTTGCTTGACAGGGGTTTATCCGTCCTAGTGTGTTGTTGTTCAGTGCCCTAGCATCTCGATTGACTGTTATCTCAGTTTTACTGTTTTGAAGTTTCAGCTTTGAAACGGTGGAACTTAAGAGTGAAATCCTAGTAAATGCATTCAGAATCGAATTCTGACAATTCTATATATATATATATATATATATATAGAGAGAGAGAGAGAGAGAGAGAGAGAGAGAGAGAGAGAGAGAAAGAGCTATTATAAAAATACTTATTCTATACAAAATACATAGTTTCTATAAACATCCTATACATTTACATATTTTATATAAAAATGAAACAGTTTCTATGCATTTTTTATAGAAATACATATTCTATACAATAAAGGTACAATTTATACGCACATTCTATACAACCTATAAATGCAATTACACTCATATATGTATTTTATACAACAACTATATAGTTTTATACACGTTTTATGCAATATTTATATATTACACGCGGATGCATATCTTATATAACTACTATATAGTTTTGGTGTATATTATATGCACTTTTATTGAGTCTTATAAGAATTTCATTAGTATATTCATTTACTATGCAATTTTGATGTAGATTCTATGCAGATTTTATCGAGTCTATAAGCATATTATTATACTATTCATTTATGCAAAATTTACTGAAGCAAAAAAAGGCTCCAATTGCCAAAATAGAAAAATGGCCACCGATTGATATTACTTTAACTGAATGGCCATAACATGGAAATTGCCCCAATTATTGGGTTAATTCTTTTAAAAAGGGACACACAGTGTCTTAATTTCTCTTGTTTTGACCCTTCTTGCCATGAAAAAAAAAACTTAAAAGTTTAAATAGTATTGCTTCTTGGACAAAATTTATGACTTTGACCTTGAAGGTGAAATCTTTAAGTAAAGGTGGCAAATGGGCGGATCAGATTGGATTTGGGTGTATTGAAAATAAATTGAGAAAAAATGGATTGGATTTCAATCTACTGATATAAATATGGGTAAATATGGATTTTGTAAAATATGATTTGGATAAAATAGTTCTAACCCACTTTAACCTCTTAAAGCCTAAACATTAAATTTAACTAGTACAAGCTATCAAATTAGAGAATACAAATGTTAGCTCTTTTAACGCTAGACTCGATCCTTACTTGTAACCATGGACTCTCTCAACTCCCATCTCTGACTCGAGTCTCGATACCCG
This sequence comes from Withania somnifera, assembly GCA_039654485.1. Classification (NCBI taxonomy): domain Eukaryota; kingdom Viridiplantae; phylum Streptophyta; class Magnoliopsida; order Solanales; family Solanaceae; genus Withania; species Withania somnifera. The sequence continues at coordinate 4,760,570 of JBDJHY010000001.1, read as the reverse complement.
ACCCTAAATTGAGCATCGGGTACTGTCACTTCTTGGATACTAGACTCTATTTGTGCCCAAGCACTAGACATTGATATATTGCTAGATTTTAGACCCGAAATAACTCCTGACACGTGCATTGCGATCTAAGAGAGTTTGTATGTGGTCGAGGACCCCCATGGGCCTTGTTGATCTAGGCTACGGGTTCCAGAGGAGGGGTTTATGGAAGAGAAGAGGTATTTGATCACAGACTCCTATGGGTCCTACCTTCTAGGCTTACGTGCATCCGATAAGGTGCATATGGTATTGTTGGCATCATTTATAGTATTTTGCATGGTTCCACCCTTGTTTGCTATTTTCTAGCTGTACCATCCATGCTTATGGGAGATGGTTAGATTTGTTTTTACTTTTATGTACCTCTCGGACTTATAGGGGCTCGTTGAGTTTGTACGAAGTTGGGTATTATTCATCCATCTAACGATCCTGATCTATCTAAAATTACTAGAATTGATATATCCATATATCATGTTTCTACAAGCATAATAGTTTTTTCTTTCCTTTATGTTTGTTTAAATCACATGTTATACTGTATTCCAAAAAATAGATATCTGTGTTATGATACAAGTCCACATTTTAAAAAAAAGGATGAGATTGAGTCCCAAAGGATCTAAACAATCTTGTTTTTTTTAAAATAAAGAAATAAAGAAGCCATTGCAAATTCAAGAAAGAGTAGGCATACTAACGACATAAAAATAGATGGAAGGTTAAAATTTGTCATAGAAAGGGTACCTCAATTTACTATTTGTAGTTCTTGTTATGTTATTATATAAATAAAGATTTCTTGTAATAATTATGATTAACTTAAGAATTTGAATTTATTTAAATAGTATTTATTATTAATAGAATTTGAAATTGTAGTATTGATCTAAGTATGTATTTTATATCTAGTAGCTCTTAGTTGATCATTCTTGCTTTGTGATTCCTGTTAGTTACTATTCATGTATAGGTACCTTATTTTACCTCCATTATTGTGGTTATCGATACACCACCTTGTCCCTGCTTACTTTTCTGTATTGTGAAAGGACTCAGGTATGACTTTAGTTCTTTTATCTGAATTCCTCTATTGCTGCTTGTACCTAGCCCAACTTACTTGTATTTCTTGTTTCTTATTCTGTTGTAGATAACCCTTTTTTTCCTGGTTTTATTTGTGTTTTTCTGACCTATTCCTTTTCATTATCTGCTTTTATTGCCTTATATCTTATACGCACTCAGTTGGCTTATGATGCTTACTAGGTACCCATTGCTATGTCAATTGGTACCATACTACACTGTTGCATCTTTTTTGGTGCAAATCCTAGTATCAGTTAGCTCCATTGACGTAGGATACTCAAGAACAACTTTTGGAGCTTGGAGTGAGATATCGGTGATTGAAGTTGATTTATATCTCTTCTTTTGGATTCTGGCACTTTGTATATTCAAAGACAATTGTATATATTATTAACTTTTTTGTACCCTTATGCTCTGTTACTAAGTGGTTCTTCTACTGTGATACTAGGTCATGGGATTGGGTGTTCTTTGGAATCTATCGCTGGTATTTATTTAGTCATTTAGATAGTGACTGACATTTTTTTGCTATGCATTACACCTACTTCACTCCCTTTTCTGCTTCCTCTTGGGTTTTTGTTGCTTTTATTTTGTGCATGTCTGCCTTATCTCCTTTATTTTTGAATGTGTTGAGTTACTTATTATTTCATGTTACAGGTTTGGTTAGCCTACTTGATAGTTGGTAGGTGCCATTATGACCTGATAAATCGAATCATGACAACTTGGTGATTTATGACCCGATCCTGACTCATGACCCGAGACTCGACCTTGATTCAGGACTATAGATTCAACCTCGACCTTGATTCAGGACTAGAGATTGGACCTCGATATAGGACCTAAAATCCAATCCCATATCCTGGCCCCCAAACTGAAAAACCCTGATTCCTCCCCTTGATGCTAGTCTCAACACCCAACTTTGACTTGATATTCGAGACCCAAGACATGACCTGAATCAAATCTTGATCCTAATGCATGATTATGACACTCGGCACTCGAACCCGACTCCAATTTTAGAGAAACGAATATAATCTCTATTTTAAAGCGTAACTATGTAAACTAGCTATATGATTTTGTATATAGATACCCATATTTGTCTTTATTGTTATGAGTTTAAAAAAGTTTGAGGAGCATATTTACCCAACTAAAACATAAGTGATTTACCATATTAAAATTTGAGTAAAATGTATTGATTTATAAACATGGACTTAAATCTGACCCCTATCTAAAAGGGTGCTCATGTAACCTCCACACTCACTCATACAAGTAATTCACTTTTCATTAGGATTCATAGTTTCAACATTCACAAGTCGTCAGTGAACAAAATGCATCCAAACCACAAGAATGGAAATTTGTTTTTTTCCATTAGACTTGTTAAGAAGTGTCTATTCACTAGGTTGGGTTTCTTTATATATAATGTGAATTAATGGGATTTAAGCTTATTCCTTAGATTTCCGCTGGACCTTTATATTGGAAAACTATTGATTAGTCGATTTGCAAGATTATAACTAGATTTGGCGTCAACATCAATAGTAACACTTATCAAATGTAATCTCATAGTATTGTTATTTCTACTAATGGGCCTAGGTTTACCATTATAATAACGATTTTAAGCTCTACAAGTTACACTGGTGTTATCATAATAAATTAAGAAGTTAAATTTATTTTCAGAATAAGATATTTGAAATAATAAATTTCTCAATAATTCGCTTTTTCATCAGCTAAAACTAAAACAACTAGTTCAACTTCCATAATAGAGTTAGCAAAAATATTTTGTGTTTTAAATTTTTTGAAAATAGCACCACCTCCAAATTAAAAATTTAAACTAGTAATTTAACATGAATCATAAGATAAAGCATTCCAATCAATATAAAGAAGTATTCGAGTACAAGAATATCTCTGTCCTAGAATAAGCAACAGTTTTTTTGTATAACCTAAAAATCTTATAACTCTTCTTATACCTCAATAATCATGATAAGGCAATAACCTTATGTCACGACCCGATTTCTCGGATCATGATGGCACCTACTATACCACCAGTAGGAGAACCAAACCCCGTAGTCCGT
>JBDJHY010000001.1:4660495-4676677 GCA_039654485.1 Withania somnifera | reverse complement strand
AGATGTGGTGATTTCCACCATTAATGTCATTAACAAAGCTTTGCCTGAACTTCTCTAATTCCCTGCTAGTTTGTTGGTTCTTTTTGGGTGCACTGAGCTTACTTGCACCCCGTGGTCAAGTTGCATTTCAATTTCGGTGCATTTTTCTCTCTGTTTTAGCTTTATAGTTTTTGCAGCATTTTGCGCCTATTATTAATTCTTGCCCGGGCATTTTGAGGCCCTTCACTTGTTCGTCTTGTGCTTATTTTTGGAGCACAGATTTCTGGTTATGCCGGGAACCCGTGTGATGTTTGTTTTCGAATCTGGCTAGCGGGTCCCATTGACCCTTTTTAGGACTGATTTTGGCTTAGTCCGAAATTTAGTAAAATTAGTACCGTTAGACTCGTATTGATTCCTAGATTCGTGTTTCATCAATTTCAGAGTTTTTCTTCCGAACTTGCCAACAAGTTCTTATGAAAGCAGGTATGAATGATAGTCTTAAGTCAGTCTTTCCTGAATGCCACATCCTAGAATTTTTGAGGTCGTTTGCTATCAGTCATGCTGATATGTGGAGGTTGGAACGCATTAGTCGTTGGACGACATGTAGGCTCTGTAGGGCTTTCTCTGAGTGTATAGCTTACATAATTGTACTGAATAACATCTGTGGGTTGGCTTTTCTAGGTTGATACCGTGTACTTAGGCCGCTTCTTTGCTCCCCTTTTGCTCCTTCTTCCCGATTGGCGTTCGGTGTAATACGATGCCCATGACCTAGTACTAGCCTCATGATGGCTGTGGGCTGACTCTGGAAGTAGTAGAATGCTGTTGCGTGAGTTTGATTTTGGTTTTGACCTCAAGTTTGGGTTGGTGTATTGTGTTGCTAGTTGTAGCTTAGTTGAGCCTGTGAAGGGCATAAGCTAGCTGTAGATATTGTTGTGTTGTTACATTCATACTGTGAGAGAGCTGACGCTCCGTTCTAAGAGTGTATTTCGGATGGGGCCTGTATCACCTTTTACTGTATGATTATTGAGTCGTGGAGGCTGGTTACCTGGTGATATAATAATTAAAATGGATAAATTGTAATGAAATGAAACTTTCTGATAATAATATAAGTTAATAGAGCTTCACTCGTTTTAGACTCGGCTACGTGCTGAGCACCCGGTACTACCCTTTTCCCCTGATTTAGACCAGGTTTTACACCCTGGCACCGGGCACTGTCACTTACTACTTATGCTGGGACTTGAGTCTGAATTCGTTCGACAGTGAGTACCATTGGCACTTGAGTCCGTCTTTGCGCGAAAATAAGTACAATTTTTCTATACTTATTAAGCTTATTGATTTAAGGACCTAGATGATACTATCACATTGTATGACATATTGTGAGACTAAGACTCTGTGATATTGGGATGTGAGATTATTGTGATGTTAGAGATTTATACGTGGTGGGCGTACCTCCATGGACCCTGCCTCTGGGCTGCGTGCGACTGTAGGAGAGGTATAGGTCGGAGCCAGGATATACGAGGTTTAGCCCTTCCACGGGTCCTTCCTGCCGTGCCTACGGGTACTGGAGGAGGAACGTACATAAGAACTGTGCCATTTTATGGTTGTGTTACTTTTCTATACTTGTTTGCTTCAGTGTACAGAAACCAACGGATGAGCGTGACATTGTGTACGTTGCCATTATTATGGGGGCTTCGCAGTGTTAATTTACTTATTGTATTACTGTATTTACTATTGAGCTGGTGTTAGTCTTTACTTTCGAACCTTCCATGCTATGTGGGTTACTTGTGCGTGGCGCTATTTGCTTTATCATCCCCTTCTTGTATCTTGAGGTTACCGGTTTACCATCCATATTCATTATTTCTTGCATTACCTGTTCTTTCTGCTTTTACTATTATTATTTCTGTATTGCTGCAAGGACCCCGGGTACACTATTTCCTTCTACCTGTGATCCTATTTTGTGTTTTAGCTAGCGATGACCATGTTTTATCTGTCTCTTTGCTCCCTGTTTGTGTAGCTAGCTTTCCGTGTCATATTACTTGCTTCTGTGACCTTACTTTCTTGCATTCTTGTTATTTACTGCTTTTATATTTGTTATGTGCCTAGTGGCCTTCAAAGCCTACTGGATACTGGTTGCCTCAGCTGTTTTTACTCATACTGCACTTATGTTCCCCTGGTGCAGATCCGAGTGCTAGCGCCCGACGTTGATTAGCGGATTGTCATTCGTGATTCCTTGTCATTGATTTCAGAGATAAGGGTGAGCTTTAGGTGTCCAGCTATCCCTACTCTTTTTAGCTTATATGTTCTCTTTTGTATTTTTGGGGAGAGACTTGTATTATTAACTTATACTGTATTATGTACTTAGTGGCCTTTTATATACACTGATACCAGGTCTTGGGGGAGGGGGGTTGTTGATTCTGCTTATATCATTTTTGTTTCTCTGGTTTGATCTCTTTTCTCTTTAGTTTATTTGCTTGTACTTGTGCGTTTCACTATTGGTATAGTAGCCCTCCGCTTCTGATAACGCTCGAAAAAGCACCAATCGTGCTAGACCTATACTTCAAGGTGTAGCCGAAGAGATCCAATCCATGGACAACATTGAAGGACCTAATCAAGCTCCAAAGGATATTCATGAGGGCCAAATGGAGCAATCCCGAATTTAGAAGATAGCTTGGTAGACACTTGAAGACTTTTGGGGACCTAATGTGAAGGAACCCAAAGTTATAGAACCTATTTGTCATATTAGGTCACTTTTAGGCCTAGTTGTAATTATTAAAAGTAGGATTAGTATAAATACCTTTTCTTTCAATTTTAGAGAGTTAGCTTACTTTGGATTTGCAAAATATGTGATGTTACTTAAATTTGAGTGTAGTTTAGCATAATTTAGGCTTGTATAGATTATAGCTTGGATGGATTCCTAATCTATCAATCTCGTAGTTTCGTATCGAACAGTTAGAGTGGGTATATCTCTTGGTTGTTCAAATAGTATTTGTTTTAATCAATCGTCGATTTATACTTTCCTGGGTGTATCGTTCGTGTCGATTCGTTGTTGATTTTGAATTACATTAATTGCGATTACTGTGAATTGTTGGTGGATTCCTTCGATTCTCGATAATTCGATTGATTTGAATCGAATTCATATATATTTTTTTCGGTGTTTCGTGGGGCGAATCATCTTAGACTTCGGGCTACATAGTTGGTTCTCCTACTGGTGGGATAGTTGGTGCCATCATGTTCTGAGAAATCGGTTCATGGCAACTTGGTATCATAGCCTAAGTTTCGAATAGTGGTTATATACAAAGTCAATGTCTAGTAGAGTCTTGCGGATTGGTACAGAGGCGTCCGTGATCTATCTTTAGGAGACTATGGTGACATATAAGAATATGACTCTCTTTCGAATCCTGTGTTGTGTGTATATCCTAGATAGTTCTCGAGAGATCTCATTTATTGCCCTCATTTTTTTGCGGATGCCATGTACGCGATCTTCTTCAGCAGTTATCGACTAGCCCTCTGACCCAACGGCTCGCGATGTAGCTCCAGTTCCTATTAAAACACCTACGGGGATGACGGTTCCGATATCGACTTCAGAGACCCTGATAGTGGCTGTAGCATCTATTCCAGCTTCAGTACCACCGTCTACTCCAGATGTTCATGCTATGCTCCGGAAGTTACTCAGTGCATTTGGGGGTCCTTCTATAGACGGGGCACAGACGTCCTCCCATGGGCATCCTTGGGTGCTTCTACTTCAGGGGTACCGCCTGTAGCCATAATTCCTCTCCTAGGTCTGGTGGCAGGATTAGTAGTAGCTAAATGTGCTTGCCACTCCCATAAATGCATTGATTCTAAATGTCTAATCATCCCCCCGTTGAGCCCCCACTACCACCAGATTTATAAGCCCAATTTTTTTTATAAAGACGTCAAGTAGCAAGAGTTTTTTCATCATTTAAAATACAAAAATGTCATACATGTGATTTTTTTAGGGCGACCTGTAGAGCCTTACCCCTTCTTTTTCTTTTAGAAGCAGGGGATGAACTAGCTCGAACCTCGAACTCTTATTTATCTGAAGCTTGAGTTGACGCTTCGGTAGCGGGACTTGTAGGTGTTTCGTCTAAATCCTCATATACAGTTCTACTTCTTCATCTAAATCTTCTTCAAAATTGTGTTACATTTTTTCAAAAGTTTCGGTATTAATTAGAGGAGCTTCCAGAGGGGCTAATTAATTTCATCTATATCAACATTATATCAAAATGAAGGAACATTAGGTTGCAAAGATGAACTAGAACCTATCATCTTCCTAAAAAAATTTAGAACTAATTTCCTTCTTTTTCGAATTTTTTTAAAGCAATCCATAATATTAATAAAATTAAATTAGCAAATACAACAAATAAATGATAAATTAATAAATGTGAAAATAAAATAATAAGAGTATAGAGAGTGAAATGAATGTACCAAACGTCTGCGTATAAACAAACGTAAATAATTGAAAGTAAATGATTTGATGATGAAAGGTGAAGAAGATTGTTCCTCCAAATTGCACCAAATTTAGCTTCGAATCTTTAATTAAACATATTAATTTTTTTAAAAAAGGCTAATTGTAAATGAGAGATTTTGATAATTGATAAATGAATATTAAAGAATTAAGAATAGAAAATTGATAAATGATGAGTATAGTAGAGAGAATTGAGAGATTTTTAATGAAAAATAATAATATTTATAGAGAAAAAAATTGTAAGGGTGGGGGATAGGGGGCTAGGAATGAAGGGGATAAAACGGCTATAATAGTCGTTTATAGTCATTGGCCAATAACTATTTTTTAAAAAATAGCTATTTTTTAATATTGGATAAGACCGAAACGGGACGGATCGAAATAAAAATAAAATCCCGTCCCATCCCGATACCAAATATAACCCGTTCCATCATATTTTTCTTAATTAGAGAAATAATCAAAAAAATTATATAAATTCGATCAATATGCAATTTACACAATATGTACTTATATGCAATATATTCATGTACAATATTTATATTCAATATCAAAATGTGTTTGAAAACTTAAAAAATCAAAAATATATTATATAATTGATATTTATATATAATTTAATAATACGTATATAATATTTAAAATATTAAAATACAATTAATATTTAAAAAAATTTAAAACTTTAAAATACAATTTAAATTATAGAGCATCCATATACTTTAATACCACCACATCTCGTCGCTGTTCCACCGGACAACCAGTCCACAACCATCCTCAGACCACCAGAAATCATCGACACATTTTTCTGTCACCGGAGCTTCACTATTAACCAACACTAAAGGTGTCATAACCATTGAACTTCACTGTCCCGACGAAACCCCGAAAAACCACTGCTCTACCAGCAACCACCCAGCAGCTCCATTTTCAAACCTTCGTCCAGCTACCATCGTCCCCCCCCCCCCCCCGGAAGTCCTGCAAACCTCCCCCGTCGCCAATACCACTATACCTCCACTGTTTCATCCTCCTCTCCATCATACAAAAAACCACCATCTCAGACGGAAATCGATGCAACCAAACAGATCCAGCAACAATGACAAACAACTACCACAACCAAATCCCACTGCTTCCCGCTACCAGTAAACTTCAGCGAGGAGCTTTAGGCTCCTGTGAACAGGATCAAACACACGACCAACATCCCATTGTTCCCCATCACATACCCATCAGCATCCATAAAAGATTCCAAATACAAGAACCCCTGATCTTCTTTAGGCGCCATTACTATTGACCCGCCAAAATTTTCTTGCTTCTCCTATTGACCAACTTCTACTGGTGTTGTTTTTACTTGATATTGTTGGATTTTGGTGATTTATATGAAAACGGGTTCTTTGGATATGAGAAAAAGTCTAAACTTCAATGGTGAAAGTGGGATAGAAGAGAGGGAATCTGAAATGGATATCGAAAAGAATGAGAAGAGAGATACACCAATGAAAATGAAAAGAAGAAATGTGAAATGGTGTGTCAATGATAGAAAAGTAAGCCTGCTATGGGGTGTTTGGATTGGGTTACTGTATATTGGATTCTTGGTATAAATGTTTATTTTAATAAAGTATAGTTATTTTAGGTAATCTTTTAAAAGAATGTTACGTAGTTTTTTCAAGGATAAAAGCCTAATCTCTTACATTTTGTATATTGATAAAATGTTAGTTATATTTTATTATTAAATAAAACTATCATAAAGAATGATAATTAAATTTTTAAAGTAGATTATCTATGGAAATAAATCCCCTAGTACCTACTATCAAATATTAATCATTATTTTAAAAGCTATAAATATTTAGCTACAAAATTCCAACAACTAGTATTGGATGTTGAAGTTTGACAAATGAAACGGCTTGAGTTTCACATCTACTGCAGGTGAAAATTCATCATTGTATGTTAAATTTCAAAATTCTTAAACGTAAAACCCCAACATAGTTTTGTCAAAGAAAATTCTTTGTTTCAAATTTTTATAACGGGGCTTGTTCAAACTCCAGGAAGCAGTCACTGAGTAAATAAGGCAAGGAATGCTATAACTCCCTTTTATTTCTGGCCAACATTCTCCTTCCTCTTCCTCTCATCAAACACAGCTTAATCAACAAAATTCAAGAACATGAAGTGATAGAGAGGAAATTCTCTCTTAGAAAATTCCCTTTCTCTGGCTAATTATCTTTTATTCCGTTGTATATCCATCTCCAAAAAAATTATTTCATGACAAATATTTGTACACTAAAGTTACTACTCTTAGTTATAAGCCAACAAGCAGTGTACGACACAAAAAGAAAATTCAGAAGTACATAGAGGGTAATTTGGGTATTTCAACTACTTCAAAGTTGTACACAATGAAACCAGAAACACGTGTCGTTTTTTGCTTCAGTGGTCATCAAAGTGCTGAAAATTTCATTCATAAGTCCTTTCATCCAAATGCTATATTTGCTTTTCCTTAATAGTTTTTCTCTTAAGTCTGTTCTGATGCTTCTGGTTTGTAGTGCTAGAAACAGTGATGGATATTCATTCTCAAGTAATTTCACTATTAGCTGTCACACATCTCGTGTACTCCGGAATTATTTAAATCCCAGGTAATATTGCTCTCAAAATGCAGCCCTTTATTTTCCCTTCTCCTTCATCATTGAGCTCAATGGTAAAAAAATTTAAATTTATTGAATGCTACTGTAAAATTTCATATGCGTTTGGCTCTTTGTTTATTATTCTGCACATGCATGTACTCATCCAATTTTCTCTGTCAATTTTGAGCTATGAATAGTATAAGAAGAAGAATACATGCACAGAGGAAGAAACTCAGAGAAAAGTTTTCAAAGGTCAGTAATGCATTTGTGTCCTGTCAACTTACTTGTTATTTTAGTGTTAGGAATATATTTATGCAGCGGAAGCATTCCATGATTTTTCTTTTACATGAATAATAAATAGAAAATATTAACATGTATCACATATAAAATGTGCCAAAAATTAAATCGAGACTTACCTTTCGAAGCATAAACACAGGTCTTGAAGAGAAGCCGGCTCCAGATCTACGAATGATCCTAAATTAACTCTTGAACTCTCTCAATACAAGTATTGTGTAGAAAACCTTATATTGACCCTATTTATAGATTTTTAGGAGACCTTCGAAAGCTAAATAGGAGAATAAGGAGACAATTCTTGCGCAAAAATAGGCCCAAAATTGTCCCACTCCCCCTATTCCCATAGAATTTAGGATTTGAGTCTAGTTAATTTAGGCATTGTAAAGACCACAAAATTAATTTATTGAGGTTTCCTATTATGGAATAATTCAAAATTAAATTAATTTAAATTATTCTTACCATAATAAATTACAAATTATTTCACTAAAAATTCGTAATTGCACTCCTTTATTTTATTTCTTAATTCCCTATTAAACACTTATGTAATTCTCCATATTAAGATTACAGATATTAATTATCAAATTAAATTAGCAATTAATTTTCTTTAGAGCCCTGCTTAAAATTTATTTCATAAAATGGATTCATAAATCTATCGGCTTGGTTTACACATGAAAACTTATAAGCTTCTTATAAAAAGGTGTATCATCAATCTCAATACCGAGATATAGATTTCATCAACTAACTTCTCATTTTACCGATATATATTTATCATCATCCAACTTACCAGACATATAGATTCATTTAAGAATTTCATATTTTAATAAATCAAAACAATAATCAATATATATAGCTCATAATAGTTATATCAAGATTAAGAATATAAGTACATTTAATAATTCAGAGAATATGTTTTTTTATTACTCAGTTTAAAACATCTATCTCTACTCCGTCTTGTTCAATATATACAAAATGCACTAGAATTAGAAGTTAGAACTAAACAATTCTCGTAATCAAAATAAACTACATTTAATCTCAACTATAATTAATCTGATGATTTTTTCAAATTCTCATCAACTTCTTGTCGTTTCTTGTAGTCTGAATCAGTACCGTAATGTGGAAAAATCCTGCAGGTTCAGCCACTACCAGGAACCGTCCATCGGATATAGATCGAGCAGCACCGATGTTTCCCTTCAGAATGGCCGTAGAAGAGGACAAGTTTCTCAAGTCCCAAATTCGACATGTCTTATCTTGATTCGCGGTGGCGAATGTACGGCCATCTGGATGCCATGCACAAGCAAACGACTATTCCAAATGACCAACAATTGAAGCCACCATCTGTTAAACACTAAAAAAAAACTCCCTTATATCAGATTTTGGAAGTTCATTAATTGGAGAACTCATATAGCCGAAATAAAGACACACATCCTTGAAGGAAAAAGAAGTTCTAGAATTCACTCTCGTTAATCAGAATTGGATCACTAAAGAGTGAGTTCAAACACATTTTTCTCCTACTAGAAAGATCTTCATGAGAAGATACAAGAAACAAACTCACATTTCATTGCGACTCGCAAAAAAAATTTGCCCAATAATCACCTCATCATAAGTGCAGTAGCTATATCGATCTAAGATATTTCTTGAAAAGGCAAAGTCATGATTCTCTCTTGTTTCGGGTATACAATCTATATATAATAATATTAACAACAAGAACAACAAGTTCAAATTATTTCTGAAAAATAGTAAACAATGAATAACAAACAAACTTCAAACTTTACAAAAGAAAAGGATGATAATAGAAATTAAAGCTCAAGTCAACTAAATTCAGCTATTTGTGAGGTGTCGGGATTATTTGCGGCAGCAAAAATAGAACGTTGTCCGCACATCGTCATGTGTGGCCGTACTTTGAACCAGTGACTAACTTTATTTCTGGAAACGGATTTTGGGGTCCGCAAAGCACCGTGTGGCTGCACATGGCTGGGTTTGCGGTCGCAAATCACCTTTCCATTTTCAAACTAGTGTACTGAAAATGCTGCACCTCTTTAGTTTGAAGTCCGCACAAAGACTTTTTAGAGGAAAGTTCAGATTGTTCTTTTGGAATAAATTATTTGATAAATTCGAAGTCGAGCGAGTAACAATGATGGCTCACATCTTTTTCTTTATTCACTATTAGCAAGAGGAAGTGCTTCTTATTTTATAGAGAAGAAAAGTTTTCTCTTTTACCAATGAGGGCGAAATTGTCTTTCCTTTATTTTTAATTCACCTTTCAACATAGAACCCAACATTCTCGATTATATGAGTATATGTAAGCAAAGGCAGAATTAGGAGCCCATATGCCTTTTTTGGGCTGAACTCAATAGTTTTTATTGAAACAATATATTTATATAAGAAATTCACTAAATATCTTTAGATATTAAGTTTAGAATCCAATTGTGAATATTTGAATTCATCATTTTAAAATTCAAAACCCATAAAGTTGAAATTCTAGTTTCTCCTCTCTTAATGTAAGTCAAAGTCTGAAAAAATTATAATTACCAATTTATCGTATCGCAAAATATCAAAATAAAACTTTAAAATACCAAATCATAGTACCGTATCAAATCAATTTTGTACAGTAATAATATAATATTGTTTCAAATTGAAATTACTGAACCAAAGTTGTCGATTCTATATCGTCCCATCCTTGCTTCCATACGGTATGCTAAAATTTTATTCTTGTAGTTCGACCTACTATATAGAAAGTCCTTAAGTTCAATTCTTGTAGATCATAATTTCCTGATATTAAGTTCTTAATTCTTATGTTCAAACTTCATCACAATCAGCCTTAAGTTGCTGTATCTACCTCAGCTTCTGCCTTCAAACAAAACGTCAGAATGCAATGACATCTTACTACCTCCAACCAATTTTTTATCTCATTCAAAACTGTTGGATACTCAACGCTCAAGTCTAAACTCAATAATGTGCTGTTCTTCTCATATCAATTCTAACAAATATTGCCCAACCCAAGGCTAGCTAAACTCCACTGGAAAAGCAAAGAGAAAACAGAACGAGAAAGGCACAAACTAAGCATGCGTAGAATCATGTGTGAGAGTTTTTGAAGATTGTTTGGTATAAACACCACCTTAAGGGAGAACAAAGGAATTTACCTAGTATGAATTGCTGGTAGATAAACAGAGAATTGTTAAGGTCAAAAGCAAATGAACTGTACACACCAATAAACAATTTCATTGGCCAACTCTAGACATCACATTAGTTAGAAGTTAATATGGAAAATCAACATTTCAATTCTTGACCAACAATTAGCATGAAGTTCAAATTCAATCATGAACCATCATGCTCTGTACATACTCAGGACTATATTGCGCATTAACACGGGAGGGCAGGAAACAGGGATGGGAATTGAAGTATAAATTCATGCTTCCATTTTAAATACTACACAAGGGAGAAATAAACAGTAAAGAAGAACTGAAAATTGAAAACCTAATCTATATCAAGAACTAAATCCAATTAAACAGGTAGTTAAATACTACTAAGTCCACTGACCCAACAATAAATTTAGACCAAAGCCTAACGAGTACCTGACAACTGCGAAATCCAAAATTTAAAAATTTCCCCAACCTGTGTTAGAAACATTCTAACATATGAAAAGTACACAAAAATGCATGAAACATAAAACAAGAAAGTACAACATATGCAAAAGTATAAAATCCAAAGGTAAATGAACATAAGAGTTCATTCTTCATCTTCCTCATCACCATCACCACCAGCTGCCTTCTTTGCAGCAGCCTTTTGGTTCTTTCTCTTCACTCTTCCAGGGCGGCCACCACCGAAAGGACTGGTTAGGGAGAAGTCAATGTGCTTCTGGGAGTCCAATCTCACCATAAAAGAAGGAACGTTCACCACCTGCCTACCAACTCTGCATGACAACAACATTAGATCGTGGAAACATACTCCACATACCGATAAACTGATGATAGCTCAAAATGGAAGATCCCAAGAAGACCCAAAATGGGCAGGCCAAGCAAAAGTGTTTATGTCGGTATAAGTAATAAATAGAGAACAAATAATTCACACACTACTATGTAAAATGCTGAGTACAAGATATCGAATGGAACAGGGTGGTTGATGCTGATTTGGAGTCTGTTATATACTGCTGAAAAATAGGGCCATTCAGGCTTTTGAAGAAATTTTCTTTAATACTGTTCAAGCTTCATGAATTTTAATCTATTACCACTATACAAAAAATGGCAATAATTGACGCACGCTTCTTTCTTTCGTTTCCTTGAATAAATAAAATCAAAAGTAGAGTTTAAATAAAACAATTTTGCATACTGCAATGTATTTCTTCAGTCATGCAAGTTCTCACAACTACACTAGTCTAAAAGGCTTATTTCCATAACAATTTGCACAAAAGGAAATCATATTGTTTAACCTCTCAGCTAACACAGATCAACAAACGATCTTCAGACCATCAGACTACAAATTATTGTTTCAGAGATGTTATGAAACTTTTTGGTAAAGAAGCACAACGACTTGAATAGATAGGTGTGTTCGGTAAGGGTTTGAAAAGGAAAGCAAAGAACTCAGGAAGGCCTTTCAAAAAGATGGAGAACCCAAATATGATAATCTTTTTTTCCTCAAAAAGCACATTAATCATCAACGAACACAAGGATTTATGATGATTTGATTATATGACTATATTTTCGCTAGTCCTCACTGTGTGGCAACCATCCTCCTTTATATCATAGCTCATTTAAGTAATTTCAAACTCCAAACATTATTATGTTAACTCAAAACATAATATTTATGTTAAAGCTCTTTAATATAAAAAGAAATCCTAGAGCATTCCTATATAACAGTTTATGGTTTGCCTATAACATTTAAGTATGTCACATATTGTTTTATCATTGTAGCAAATTCTTCTTTTCACTTCAGAATTCCTGCTGCCAAACATTTACTATCAAAACAGTATAAAAAAGAAAAAAATAGACTGCTTTAGTTATCAAACTGTGTCACTAAAACTATAATATATTATTACCTGATATGCCTCTGTCTAATGAGCACTCTAGCATGGTGGATTGACTTGGCCATGCCAGTCTTGAAAACAAGGGTTTGGAGACGACGCTCAAGAAAGTTCTCCACAGTGAGGGCTAAGACATAATCGAGCTTGTTCTGGCTCTCATCCAATAACCCATATCTGTTCATCCTTCTCAAGAGTGCTTCACCTTCAAAAATACGACGTGGGTCTTTCTCATCCAAGGTCAGAAGCATTCTTGCAGCATTTCTGATACGGCTCAAAGCATATTGAACTCTCCAAAGCTCCCTCTTGCACCTCAATCCATATTCTCCGACAAGCTTTAACTCAGCATCTAATCGCTCCTTCTCATATGGGCGTCGAGGCTTCTTAAAGGTCTTCCCATCTGAGTTACACATCAAAGGTTAAGAACCTGAATAAAGGCTAATAGCACTATATTTTGTATGTACAAAGAAACATCTCAATATATTAGCAAAATAGATGATGGAGATGATGATTCATATCTGAAGAGACTAGTCTAACAAGGCTGCAGCTACAACATCTCAATCCCAAACAATTTGGGTTCAAGTCAACTACTTATCCCCATTCACTCTCTTTTGTACTGCTCTATTCCAACACTCAGATTTTTGCTTTTCAAGGCTAATAAAGGGTTATCCACCAGCAAAGGATCTTCAGATCTCATAGTTGTAACAACATTGACATACAAAAATCTCTTAAAGGAACCAAGGAAACTCCTAAGAACACCAACAGGATTGAACTTTAATCCCAAGGACTGTTACTACATCCAAACTCCAGTAGATTATCAAAAAGTAATGACAGACAAGTTATCGGTTTATCATTAAGAGATGGTGGTCCAATACAATGTTACTGAGTAATAGAATCACAATAAAGTTCAACCTTCACAATTATACATCTTGACAAACCTTCAAATATGTATATACCATGTCATTGAGTAATAAAAATCACAACAATGTTCAACCTTTTCAATTTTATATCTCGACAAACCACAAATACCCACTACTACGATCAAATACATATGCAATGCAGTGCATCTGACTGCCAGCAGAAGATAGATAAATTGGACAATGATCAAGCATCTAATCTTTGCGCATATCAAAGACACTATACATTATTCCAAAATAATTTGCTCACTGCTCCATAAAGCCGATCATAGAGTCAAATAGTCATTCCAGATTTTCTATCAGATACATTTCCATTACGTTACAGTCATAACATAAACTAGCAGGAAAAATTGTCAATCTTGAGAGATGCACAATAGATTGTGGAATAAATATTCCGCCCATTAAGCTGTCATAAGTAATTTGTTACAAAATTAGTAGGTATATGTTTGTTTTAAGTTCAAGCATTGTGACACGAGAATAATGAATGCATTGTGTACAAAATTTACTTATCATTTACTTAGTCTAGGATCAAGTATTCAAAAATTTAATCAAATAAATTCTTAGAAAAGAGAAGGAATTTGTACAAAATTTGAATACTTACAGTTGCGGTAAAAGGAGACATGCACCATCTTTTGCCGTCAATGATGTGCAGAAGAGAACAAGAATGCAGAAGGTGAAAAAACATAACAAAGCAAGTGTATAAAACCCTAACGGGCCATGAATGTGATTACAACTAAAGCCCAACTAAATTGTAATTACAACTAAGCCCAACTATTCGGATGTGTAGAGTATCCCAAGTGAGTGGAACTTTAACCTGGAAATTACACCCAATGAACTTCCTTAAAAAAATGGCAAATTTTAAAGGTCCAAAATAAAAAAATAGGGATAATTTCAAATATGTATTGAAAAGTTAATAGTTTATAAAAAAATATAGTCAAGAAAATAATTACAAAAAAATAGTCAAACTCGCTATTAGCCACGGTTGGATGTGGCTAAAATAATTTTTTTTATCTTTAATTAATCATGGTTCAACTGAAGCTAAATAATTATTTTAAAATTTTTTTAATAATAATTAATTTTATTAATTAATATTAGGCTAGTATGCCCACTCTGCACTTTGAAAAATGAATGTGTTCGTCACTCCTTATTTTAATGTTCTTTTGTTGGTTTTGTTTGGGCAAGAACTACATTCGTAAGGGTTTTTATTTTTTACTCAGATGTTTGGGTGCTTTAGATAGTTGTTAATATATATAGGTTTGAGACTTTGTCTATACATACATGACAATTTTATTTCTCCTTTTCAAATCTTTACTTACAAAAGAAATTATAAATCACAAAAGAAAATTTATTATACAACTTGTAGCCCAACTTTATATCCCAACTATATATGTAATGACCCTTGGGGTCATATTCGTGTTTCAGAAATTTCTCTTTGTTTTGAGCATTCTTGTAATTGCCCCAAGTCATTTGTCAATTGTTGGGACCGGTAGTTCGGATCCCTGGCAAATCTATCGTGTTTATCTCAGTTTTCCTGTTTTGGAATTTTAACTTTGGAATTGAGTGTTTCGAGAATAAATTCTTTGGAAATATGTTCCAAATTAAAATTCAAAATTTTCATTAGCTTTGGAACGTTGACTTCATATTCGTATTTCAGAAATTTCTCTTTGTTTTGAGCATTCTTGTAACTGCCCCAAGTCATTTGTCAATTGTTAGGACTGGTAGTTTGGATCCCTGGCAGATCTGTCATGTTTATCTCAGTTTTCCCGTTTTGGAGTTTTAACTTTGGAATTGAGTGTTTCGAGAATAAATTCTTCGAAAATATGTTCCAAATTAAAATTCAAAAGCTTCATAAGCTTTGGAACGTTAACTTTAGTCTAGAGGGACTTTGATCGAATCCCGAGACTTTTATTTGCAGTATGGTATTGCTAAATTACATCGTTTTAATTTAAATAATAATTATGTCGCTTTATCTAATAAAAAAATAAAGATATATTTTTAGTATATTCCTAAATTATTGACGAGGTTATAAAATGGTCTATTGAAATATCTAGTCTCCTTGTTATTTTGTAAAAAGTTATATGCTATTAATATTTTATCGGAGATAGCATATCAAAATATGTGGGATATTGATTAATTCAAGGGGTACGTTTTATTAGAAAGAATTTTCTATTGATTTTGGTATATTTAGGATATCGTAATATTTTGTAATAAGTTTATGCGATACCCGAATATTTAAAATTGAGATGAATAAATAATTAATTAACCAAATATTCCTTAATACCTAATGATTTTGTCCCCCCAACCGGCTACCCCTAACGATTACCCCTAAAACACTATCCTTTTCCTAGCTTAGCAAGAACTAACTCTATAAATATATATGTACTTATATATATTACGACCCGATTTTGGGGATCATGATGGTACCTCCTATACTACCAGTAGGAGAACCAACCTTATAGTGCGGAGCCGAAGCGAAAGACTACTATATCAATTGTGGAAAGTACAAATACAATAATCAGAAGATAAAGAAAATGTGAAAGTTTAAGAATCAATAAATAACTCAAAACCCGGTATCAGTGTCAAACGAACCACTAAGTACAAAAACAATAAATTTGAAATAGTTCTAACACAACTGTATCTCCAAAATATGTGAAGATCAAATAAAAATATCAAATCCGAAGAGAAGCGGGTAAAAGCCGGACGCCTAGCTCACCCTGAATCTCTGAAGAAATATAAGTTGCACAAACCACTGGCGGTAATCACTATCGAGAACCTGTACTTGGATCTGCACATGTGCAAGTGTAGTATGAGTACAAGCTGTCGAAGCAACCCGTACCGAGTAGGCTTCGAAGGCCCACTGAGCACATAACAATGATAACAACAGTAAATAACAGAGTA
>JBDJHY010000001.1:4644621-4660395 GCA_039654485.1 Withania somnifera | reverse complement strand
TATTTTCATACCCACTACATTTATTAGCTCGGAATAGCTACTAAACAAATAATACTACTCCCCTCCACCGCAAAATAAGTGTCGCAGTGGCAAAAGAAATTGTCCAAAAATAAGTGTTGCTTTAGGAATTCAAGACATAAAACAGCAACTGATTCACTTAGTAGTACTGAATTCTCCAGAGACATCTACTAATAAAGAAGAGTAACTTAGTAAACCATAACATGTATTTATCATAGTGACGCGAAATAAGCTAAAGCAACACTTATTTTGCGATGGAGGAAGTAACAACCATCCAATTTTATTAGGAAAAAGTGAAAATGCATCCAAGGCCACACAAGCATCATAATCCATATTGCTCAGGATCTTCCAAATTGTAGATAGGTACATGCAAGATCCTTAAACATTAGTTCATTTTTGGAAAAGTCCATGCAACATAGACATAATAAACCCTAAGGCCGCACTACTATCATAATCTATATTGCTCAAACTGTTCAAAAGTGCCATTGCGTGAATGCCGGGTACTTCAAAATAGTGAATTATTGGAGTATCCAAGCAACATACATCATAATAGACCTTAGCATTACCTGTATCCAGACTAATATCTGCATTAACAGAAACCTGAATGTAACTATAACACGGACCACAAACATCACTAGATCACGATAGGCTTAAATCACTAACTAAAATTCTAAGTCAAACTGGAGGTTTGTAAAACTAGTAATTCTCCACATTTTCACTAAACATAAGCAAAATATAAAGAAAAGAATGATAAACACCGAACATAATCATTCAGAAATATGCAATGAGCTTACAGTTGCGATAAAAGGAGACGTGCACCATATTCACCGGTTGACGGCGCCGTCTGAACGGAGAAAGGAACTCCTAGGGTTTGAGATTGGACTAGGGTTTGATGAAGGTTGTGCGGCTGTTTATATCGTGTCTAAAACCCCCAACATAAAATGTGCGGTAGTTTGGTTTGAAATATTTGGGCCCAGATTGTGTAGTTTCCACCATTGGCCCAATGAGAATTACGTACTTCTTTTTGGGGAAATATTTTTTAGGAAAATAGGTGATTTTAATTTATTTTTTTGTATTTAATATAAAAATAAAAAATATTATCCTAAAAACATCTATATATATTTAAGATAAAACTATGAAAATAGAGTGGGTATGGATTGGGGGTGAAGGGCAGGGCTAGCGGAGGTGGGATAGTTTGTGACGTGTAGGAAAACCGTGGATGTAGGGGTAGGGGTGGGTCGTGGGCTGAGGTGGAGGATGGGTGTTGGGGTAGGTAGTTGCGAGGGGTGGAGAGAAGACACTGAGACTTGTTTTCTTACTTTTAATAGAAAAATAATTTTTTTTATTTTCAAGAAGTTTAATTATTTAAAGATTTTTATTAAACACGAAAAAATAATAATAAAATTATTAATTAGAATTGTGTTATTAGAATAACTTTAAATTAACCAGCATCCATGTTTTTTTAACCAATGTAAATTTACTATTAAGCAGCAAAACAAAACACCTAACCTTCTAAGAGGGGTGTTAAAAAGAAATTACCACTAAATTTATATATACATTAGTTCCTTCAAACTTTCAATTCATGTCTTCCAAGTATGGGAGACAATACTCTCCAAAGAGCCACAATAACTTTCTAGTGCTTCATTTTAATTCTTCTCGTTACTTGTAAAACACAGTCAATATCGTATTAAATTTAATGAAAATTTGTGATTCCACATATTTAGGTTATCCTTCATAGATACTTCATGTGTCCATTTCACATTAAGATATTTTTTTGACATCGAATTGCCACCACAACAATATTAATGTTTTTGAGAACATACTATATGTCCATTCTAATGTAATTGGATGTCCCCACCTTAGGAGGAGGAAGAGCAAGAACCCCTCAAGCATGATTACGACCAATCACAAACCTGCTACATACTGCAAAGAAAGCACATGGATTCACAAGTTTCCCAGGATCCTTTAATCCAATACCACTCTTACCTACCAGTGAAAGAATATCAAGTGTCTAGAATCTCTCAGTAAATTGTGAGGCATATAACTAACTACTGAACACCCTATTATCCACCCCCCCAAAAGAGAAGCATTTGGTTCCTAGAAACCTAGCAATTCAAAGCACTACTAAATACATCTCGCTGAACATATAAAAAATGATTATACATACATGACATATAAACGAAGTGAAATGATTATTTATTTTCTTCAAAAAATGACAACCTAGTTGCAATTACAGTTTAATACATCAACCAAGAATCAATATCTTTGGGAACAACAAAAATTATAAAGTACTCAACGTACTAACATTATGTATCTTCGTAGGTTAACAGAATGAACCAAAGAATAACTTGCTTAAGAAGTAAGTCTACTTGTCAGCAATCTGGACTAAAAATTCCTATTTATTGTTGAGGAATGTCTATGGGAATAAAGATACCTTCTTAAAAGAATCTTTATAGAAGCAAAGAACTTAGGAGGGTCAACTCTCTAAAAAGCAGTTCTTCAAAAACAGTTTATCCTAATCCTAAACCAGATGTAAGTGTTGAAGTTGTTTCCACAAAATTTAAACAATTAAAGAACTGTACAACTGGAAAATATGAGAAGCACTTCCAACAATTGACTTATTGCACTTTAAAGGGCCACATCTAAAGTCACATGTTATTGCAACGACATAGATGATAAGCTAAAAAGGATTCAGTTACAATACTGCTCCCCTAAAAAAGCAGCTTATCCATCTGCAATTTGTGACTAAAGCAAATAAATATGTTTTTACCTTATATGCCTTTGCCAGATGAGCACTCTTGCGTGGTGGATTGACTTAGCCATGCCATTCTTGAAAACAAGGGTTTGCAGACGACGTTCAAGGAAGTTCTCGACAATGAGTGCCAAGACATAATGGAGCTTGTTCTGGCTCTCATCCAACAAACCATACCTGTTCATCCTCCTTAAGCGAGAGCATCACCTTCAAAAATACGAGGAGGATCTTCCTCATCAAGGGTCAGAAGCATTCTTGCGGCATTCCTGATACGGCTCATGCATACTGAACTCTCCACAGCTTCCTCTTGCACCTCAATCCATACTCTCCAACGAGTTTCAACTCTGCGTCCAATCTCTCCTACTCATAGGGACGTCGAGGCTTCTTAAAGGTCTTCCCATCTGATTACCGACAAGAATAGCAAATGAACATAGGCTTTAAAACCCTTTTCTCAATTTGGTGACTTGGTAAAGACTGCCCCAATCACCCAAAACCAAAAACAGAAAGGGAAAAAAGGGGGTTCGACAGTAGACTTCCCCAAATTTGCTTATCCCCAGCATGTAGGATTTTCCCACAAGGCTATTGGTCATTGACATCAAAATCAAAATTTTAAAAGCAAATGAATTATCTTTTTCAATGATAATGCAGTTGCAGTTTAGAAACTGACACTGCTGATCTAGTTTCCCATTGTAATTGACCCAATACAAGTTACAGCCAAATCAAAAAGCCAAAACTAATGAAGAACCTATATGAGTTTCTTGGGAATTTTCTGAAAGATATAATTTTAACAAAACCATTTAATTTCTTACTTTAATGTGGGAACTGTCTCTTTAGTTGAAAATAGCATCATACTAAACTAAACCTAAAGGTAAAAACTGAAGCAAATTATATTTATTCATAGCCCACTGTATTTATTAGCTGGGAATAGCAACTAAACAAACAATACTAACAAGCATCCAATTTTCATAAGGAAGAAAATTCAATAGGCATAATCAGGCCACACTAGTATCATAGACCGACCTTAGCATTGCTTGTAAACCAAATAATATGTGCATTAACAACGTAACCATTACTCAGACCAGAAAACTTCCTTCATAACGTTCATAGCCCAGTTGTATACATTAGCAAGGAATAGCTACTAACAACCATCCAATTTTCCTAAGGAAGAATTCAATAGGCATAGTCAGGCCATAATAGACCTAAGCACCACAGCTTGTAGGGAAATGTATAATGAGATAAGAGGAGACTTACAATTGCGGTAAAAGGATAAGTGCAACATATTTGCCGGTTAACAGCACCACAGCTTTGATGAAGCTTAAATGCTGCTGTTCGCTTATATATTGTACCTGGAAGGGAGCCCAACATAATAAAATGTTGAAAACTGTGTACGTACAAGATGAAACCATTGGCCCCCGACATAATTCGAATGGAGGCTGACCGCTGAGCCCAGTCTGGCCTCGCGGGACAGGCCCCTGTGGTTGAGAGTTGACTACAGATTTATATGTTTCCTTTGGAACTGCATAATATTGCGTGGACAGATACAACGAATACAAATCGAATCAATACTCTGTAAAGCGAGTTTTTTAAACTAAACTATTTCTATGTTTAGTAATTAGTGTTGAATTACTGCTCAAAGTACAGCTACTTATGCAATTTCCTCTTTTGTCTAATTAGAATAACTTTGGATTAATGATTATCAGTGTTTTATTGCTACAGAAAACAAATATTTCTTTCTGAAAAATCAATTAATCATGAATAAACTGAGTGATAAAATGTAATGGACAAGAACAATGTTTTAAACCTCTGTCCCAATTTATGTACACATTTTTTCTTTAGTCTGTCATCTCTCTACATTTAGAAACAATTCAATATAATTTTTTTAATCAATGATGAGATGATTAAAGATGAATTCTACAGAGCGACTCTTAAAGACCAATTGGGCAAAGTGTTAGACTAGTTAACAACTATCAATTCAAAAGATGAAGGTAGTGGAGATGAGGATGTTGCGGTGAATGTGTGTGTTGACTAGGAGAGATAACATTAGAAATAAGGTGGGAGTGACTTCGGTGTAAGCCAAGATGTGGGAAGCGCGGTTGAAATGGTTCGAACATCTTATCAGGATGGGCATTGATGCGCCAGTGTGGAAGTGTGAGAACTTGACTATGGATGGACTCAAGCAAGGTAGAAGTAGACCGAAGAAATATTAGAGGAAGGTGATTCGACGTGACATGAAGCAGTTACAGCTAATCAAAGATATGATCCTAGATGAAAAATTGTGAAGGACACTTATTAGGGTATAAGGATCGTAGGAAGGTTTGTGTCTTTGTTGGTAGATGAGAGTGCTTTATTTTTGTAGTCGTGCTACGAGTCGCAGTGCTACGCTTATATTGTCTACTACTTGAAGTTTTGATGAGAAAAATTGTTTCTAGTATTAGTCAATGGTTGTCTTATTTTTTGTACAATATGTTGATCTTCTATCTTTTTCTGAACTATTTTCTTATATTTTTTTCTGAATTATTTTTGCTTTTGATCTTAGAATCGAGAGTGCATACTCTTCCCTCTCCAAACCCAAGCTATGGAGATACACTGAGTTTGTTATTGTTTGTCAATAATGAAATGATTTATAATCATAAAAATATTTTTAATTTATTTTAAATCATTAATTTCAAAGTACTTTTTTCTTCTTTAATGCCTTTCAACACGTGAACAATAAGCAGAAACAATGCCGAATTGCTCAATTTTAGTTGAAATTTATTTGATTTGTCCTTTAAGCTAATTCTTGGAAACTTGACATCTAGTCTCAATTGTACCTTTCTATACCCCCTCAGCTAATAGTCCCTGCTCAATCTATTAACTTCCTTTTAACTTAGGGAACTCAGAAAACAATCCTAACCTACAAGAAGACGAAAAGTTGGAGATCGACTTCAACAAAATCCAGAACCAGGTATTTCACATTATTCAAAAATAGAATTTGGATAACTCAATAGATGATGTGGCAAAATACATGCTTAACCTTTATTCAACAAATACAACTTGGATAACGCAACAAGTGCAGGAATCTCAAGATATTGATTCCGCCAATATCCTACAGATGGCATTCGCTTTTAATAGTCATTAATACTTCCAGTATCAACTCCTTTTCTGAGCCTCCTCCACACGGCCTCGCATCAAAGTTATGATTTGTGCTGGATCAGGAGCTCCAAACACTGAACTTCCTGCAACTATGCAGTTCGCTCCAGCTGATGCCGCTGCTTCAATGGTTGAAGGTACTAAACCACCATCCACCTGTATCACAAGAGCTCATACGAATGATCAACCAGCTTTATCCAGAATGCTCTTTGAAAAGTAAGTGTGGAATCCAATACGGCCATGACAACATGATAACTCAAGAAACAGAAAATGCTTGAGGGAACGGTCCGCGAAATCATGAAAAAGGTCAGACGATCAAAAACAAGAATTAAACCATCAAGACACTAAAGCTCACCTCTATATCAAGTGATGGATACTTTTCCCTGAGCGTGCGTACCTAAAAATTGGAAGTTATAATGCAAAAAATGATGAATGATATCCAATATCGAGAATGCCAAATCGAATTCTCACCTTATCCATCATTTCTGGCATAAACTTTTGTCCCCCAAAACCAGGCTCAACAGTCATAACAAGGACTAGTTCGACAGAGTTTTCACCATCAAGCTGTAAATGTACAGGCAAACAGGAGTATTTTAAAGATATCATTCAGTTTGTTCCTGTTTCACTAACAGCAATGGAAACAACTGATTTCCTTTTCAAACTAACAGCAATGGCAACAACTGATTTCTTTTTCAAAACAATGTTATATTCTCAGTTCACAACAAGGATAAGTTTTCAAAACAATGTTATGTTCTTGGCTCACAACAAGGATAAGTCCACGTATTGAGAAAATCCTGGTTACTCCCTCCGTTCACTTTAACTTGTAGTATTTAAAAAATAAATTTTCACTTTTACTTAACACTTTTAACATATCAAGAGAAGGCAATTTTTCCTGTTTACCGTCAACATTAATAACTCATCCGTCAAATCATTTTCCGACACCTAAGACTATACATCAATTAATATGGGTATTGTGGTAAAATATTCATATTAAAATTGTTAATCATTGTATCTCAAGGGGCATGCAAAGTCCAAAGTGAAAAATAGAAGTGAATGGATGGAGTATTTCGCTAGTAAAACTAATCAAATGCGATAATGAAGAACTACCAGAGGGTACACTTCCTCAATGGTTGTACCAGGCTTCAAAGAGACTCCAGGTTTCATGCCCTTTGACTTTATCCGCTGAATAAGCTCTTGCCAATTATCTGCAAAGAGTAATACCTTCTTTGTAACATAAATGGAAGTTAATGATAACAAAATTCGCAGAAATCAAAGACCCATTAGGTGTGAGTATAAGATATTTAACTGGAAAATGTTTATACATTTTATTTTATTGCATTAAACTAGTAAAACAATATGCTAATCAAAATGTTCCACAACATCAGAGTAAAACAACTCAATGTATTTAGGGCACAAAGCAATATTTTGCAACGATGTACCACCACCACTAATACAATACATTGAATTGCAGTTCATCCCTTATTGAACCTTTTCAACTAACTACTCATAATTTATACCCCTAGCCACCACCCCCAACATTTCCCTATATCACTCGATAGTCACATTCTAGTGAACAGCTACTAAGTCTAACATTAACTTATCAAATAACAAAAGTGATTCTCCCTGAAATACTTTGGGGATCTAGAGAGCAAAGTAAACCCCACCTCTAGATGCCTCAACATGGAAAGTAAAGCCTGAGGCACCAGCTTTGCCTAGCGGTTCCACATAATCAAGGGGGTTAGTGACCATTAGGTGGCAGTCCAGATATGCCCTGTAGAAATTTAGAACAACTTCATTGTACGATAAATAAATTATGGACAAGAAAAATAAAGTTGAAATAGGGAACTCATGAGGCCATACTTTGTATGCTTTCTCAGACTCTCGATAACTGGAGCACCAAGGGTAAGGTTTGGGACAAAGTGACTGCAAAAGAGACAAGTGCAAAAAAAGAGTATTACAGTACCTTCTGTCTTTAGAAATATGGAAAAATCCAATGACCATAATTTTCATTCAATTATCCACCATCATTTAACATGTATACAACCAGAGCTTGACCTGACTATCTGACCTACCCGTCCTGCAATGCACCAATACAACATTTCAGTAACTGCTGGTGAATGAATTGCCAAATGGAACAACTTTCAACAGAATTTTACATCCCAAACTTATTGAGCTAAAGAAAAGAAGACCGAAGATATCACTAAAAACACAATCCAAGTGAAAGCAGATGAAGCATACATGGCATAGAATTCTAGGGCAATCAATATTCCAGTTTGAGGAGGTTATGATCAATTTAGCTAGCTCATTAGGCTATTGAGTCAGCAAACAAGAAGCTAAGCTGGTACAACCACCTATTTATCCTGGAGGTATAATTTCAAAGGATATGGCCGGCCTCAGAAACTGAACTATACCTAAATAAAGAAGGTAGTCAACTACTATATTCTTTAAAAATAAAAGTTAAGATGTTATCAGAACCCTATGCAACTTTTCCTTGTAAACTACAATATGACCTTATTTTAAAGTACAATAAACCTTCTTAACAGTTATTAAATAGTAACTATAGTCTGTCTCTTGATAAGCAAAAGATATTTCACTAAATGGACCAAGAATGTCCCATAGTATAATACGAAGTCATTGAAGCTGATTATCTCCCATTATTCATGGAGACACTCCAAATATGACACATAGTAATGCAGGAACTTGATCATTTGGCATATTCTTTACACCAGCTTGTCAACACCATGTTTCCACTTTGTTTTCCTGATACTCAGTTACATATGAGTTCATGTGATTCTGCGTTGCAACTATCTTTTAAAACCTAGCTAATAACAACATACAACCAATCAATCAACTATGCCTCATACTTGGAATATTAGGCAGAGATCCATGAATCCTCTGTACTAATCATTTGCTACAATCTATTCATGGAATGCTAATAACAACTGACAATAACAACAAC
Organism: Withania somnifera; assembly: GCA_039654485.1. Lineage (NCBI taxonomy): Eukaryota > Viridiplantae > Streptophyta > Magnoliopsida > Solanales > Solanaceae > Withania > Withania somnifera. Next base: position 4,651,537 of record JBDJHY010000001.1, on the reverse strand, counting down.
ATACCCAACATAGTCACACAAAGTGGGGTCTGGGAAGGGTAGAGAGTAAACATACCTTACCACTACTTAAGAGGTAGAGAGGTTATTTCCGATAGACCCTTGGCTCAAGAAAAAGTAGTCCAAAGAAGTCCAGAAAAGTAAATAATGGAAGTATAACAAAAACAATAGATAGTAACAAAACAGTTCTCTAACAAATCAACACTACAGTCGAAGTATAACAAACACTACATAGTAACAAAACAACACGATAGTCGAAGTACAAAAAACTTAACACATAGTAACAAAAATTCAAGGGCTAATAACAACTTACATTTAAACTTTTAAAAGAAAAAGAATCTCTTACTTAAATTTCAAATGAAAGATGGTAAAAACAAGAGCAAGTCAATACAAACAAGAACTCAGAAACAAATAGCAAACGAAAACACCTACTCCATCCCAATTTATAGGCTCAGTTGAAATTTCAAAATTCGAACTTATAAACTTCGGATATAGAAGTAAGTGTTTTGACATAAAACTTATAAATTACTAGAAATCACAATAATAACAACTTAAAATATTTAAAACACATATAGAAATCTGATTGATTCTCGAAGTTCCAACCGTGATTCATAAGCTGGGAAAGAGTGAGTACATTTTTTGGCTAAAAACTAACATATTTCTTTAAAAGTACAATCAAACAAATGATTATAAAAGCTTAAAAAAAAAAAAAAAGCAGTAGCACCAACGACAAGGAGGAAAAATTACCATGATGTCCATGTGAAGCCAATCGGCACCGCAGTTAAGCATGCGTTCAGCTTCAGATGCCAAATTAGCGAAGTCCGATGACAGCATCGACGGCGCTATTATTGCCTTCATCATCTTTTCTTCTCTTAATAATAATAAAAAAAATATGAATCAATTGAGGAATCTAAAACTAGAAAAGAGAATCTCATAGAAGCTTCTAGAATACCCACCGGCCGTTCAATTTTCCGTTCAATCAGAAGTCCGGCGCCGGCGAAAGTAGTTGTTGGTTCTTTCTCTTCGTGTTGATTCGTTTCTCTGTCAAGTTCTCGCCACCTAATGAGAAAATTTGTAGCACTTAACACAGATTACCGTTCTACCTACCTTTTCACTTCCAGTAATTAGTGTAAATCTAAATTTACCACGGGTCCACAGACTGTGGTCTCTCAAGTACGCCTTCGGGGGCATGAAAAAATGGGTTTAACCATAAATTGTACCTAAACAAAATATTATTGATTTACCGTATTGGTTTATTATTTTTAAATAATTTTATCAAAAAGATTTGCAGGATAATGATTTTTTTAATTTTCTTTTTTACCTTTTTGACTTTTTTAATAGTTCGAATCTAAATCTTTAAATTGAAGGTAAAAATTATTAATTATTTGATTTTTAATTTATACATTTTAATTGATGATTAATTAGAAACTCAATAAAACTATATTATAATTATTTTTTATTATCAATTAAATTCAATGACTTTCAAATTTAGCTAAAATCCTATTCTTATTTTCTATTTTTTTTCCTTCTAAAATGCGAAGTACATAGCTATATTTGAAGTCATAGTTCTTCCCCTATTAATTGCACCATAGACTTTTACCCATTTTTCGTATTATGTTTGTCCAAGACAATCCTTCACTCGATGGTCAACCTTATCAACTTTAATCTTCAGCTCATCAAAATTATCTTTCATGTATGCTTTGGCCACTAAGTAGAAAACATCACTCAATTTTTTTATTTTTTTATTTTTTTTGCGAAATTTGTGCACACATTATCCCATAGATGAAAGATACAAACATAATGTGGTATATTAGGGTACGCTATACCCACACTCTTTATTATGCTCTCATTTTAGTCTAATACAACACACATATTATCACACTTATCGAAAGCACTTTTAAACTGTTGAAAAAATCGTGTCCATGAAGAATCATTTTCAGAATCTACTACCCATATGCAAGTGGTAATATATGTCCTGAAAAAATATAAAAAGTAATACAATATGAAAAACTTTAGTAAACATAATAGTGGTACTTATAGCAGTATAATGAATTTAATATATACCTGCTCCATAAATGTGTTGGCACAAAAAAATATCTCCTTATATATTCCATGCAAATGACTGTCGTCCACCACGATAACTGGTCTGCAATGCTCCAGTTTATAAATAAGTGGATATAATGCTACAGACAGATAGAAGAACTCATTATCTGTTGGTTTATGGATTCTTATGAATGAATTAGGATACACAGAATTCAACACGTGTATGTATCCAGGTATCCGTCGATATCCATCAGTCGGGCCACCTCTCAATATCTTCAAAGCTCGCTCTTTAGCACACCATGCCTTCATGTAGTTAATATCCACACCCAATTCACGTTTCATGTCTGAAATAATGTCCTTAGGTTTATGTATTCATTTATGATTTTCTAATTTTAAGGCAGTAGTGCCACCGACAAAGGCAATTGTAGCCTTGTGTTTGTGCGATCAATCTATCAACCATTCTATATGTATGTACATTGTGAAAACTCCAAACTTTAAATCACTCAGTATTCTTAATGCACGATAACTTGAATGACCATTCACAATCAATTGATAGACATCTAAATGAAATCTTTTAACAAAACTTAAGTAATCATTAGTTGGGACATCACACATATGCAAAGTATGTTGCATACTGCAAAAATTACAATTAAATGTATCATTCATCTGATAATCATCTCATCAATCACTACGTTCAAACTTTTGTATATAATTGATTTTTTTTCAACACTTAAAATGCATTATAAAACTCTGTTTTATTCTTATTAATAATAATGTATCACAACATTAAATGTATTTATACAAATATATCCCACATAAAGTATCACAACTTAGTTAAGTGTGCTTAGTTAAATGTATCACAACTATTTTAATTTTTTCAATTGTCATTAAGTGTTACAAAGGACGGGTTTGATAGTTAGAGTTCTATTTCTAGGAAGGAAGAGACTATCGGGAAGCTCACTCTCGGCCGGTATCACTTTATTTTACTGATTTATAAAAAATATCATCATATCAGAAGGTATCATGTACAAAAAGAATTCATTTTCATCTATAACATTTCAAACACAATAGGTACTTTGAAATTCAACCAATTCATACAGAATAAAGTATCAAATATAATATAAAGTATCACTAAAAATGTAAAACAAACCTTTTCTAGCTCAATCTAACAACTTTGAAATTGAGTATATGATCAATGGCATATTTAGACACCAATATTGCTTTGTCCTTGTACTTCGCTCACTTCCACAATCTTGTGATTGCAACCACTTATAAAACGATTATCATCAATATCTACCAGAGCACTGTATTCATCATCATCAACAACAAGTGCAACTCCATCTGTTTCAATATTTTCAACACATTCAATTGCACTAGTTTCGACATTAAATAAATCATCACCAATTTTTCTGACAATAGTACTAATACAAAGTGGATACATTTCAAAATCACTTACATTCTTCTCCACCTTCATATAAAGCTTCACGCTCATATCATTGTGTATGTCAATTGATGTTGAACTTCCATTAACAATGTACTTGACAACTATTTTTTTTTTTTTCGATTCATCAATTTTAAGTTAAAACACTATGGCGGAAATCAAATTTTTATACAATGCATTATCTTCAATGAGAATCCCGTCGATTAGTACTTGTTCTTTGAAAGCCAACATTGAATTTTAATACATCTAACTCTGCATAAGCATAGATAGATCAATGATTTCATCTCAAATCATGCAAAAGCAACATAGTAAACATGTTTAGATAACTACAACAGCATATATTTTCGGTATAACATATCCTACCGTCTCTACTGCTGAAATAAAGATTTAATCATCATCATGACGCAAGGTATAAAGTATATATCTATATTAGGTTAAGAACTATATCTGCCACACCTAACAAAGGGAAAATCAATGGCTTTCAGCTGATCACTCTATTAGTTCATAGTCCTCTTAAAAAAGACTTATTCTAGCTTCAAATCCAACGCAACGTTAATATCTCAGTTGAAACTAGGACTTCTCTTCATCTGATTGAGGACATGTTGGCCCTGGAGCGGCATCAACATCCACAAAGAACTCCTCTACTGAAAAGAAAAGGAGAAAAAACAAAATAAATCAAGCTAATGCAAGCAAACATAAGAACTCTAGTCTGCATTTCCAATAACAGTATCACTTGTGTCTTATCATTCAAATACATGTTTATGCATATATTCTGATAACAATGTGATAATACTGCAATGAAATGCATTTCACAGAAACGATGTTCCCCAAGACAAGCGTCTGGAGATCAGGGGCGGCTCGATACAAAGCCAAAACTTAATAAGATTTTTTATATATATTTTTAATAATTTCATGTATTTTTTCGAGATTCACTCTTTTAATTTTGTTTAGATGCATAGCTATAAAACCGCCATTAACTAGAAAAAAGAAGAATTAATGTATGAGAAAAGGATAAATCAGAACCAACTAGGTACGTATATGTTCTCACCCATTTGAACAACTCAAAACTAAAATCTACAAAAATGAAATCTCTTATTTATGATAATTAAAAAATTATAATATTGTGTAGAACTAAATATCAATGTAATATAAAAAAATATAATTTTCTTCTATGGTGATATAGTGACGCACTAAATCTTCTTTCCATATTATTTTGTTTTTATTTCAATATTTCAAATTATAACTAATTTTAATTCTTCAAAAAATTTCCTTATAATCACTAAAAAAAATACAATTAATATTTATAAAAGTTTGTTATTTCCATATATGGTCATCAACATGAACTTCATCTAATATTTTAGAATTTGAAATTAAATTACTTGATTTTCATATCTATCAATAAGATTTTTAACAAAAAAAAAAAAATAATGTATCGTATTACAACAAATGACTAATACTTTATTAACTTTAAAGAACTTATTCCAAGTTTATACTCCCTCCGTCTCATTTTTATGTGTCCTAATTTGACCGCATATTAATGACTAATTACATAATAAAAACAAAGTCTTGGAGGCCTAAAGCAAATGCCTTATTGACCTTACCCTTGAGTCACCGTAACGAAGACACAAAAGGTAACATTTTTAATGCATAAAGTAAATGTTCATGCGTAAACCATGTTGGCTGCAAATGTAGCAAATAAAAGACGGAATGCACTAACAAAAATAAAAAATGAGATGTCAAACAAAGCAACAACAATTTAATGTAAAGAAAGAAAACATTGCATTGGCTAAAAACAACACCACAAAATGAAGATGCCAAATGCTAACCTATTTTGAACATCTCTGCAGTTATGATTCAAACATTCAATCGATAAGAAAGTAAAACTCACCTATATCATCTTGCTCTGGAGAGTCAAGTAGAATATCTGAATCAGAAGGCAAAAATGCCGAACCAGGATAGTTCCCTAGATGTCCTAGATCTGTAAGTATATTGGATCAAAAATAAATATTAACCAGAATAAAGCGGAACAAATTAATAAAACAAAGAAAAAAGACATGAATAAGCTCGCGGTTGATGAGAAAAGGACATTGAAGATTTTACAACCTCATAAAAATCATTGTTGAATAAGCATCCCATAAAAATTACTGTACTCACTACAAGTATCGCTACAACTATGTCTTTGTTAGTCATGCACTCGGATACATATTAATTTGTAAATACATTAGATATATTTAACTTTTAAAGCATTCCTCAGCTATTCCTTTTTTTTTAATAACTATGATGTCTGGGCTAGTTTTCGAACACCTCAACTAATTTCATGGATATTTGTCACCTCTCAACAAAAGCAAATATCGGGTAACTTTGTCCATGAATGCAAGGATAGATGGAAAGAGTCATCTAGTGTTTTTATCTCTGTTGGAATTTTAACCTGAGACCCCTCTCAACCCACTTCATTGAGACCACACCCTTGGGTGCGCATTGGTCACCTACTCCCTGAAAAAGAATATGCAACATTTTTGCAGTCTCTTAGTCTAATTTTCCTATTTGTACCACTAAATAACACTAAACAAGAAAGGGTATACTAGACATCTTTGAAGAGTATGTAGTTTTCCGAAAATGAAGGTCCTTGACCAGTATAAATGTAAATCCCAACAGGCTGGCCACCTATATCTATCTGGGCACAGGGCATACTGGTCAGTACGCCATAGACTAGTCTATTTTCCTGTCGAATGAATCTCTTATTGGTTTAATGAAGTCCACAGCTGACTAGAAATAAATATCAAGTAGAGTTCTGTTGCTGCGCCAAAACGTATAAGCATTTCCTGGAAACTAAAGAAAGTTGGCTTCCCTGAAAGACATTTTTAACTCTAAGGCGTGGGTCCGAAAACTACTCCTCCCTCTATCCCAATTTTATACAACTCATTTAACTTTTAAGTCAGTTTCAAAAAGAATGACACATTTCTATAGTAACAATTTAACTTTATAATGCCCAAATTTACCCTTAATGAAATGATTTATAGTCACACAAACATCTATAGCTTATTTTAAACCACAAGTTCCGAAAGTCTTTCTTTATTAAATCTATGCCAACTCAAACAATATCACATAAATTAGGATGGAGGGAGTATAAGTTTTCTGAATGCCCAATAGACAGTTCAAAACGTCAATACTATCTAGCAGTAAAGATCTTTGCATCATTAGAGATAAAGCAAGAACCTTGATTGGACCGTGATAATCCATGAAAACAACCATAATGTTTCAATTAGAGACAATGAATTTTTTGACGAGAACGTTCCTACTAAGCTTAGAACTGTTAGAAGTGCACTAAATATGTATACACTTACCATGCTTCCTCTGAAATGCCATGGTTGACTATTAACATATAAGTTCATACATGAAGTACTGCTTAACATGACCTTCATCTAGTGTTCCAGA
>JBDJHY010000001.1:4623701-4644521 GCA_039654485.1 Withania somnifera | reverse complement strand
TAAATACAATAGTATATAATCTATGAAAACAATCACAAACTAGTCAATGTAAGTCTTAAAGACCTAATTCATCAAATCAATAAATGGTGCAGAGGAATTAGTCATGCCAAACAATATGAAAAGGAACTCATAATGCCCCTAATAAGTCCAGAATGTCATATTAAAAATTTCCACAGTCTGAATCCTCAACTGATGGTACCCAGACCTTAAATAAACCATCGAGAACACCAAAAAACATTGTATCTAGTAAAACAAATTATAAATATGAGGTAACGCATACCTATTCTTAAATATCACCAAGTTTAGCTACTTATAGTCAATGAAGATACATATGGTTCCGTCCTTGTACTTCACAAATAAAACCTGTGCTCCCCAAAGAGATATCCTAGGATAGATGAAACCTATATAAAGAAGGTCCTACCCCTAAAAACTAATCTCCCAAAGCTCAATAGGATCCATATGGTACAGACGCATATAAATGGGTATGGTGCTTGATTCAACCTCAATACGAAAGTCTATATCCTGCTCAAGTAGAAGTCAAAGAAAATAAGTTGGGAACACATCATCAAACTCACTAACTATGAGCATAAACACGGGGAAAGAGAATCATAAGTAACATCCCTGATGTGATCCAAATAAGATAAGAATCCACTAGTCGCTAGTCTACTGGCCTAAATAATGGAGATGAACCAAAATGTGGAATGGCTAGTGAGATACTCCACACCATCAGAGATACACCGGGTATGGATAGGCTCATATAATTGACATAGCAATCCAAAACCTCATGGTAAAGAGACAACCAATCTATTACCAGAATCATTTTAAAGTCCAGCATTTGTAGTACAATGAAGTCGACCCACTTGTCATGAACCCGCACTAACACCTCACAAAACCTATTATCATCTCTTCTTATTTAGGGACCTTGGTTATACTATTATGTTAAGTCACAAGGCACCATGAGTTACCGAGATTACAACTTGATGATACTGGCATACTGATATTGTATGCTAGGACATGAGACTCTATGACACTTTGTGATATTGGGATATGGGGATAATATGATGCTAGAGATTTGTACATGATTTACATACCTCCATAGACCTCGCCTCTAGGTTGCATATGACTGGAGAAGGGGTATAGGTTAAAATAAGAATATATGGCTTTAAGCCCTTCCATTGTTCTTGCCTTCTAGGCCTATGGGTACCAGAAGAGGAGCGTGCATAGGAACTGTGGCATCATTATATGTGTTTACTTTTCTATACTTGCTTTCTATATGTACCCCATGTTGATTAGGAGGCCCATGGGTGAGCATGCCTTCTATGTACGCTTCTAGTGTTCTGGGGGATTGGTAGAGTTTTACTTTTTGTACCACTTTATGTACTATTAACGCTAGTTATTCTTTTATTTGCTATTTATCCTTACTTAGTGGGTTACTTGTGTGTGGATCTATTTGTTGTATCATCTTCATTCGTATATTTAGGTTCCCAGTATACTGCTTGTGTCCCCTTAGTACATTTGATATCAGTTTTGCATTATTTTACTATTTTTATTTATATATATTACTGCAAGGACCACAAATATGCTCATTATCTCCTACCTGAGTTCTTATTCTATGTTTTAGCTAGAATTAACCATGCCCTATTTCTTCCTTGCTTCCTTTCTGTGTGGCTAGATTTTAATGTTATGTTTTTACTTTTGTGACCTTACTTCTTGTATTCTTGTTATTTACTGCTTTTATATTTGTTATGTTCCTAGTAGGCCCTCCAAACCTAATGGGTTCTTGTTGCTTCTGTAACTTGTACTAGTACTACACTTCTGTATCTCTCTAAATTTAGATACAGGTGTGAGTTATCTCTATCGATGTCGTTGATCGTGCTATCTATCTTAATTTAGAGGTATAGGGTTATCTCCTAACATTTAGATTTACCTACATCTCTTCTATATATCTTTTGCATTCCCAAGATTTATGTATATATTGAAATTTTATATAATTCATTTTTGAACATCGTAAGAGCTTATGCATACAATCGTACCAAGTCTTAGGAGGTTTGTATTGACTGTGTAATAGTATATTGTCTCTATTATTCCATTTTTACATTGTTGTTGTTGCTTATTGTATATGTGTGTATCTTATGTGCAGTCGTAGCCCATCGTTATGACTCTAGGCTACAAGGTTGGTTCTCCTACTGGTCAAATAGTGGGTTCCATCATCATCCAAAAATTAGGTCGTGACAGCTTTATATCAGAGCCTAGGTTTCGACTAGTGTTAGCATTACATGTGCATGTTTCTTAGTAAAGTCATATGGAATGGTATGATAACGTCTATATCTTTGGGAGGCTACAATGGAATTTTAAGAAAGGACTTTTGTTTCTTGACTCCGAGTTGTGTGTCTTTTCCTTTGTGGTTCCTGAGAACTCATATGAAAATTTATTCATTCACTTTCATTCTTTCGTAGATGATACGTTCAAGGTCTTCAGCAAGAAGGGGCATGTCTTTTATACTGGTAGCTAGGGATCTTGTAAGGGTTTAAGGCAGTGACTAAGTCATAGGTGAAGGACATATTAGGGCCACTGCACCTGCTAGATATTTGGGTGTGGGTAGAGGCTCAGGGCCGACCGCAAATCAAATGCCCATGGGATTCCGGTCTAAGTACCCCGTGGACCTAGGGTCAACTTAGACACCAGTTGGATTTTAAGCCAAACTAGTTCTATAGAGACTGTTGCATGAGATTTGAAGGTTAGTAAGGGAGGAGAAAGGGGGTATCTCTCGGTGTGAGAAGTGGTTTGCTAGAGCAAAGGGATTTTATGGGCCTACAACATAGTAAGATATCTATTGCTAAGTATGAGGTTCTCTTTTTCGAGTTGGTTGGGCACACTGACGCGGAATTCCCTTTATAGTGGCAGGCTACTCCTTTGCTCAAGTTTTGGGCCACATGTGGTTTTTGGAGGGATTATTCCAAAAGGCTTACGATGGTGGTGATCGGGATTATTGTCAGCCAGATGGTGTTAGAAGCACCTTGCCAGGGGATAATATTGCTGGCAGTTCAAACAATATCATAGCTAATTCAACTGGCATCACTGGTATTTCAGATAATGCCCTAATTATTAGTTGAGGTTTAGCTAAATGCTATGTGGTAGCTCCAGTCATTATGCAATGTATTGTCTAAGGGTTGGGCGTGCTATGAATATTGTGTATAGGGTCATCATCGCAAAGATTAGCCTCGATGCAGGGTGGTTTAGTTTTTAGTTCAAGAAGTTCAGGGTTCTTCTTAGTCGATGTTTCCACCGGTTAGAGGTTACACTGTTGAGTGGTAGATGCTTGAGTTAGAGCTCAGTATGGTAAGGCAAGTGGTTAGGGTCAATGTCTAGTTACTCTTGGTTGGGATATGCCTGCTGTTGCTTTGACTATAGAGGAGGCAGAGCAGCAATCACAGGTTTGATTCAACCTTGTTGTTAGCCAGTTCGAATTTTACTTGATTGGTTTTAGTGTTTCTTTATGTTTATCAGCTTATTTTAGTTTCCCCTACTTTTGTTACGGCTAGTGATCCATGGATTAATGACTACTAGTTGCTATTTTTTAGCTAGGTTTTTACTTGTGGATTCTGATTTTAGACCCGGTTGGATATCTTGTCGAGGGGCTGGAATTTATTATGTAATCTTGATGCTAGACATGTATTTTTATATTTAAGGAAGTTTGTTGGTACCGAGTTACTTTGTTAATTGATGTGCTGCATCTCCAGGTGTAGATAAGTTTCCCTTTTTTTCTCTTTGTAGTTCTCAGGGGTTGTACCAAGACCGCTACCTTAAACATACCTGTAAGGTCTTTAGTTAGATGGATGGGTTCCTTAGCCATTTGGAATTATCTTTTCCCTAATGGATAGTTGATCTTAGGCAGTTTTACCTGCTGTAAAGCCACTTAACTCGTATTATTTAGCCTTTTTATGAGGATAATTATGTAGTATGTGATGATTTTGATAGTTATTATGATAAAACACCACTAACCAATGTGATTAGCATCTTTTATAGGATTATGTGGACATATGGAAGAAAAGCAGTGAAACTAGAAGGCAAGCCAAGACGTGCAAAATGAATTCCAGAAAAAATACACTAATCACGATAGTGATCACGTCATGATCAGTATCATGACCTGACTTGGCGTAAACTGACTAAATCTATTTTAATTGGGCATATTAAGGGCAATTGGGTCTTTTTACCAAGAAGTCCAGCAACCCTTACGAGGCATTTTAGGGGAAGAATTATGTATTCAATTAATATTCTTCTTATTTCGATCAAGAGAGGAGGCTATCACAATTGGAGAAGGGAGACTTAGAAAGAAATCACCATTACATCTAGGGTGAAGACTACTCTTACGATTACTTACAGTATTTGTTATTTATGAACTCCGTAGTTATTATGTATTGTATGGGCTAAAAATCCTAATTCTAGGTCTTGTGATTCTCACACCATGTGTGGATGATAATTAATATAAAGTATTTTTTTTAATTAATCGATTGTTCTTCTATGATATAATAATGGTGTTTCTAATTATTGGCCACTTTTAGAAGCAATTCTTTTTCTTTCTAGGTTATTGAATCTTGATAATAATTTGAGTGAACGGAAATAGAAGGAGTGTGTTTATGTTATTAATCTTAATCTGAGAGTAATAATATAACTATTTAACTAAGACATAATCGTTTACTTAATTGCTTCGCTTGGGTAATCTAGGGAAGATAGTTTTAATGCTGTTATGAAAAGTTAACAACACTCTAATTGGGCGTAGTTGTTACTTGATTAATTAGGTGACTAACGGACAATCCATCCGTAGTCATAATATCAACCTTTAACTCAACAATAGACGGAACGAAGTCCTTTAATTAAGTAAAGTCCTAATGCGGGTGTGTAATGCCATAGCCTTAAAATCGTTCTTAATCTTGACTTATATTAACTTCTATTTCCTTATATTTATTTCCATCTCATATGCACTTTAGTTATACATTAGTTAATACCTCACCTTGAATTATTAATTTGCACTTTTAAGTTAAGTCCTCATTTAGCTTTTTTAGCCGAACTAATTAATAAATTTCAAGTTCCTATGGGTTCGACATTCGGCTCGCAAAGAGCCACTATATTACCTGCATGACCACGTACACTTGCGTGTGCTACTATATTACCTGCATGACCACGTACACTTGCGTGTGCTAGGAGGATAACACATTGCAACAGAAGTAAACCAAAGATATAGAAATTAAAGAAAAGCCTAAACAACAATAGCCTCAAGGCTCAAGGAGAGGATGCACCTTTACTGGTAAAATATCTTTGAAAGACAAATCTTATATTCGCCTCTAGCTATCAAGAATTTCCAATTGCTTACGTGATTTGTACAACTTTACAACAGATTACATTTTCCATACATTTTAACCGTAGAGTGTCTGGTATGAAGGAAAAAAATATTAAATAAAAAATAAGTGATTTTCTTGCTTATATTTTGATGTTTGACAAGTGACTAAAATAACTATCCCAAAAATATTTATATGTATTTAGGAAAATACTATAGGGGTGGAGGTGGTGTGGGGGCTGGGGTGGGGAATCGGGGACATTGGGGATGGGAGGAAACAATGAGCTTAGTGTGTCAATTATGAAAATTGTTTTCTCTATTTCCACTAGAAAAGTATTTTGTTGTTTTTTAAGTAACTTGTTTTCCTAGAGAATAATTTATAAAACTTTTTGACCAACCAAAAAAATGTTTTCCTCTCCTCCATAGCAAATACACTTGAAGTGATTACATCTAGAATCATTGTTCAGTTGATTGGTACAATAGTTGGTTAACAGATTTTATCTGATTGCTGATGTTCAGTATCCACGATACAAGCTTCCTAATATCAAAAGCAATGAAACTTTAAAATATCCTGACTTGCTTCTCTAAAAATGAGAACAAGGGAAGTGAAATCTATTAGAATAGAAAATAGTGCAGCCGATCAGTATAAAGTAGGACTTTGGCACTTTAGAAAATAGTGCTTCTACAAGCGAGGTGACTGTTCCTTTCTGACTTCTCCCTTTAGAGTTTTCTATAAAGTAGAAGGGTAAGCCTTTGGCACCAGAAAAGTTGGGTTAATAACTACATAGACATACCTATCATGGGTAAATCAATGTTCTCAGCTGATCAGTCTCTCTCGTTATACCATCATTTTATGCCAAACTCCTTATCTGGCTATGGAATTTAGCACGTTTCATGTCAGCTTAAACTAGGACTTTGCTTCATCTGATTGAGGGCATGGTGCAGGCCCTGGAGCGGCCTCAACATCAACAAAGAACTCCTCAACTAAAACAAAGTCGAACCAAAAGCATGAGAGCAATTAGTTCACACTTATAGCAAACATTTAAAGTTTAGCTAGAGTCATGTCATCTTTTAACTATGAGAAATGTTCCTGTCCAAGCAACTTATTCATGACCCTCAGATAGGTACATTTTCTAGACTGCCTTGATTCTGGGTAAAATACATTCTTTTCTTGTAATATATATTCATACCCCCGTCGAACGTGCAAGCTTAATATGCAAACGCAAAAAATTAATTTCTTTCAGAATTAAGGCCATGAAGCAATCATTTATCAGTATTTAAATCTAGATTAGCAGGCTAGTTAGAAATTTGCAATCGAACAGTCATGCAGCACTAAATGTTCATGAATAAACCTTTTTTTTATTTATCTATTTATTTATTTACTTTTATGTTCATGACTAAACCATACCACACAAGGCATAAAAGCAAGACTGCATTGACAAGGATCAGAGTCAGATTCCTTAAGATTTCAAGTAAAGTAACTTTCAAGTAAACAAAAACCGACTATAAGAAGACCCCAGCCGTTAAATCCATCTAAATTTCAGAAAGCGCACATGCATGTAAGCTAATGCTTTTTCTGAACTCTCAATCTGTTTCTGATTCAAAGCATAAGATGCACAGACAACAAAGTAGTAATTCTCACCTATATCTTCTTGTTCTGGAGAATCAAGCAGAATATCTGAGTCAGAAGGCAAAAACGGGGAACCTGGATAGTTTCCTAGAGATCCTAAATCTGCAATTAGTATTGGAGCAAAACTTACCATTAATCAGACCAAAGAGGGAAGAAAAAGATGGGACAGTCATGTTATATGAAAAATAGAAAAATGCTAAGAGCAGGAAAGAATCCTCAAGTTCAGAACTTTATGCAGCAGCACAATTATTAAAAGAAGTTCAAAGAGCAATGCTTAAATCCAGCAAAAAGAAACAATATTCCTTTGATGCAGCGCTCTCTCAACAACGAATTAAGCCCAGGGGGACAACCTCTTCAAAAATGATGTCGAATAATGTTTTCCAAGAGTTGATCTATTAATAGACTTTTTGAATTGTGTACGAGGAAATTACCTCCCAAGTTTGATAAGTCTGCTGTTAGATACGAAAGACTGAAATCCCAAGGAATCTGATCCAAGGATCTCAGCAAATCCCTAGAATTACCAACTCCATTATCTGGCAGAAGTTGCAATCCTACTGAGCTTGCTACATCAGATGGGAACGAAGTTTCAAGAGCTGATGTGTCAATTCCCATCCCTGAAATCTCCGAAGCAGTGAAGGGGAAGTGGCCAGTGGAAGCTACTGACGCAGGGCTTACAGGCAAGTCAGACATGGCATTGCTAGGTGGAACAGCTGGTGCTACATCTGATGCACTCATTTCTACCACCATACTGTTAACAAATAGGAAAATGTGAAGTGCCATTTGCCATTCCATTTCTTTTTAAAAACTGCTACAGAAATAGCCTTCCATCATTTTAAGCCCATAAACAATTCTCCCCACCAGATCAATTGTCTATTCATCTTTGAAAAGAAACACTGAACCTCAAGGAAATTGAAAAACTAGACATACACAACCAGTTCCATAGCCAAAAGGGGATCAAATATAAAGAAGTAAACACACGAAAAACCAAAGGGGTTATCAACATTTACTATATATACATAAAAAGGTTAAATTTTGACCTTGTATATATAGTGTATTCATGTTGTGAGGAGACTGGTGGAGCAATATAGGGAAAGGAAGAAGGACTTGCATATGGTGTTCATAGATCTAGAGAAGGCTTCCGACAAAGTTCCCAAGGAGGTTCTTTGGAGGTGCTTGGAAGTTAGAGGTGTTCCTGCAGCATACGCTAAGTTGATTAAGGATATGTATGATGGAAGCAAGACGCGGATAAGGACTATGGGAGGAGACTCAGATCACTTTCCCGTGTTAATAGGCTTGCATCAGGGTCGTCTCTTAGTTCATTTTTAATGGATGGTTTGACGCAGAGTATTCAAGGCGAGGTATCATGGTGTATATTATTTGCAGATGATGTTGTTTTGATTGATAAGACCCAAGAAGGAGTTAATGCTAAGTTGGAAGTTTGGAGGCAAACCCTTGAGTCTAAAGAATTTAGGCTAAGTAGGACCAAAACGGAATATTTCAGTGCAAGTTTAGTGAGATGGTTCAAGAGGATGATGTGATAGTGAAGCTCGATACCCATGTCACCCCTAAAAGAGATAGTTTCAAGTATATTAGGTCTATGATCCAAGGGAATGGAGAGATTGATGAGGATATCACCCACCGTATTGGGGCTCGGCTCAAGGGAACAACAGTCTAGAAAAGGATAACATATAAGAATAATGAACAATAAGTAGTAAATACAAATAATAATATACACAAGACTACAACCGATTAAGCCAAAACACCACTAACAAACAAAGCAAACCTTGTCGCATTAGAGAGATGGACTGCATATACTCTACCCTCCTCAAACCCACTTTGTGGGAATATACTAGGTTCATTGTTGTTGTTGTTATTGTTATATATAATGTAAATTTTCAATGAATGGGGTTTGGATGAACTCCTTGTGGCACCCTAGCTCCACCCATGGAAACAACAAATCACAAGCACAAAGGATTGAGCAGAAAAGTAATCTCTTTCACCAACCTCGCTGATGGATGTAAATCCAGTAGAACCTTCAGTGCTACTTAAACAACAAGAAGCAGCTAGAGTTCTCACCAAATTCTATGAAGCTTGAAATACACGTACTTGTAATAGAGTAAAGTTAAATTCAAGATCTTTGGGCACATGCAAGTATAAGATGGTGAGTAAAACAGAAAAAACATGAACGCTAATAGGGAACACTGGTCGAATAGGGAAGTGTTTATGGATTTTTAGAGTTCTAGTCTCACATTTCAAAATTTAGAAGGGAGTTTAAAGCCTATAAAAATGGATGCTCACTCATTTCCAGAATTCATCTGCATTGGTTGATAGTTGCTTGGTGCAGGCACACCATTAACCACATGGCAACTGGACATGCCCATCGGATCAAAATGAGGTTGACCTGCTGCCGGATGGGGAGGTTGTTGTAAGACGGGGTATCCCATGGGTAGGTTGTTGACTGCACTGGAAACAAGAGGCAATCAACAATGATGAAATCAAACTATACAAGAATATTGCTCAATAGCTCTTAGATAACTCCAAGTTCATGCTCTCTTAAGTAGCTGAAGTACACTTTGAAAGGCCACAATAGTTTCACGTTGTTCCAGAAAGGAAGAAGGATGAAACAGAAGGCATTCCAATAACTTCTATTGTATTAACTCGTTACAATTCCTCTCATGAGATGCCCCCATTTGCTTCTCCAAGAAAGCAGTATTATTCAAATTAAGTCAAAAAAGCAAATGACACAAACTAATATATAGGGAATTCAATTGAAGGCCTCTAACATGGACAGTCAACAAAATTAGTAGTTCATGATAATTGAACAATTTTAAAATGAAGCTCCTTCAAGAAATAGTTTCATCTTCCCAGAAAACACAAGTATGACTTCTGTACATTAAAACAGTTTAACCTTATGAAAGGGAATTAAAAAGAAATGACATAGCTTAGCAGACCCTACACTCCCGAAGGAAGGTGTGATGGTCCTCTTCCTTTTCATAAAATGAAATGGGAGAAAGACAAACGAAAAAAGACTATGAAAGTGAAATGGTTGTAACAATAAATAAAATCACCTGGCATGGTACTTATCCCATTCTGCATCCTCAATGGAACCTTCGGAGGCACAGGATATTTCATCAAATGATATTGGTGCTCAAGCAAATGATTGAACAAGATGATTTGTTTCTTCAGTTTAAGCCTAATGTAGTAGGCCCGAAAGAAATCCGCATTTTCCTCTTCCAATTTTTGCCAAACTATGTTCAGTATGAAAAGGTTTAAGAGACTGAGTACTGACACATTATAGCCAATGGAGTGATAAATATGAGAAAACATATTTCAATCAGGCAGCAAACAAACACCAAAAATTTCATTTTCGAATTACATACCAAGAGTTGTAAATCCAGGATCTATCCTTGCACGATTAAGAAGTGTTTTAACCACCTCATCCTTATTCATATACAATTGTAAGCAACGTTCAATCAAGTTCTGAACCTACATCACCAATTATACCATAGTAAAGTTAAAGAAAAAGGGCGTCACAGGGAATGAAAACTTCCCCTACACACGTGCACGCACTTGTATAAAAGCATGTGACTGAAAACAGAACTATCTTACTAGCTCAATATCTTCACGTGAAACTTTCCGGTTATCATTGCCTGATGCAGAAACTGAACCTGAATCTGTTACAGGTGTATCCGTTGTATTGTTCTGCTGGTCACTTTGGGCCTCATGAGGAGCCTGGGTTGAAGATTGTTTCTCAGTGTTGTTTTGTAGATCCTGAAGTTATTAGAATGAACTATATAAGAAAAAACAGTTCCATATCTGACTAACAAGCTACAACTTTTAAAAGGAATTCCATAGCAAACATGAAAATCTAAACATATCAGGTTTCAGAATTTTAGTAATGAGAATACATTATTTGCTGCTGTATAAGAAGACAACGTTGATAAATAGTTAACTATTACAGGATAAAGAGGAACAACCTTACTGCAGAACGGAGATTCCTCAGCTTTATATAATAAGCCACAAGTGTACGCAGCGAGTTAATTGAGCCATAACTTGAAAACTTTTTTAGAAAATAAAATAACAGACAGCATTGCCAAAAGAGTGAAATTCCATACATCAAACCAAAGAAATACATGAAGGATCTGAACACATCAAAAGGAAACCTAGTACGATATAAACACAAGTACCTGTGTGGTCTTCATTTTAGCTAACTGCAAGCAAATTAAATATCTCCCTGAAGCTCCAATACGCCATGGCTATAACTTGTATTACTACTTTTGAGATCTCTCGAATAAAGGAGAAAAAATCATCTAAGAATAAAAATATCAGAAAATTAAAATTCCAAGTCCACTAATGTGTAAAATAAAAGAACAAACTTCAGCATAAAATTTCAGGATAAAGAAATCAAACATCAGTACTTTGTGCAAAGCACTCATATCTCTTTGGACCATGTATAATATGAAAACTGAAACAATATCTTTTCACTTCCGAAGCGTGTAACTGATCTACTCTAATTAATAAACTCCATTTTTTGATAAGATTTTGCACTGAAAGGCACACCAACATAGTTTCATTATGTTCCAAGGATCTAACCAGTCATCTACACAAAAAAGAAGGTTGCGTTTTCTTTCATGAGAAAAAAAAAATCTGCTGAATCCCAAAAAGAATTTACTGCCGTGTGGCTGAGGCTCTTGATACCATGAAAGAGTTATCTGTAAGTCTTCATTTCATTGATGTACAATTGTCTCTGTTTTATATATGAAGGATCACATTCACATAAAAGGAAAAAAAAAAACTAGTAAGGAAAATATCTATAAATAAGGAAAGCTAGTAATGTACAGTAAGAGGAGATATGACTGTACACTAAGGAAATAAAATTGTAGAGGAGGATATCCAGAACATGCAAGAAGTCAGGAGCTGTATTCCATATCTCCCGCTTCCTAGCATCCATATTTTCCACGTAGCAGTTTGTCACATAATTGACCATATTAAACGTGGAACATATTAAGACATAATTCTATTACAAGGTTGTCACGTATTTTTGGTTTGTTGAAGAGAGAGTTGATTGTATAATAATAGCAGCACTAAAGAAATGCTGAAGTAACTACAGGTTCAGCAAAAACCAAAACGGAATCCCTTTCTTATCATATAGGGATTCTAAGAGCCTAAGAATTGATTCCGCATCATTACAAACTCCTCCTTGAACCAATAAGAGGACAAAAGTATACAATTAAACTAAATTGCTTGACTGAGTTTGCCTTATCTTCAAAACATCTGGTGTTTCTTTCCCTCCATACTGTCCACCATATGTATGTTGAGATAGTCACTGTGCTTTCTTGTTCCTCTTCTGCCGCTGTTCCAACAACTAGCAGTTGTGAGGTGTTACTTGACGAAATCCACTTAATGAATGAACAAATGGTTTATGGTTGGTTTCTATATCTCCCCCACAACGTTGACATCTGGCTACATAGAAAGATACCCCTTCTTTGAATGTTTTCATGAGTCAGTCAAGCATTACTGGCTACCAACTAATTAGAGAAATAGGTGACTTTACAGGTTCTGATGTAGTAACAGATGGTTCACATCCTTCCAGTTCATCTAGTACATGTAACATCAACTTACTTTAAACATCTCCTCCTCAGATTATCTAACATTAGATTTGGATCGCACATAGTAATACCATACGAAAAGCCCGCCTTTGGGTGTTTTAGCATCCCAAATTGACTTCCACATGGTCCTCATATCACCTCCATTAAGCACGTAGTTATAGTATTATGAATTCATCAAAAACATTTGCTGCTTACCCATTCCCATAATATTGTCATTTTTTCTTACAAAAATATGGTATCTTGTCATTTTCCCAAACAACATTTAGGCTATAATAATATACATTCTTCTGAAGGAAACTATCCACTTCATCCAACTCCAATCTAGAATAGATCTTCGAGATGCTTCCCCACATTCTTGTCCTTCATCGTTCCCAAGCATATAAGGTATTGTGGCATGCTTTACAACGGTTACAAAACAAAGTTGGGGGATTCTTCCTTCAAGGTTACCACACCTTCAACTGTAATTCTTAACTGTGAACCAAATAAATCTTGAGAACTCCTTCAATCCCCTGATGGTTCCCTCTCCACATTCATATGCGGCTATAACATGATCAAAGAAACCTCATGCCACTAAGTCATTTATCTTTATAATGATGAAGTCGTAACACCATTTGGTATATACTCATAGGTGTCTCTTTTACAACTTTGATTTACAACTCACTGCCTACATTTGTAATTAGGATTTAGGACAAAGGAAAAAGCCAATTCAAGTGGATTTGCATTAATCTTCAAATCCACTATCATGCCCCACATTGGTTCAGTTTTTTTTTTATCATCAGGTTAAGGATATCTCTCCCGTTTTGTCGTCTCTCTTCTTTTCATCAGCTTTGGATGGAAATATAGTCATGCCATCTTTTTTCCCTTTCACATCCTCTTTTCTCCTTTAATTTTCTCTACATACTATTTTTTCACATTTCAATTGATCTTTCCCCCTTATTTTAACAGAGAGAAACAAACTTACTGTACAGCATAGTTAGGACAGTCATCCAAATTCTTCTGTCATCAGGATCATACAATGCAACATATTCTAACTATTAGAACTTGCATGATTCCTTTATCCAAATGGAAAATTCCGTTCTCTTTCACCAAGTCTGTCTTCTCGCCTGGAAGCATTCTATCCTTTGTTGAGCACTTTAGGTTGGATTAAAGTGGCATCTAACATGTGCTACCAGAGACAATGAACAATTACATTTGCGATCCCCAAGGCATGCCCAGGAATAACAAGATGAAATATTGAAGCAAGATGTAATAAAGCTACAAAGGATAAAAAAAACTGTATCACAAGAGCATGGTGTCACATGGAAGCATCAATGGATATCAGAAGAACTGATGCACAGTGAAGTGATGGAAGGGACATTGTGAAAAAGGAGGTAATTTAGGGTAGAATATCCACTACTTTATGGTAACTCATATCATTAGCAATCCAAGGGTGCCAGAGTTGAGAAATGCTTTGTCTACACTAAAATGTTATTGATCTTCTATACAAGAACTAAAGTATTATTTTGACAGATGCCCACAACTGATAAAGGAGGATCTTTCACGAAGTTGACGTTCAAAAGTTTCTTTACGCTGAGGAAACAATAAGTAAATCAGTTGTATGTCTATAAAAGAAGGTGCATAAGCATGAGAAACAAATTCATAGTGCATGATAATTTCTTCAATATGCTATTCAATGTAGTAGAGTTGGATGAGTATACTAGCTAACTTCCCAACCTGTCTATCCATATTCTCTACGTGATTTATGTTAGTTCCCCTCCTATTAATGAAGTCATATTAATTTCTCGCCATGAGATTAGATTAGTAAGTTATCTATGCCAAACCAAAGATAATTTTCAGCTTCAATCTGGGTGTGCGTTTCTCTCAAGGTCTCCATTGTCTTTACTTACAAGTTAGATTCTTCCACGAATCTAAAATTATTAGCAACCCATAGGATACGGCTATGAGACCTCTCGAGCCCTGCAAGGTGATCATTGCTGCGTCTTTAACTAACACCGCAACTAGGACTACTGGAGGAACTAAACTGCTGAAAATGAAAAGGATCTAATTGAAAGAAGAATGCCAAGAGATTCACACATTTAAATGAGCAGAACACTTACCAACTACAAACCCCAAATGTTAAACTTTAAAAAGGAAGAAAATTTAGTATCAGCAACAACAACATACCCAGCATGATTCCACAAAATGGGTCTGGAGAGGGTAGAGTGTCCGAAGACCTTACCCCACAAACTTTAGTATCAGTAATACATCAAACAAAGAACCACTATAACAGACAAGCCTTTTTATTTTTATCAGTATACCATAACAAAGAAGTCTTGAAAAGCTCCAACAAAATCGGTTTGCAAGAATGATCAAACCAAAAAATTAACTCTTTTCTATTGAAAAATGAACCTTGTGTTGGGAAAAGAAAAAAGATTTTCTTTTTGGATATGTGTATAGGATATTAACTACGATACATGTATTAGTCAAGTTGAATGGAACAAAGAAGAATCGTTGCCTCAATTGTTTCCAAAGAAAGAGAGTGGTTGAGAGTAATCCACCTCCCCCAATTTACCAACATTTGGTATCAGAGTAAATTTCATAAGGACCTGTGAGAACCTGAAACTATTGGAGATATGAACAAAATGAAAAATTTCCTTACAATTCCAATGAAGATTTACCTACAGCCAAGAACAAAGGCTAGTCATGTGATTACCTGAGTTCGGAAAACGGTGAGTGATAACTCCATAGAAATTGACTCAGATAAAGATGACTACAATTGAAATCATGAGAAAGCAGGTAGCTGAATCCAACAACTTGATGAAAATTTAGAAGAAGTGATTCCCGAAGAATTGGACTTCGAGGATATTTACCATTGTTGTAGAACCTAGAAAGGCTTTTACCATAAATATGATAATTGATAAAATAATAAAGAAGAAGAACTCTTACTACTGAGAAATCTCCAAAAGGGGAGAGCAGTGGTGAAAAGGAAAGTTCAGATGAAAATGATGAAAACCATTTGAGCTCTCATTGATGCGAGATTTTGGAAGAGTTTGACAAAGAAAGATGGAGACAGTGGAGAATATTTAATGAATTTCTACCGCAAAGTTCAAGGAGGAGTGTTGAAAAATGAACCTTGTGTTGGGAAAAGAAAAGATCTCTTTTGATACGTGAATAGGATATTAATCATGATACATGTATTATTTAGTTTGTTCATGAACTAGGGAAGATAAAGGATATTTAGATTTAAAGAGGGTACATGTACTTGTAGGCACTTTTAGGGAAGAAAATATGTAACTCGAGTTGGAAGTAAGGAAGAATGCTCTTTACACTTGTATTCAAGAGCATTTCTAAGTTAAATTGAGTGGAACAAAGAAAAATCAGTGCCCCACTTGTCTTTAAATTAAAGAACGATAGTAAATCTCCTCCCTCGATTTTCCAATTTACTATAGAAACCATCACTTTGAAAGAAAAATCACAAAAATGTTGTACTATGCTGAACTGCAGATAATACCCATAAGAAATCAAGACAACCATGCATCCACATTTCAGAGAAGAATCAATAAAGTTATGAATGAGGAAAGATCAGGTATCCACATTGAAAGAGCCTAATGTAAAACAATACTCTAAAAGATCTCCAGCTAGTTGTACACAGATTACTAGTGCAATCATGACTGTAGTACTGAAATATTCCTTACTAAGTAAAAATAATCAAAATTTCCAAACATAAAAGAACCCCATCTGACAAATCTTCACATTAGACTAACCAATTTAAAAGAAACGCATTTAACTAAAACAGACCCAATTCCTGAAATAAAAACAAGAAATTCAGTGGGGAAAAAAAGCCACAAAAAAACAAATAAATCAAGTCTTTGTAAAAAGGAGAAGAACTGATAGATAAAACAAGACAAACCTGCAGTCCCACTGGCAAACAAGATGCAAATTTGAGCTTACCACCAACTAAATAATGACAAAAAAGGAGAACTCTTGAAGTCAGAATAAAGTACTTCAACTAGGAAAATTAAAAGAGATTGAAGTTGAAAATTTTGCAACAAAAGCTTGAAGGCATGGTGTGAAGGCTATAAGAAGAAGAAGCAGAAGACGAGGAGAATGGAAAAGAAAAAAAAAAAGAAAAGGTTTTTGAATGAGTGATTATTGGTCCTTTTCTGTTCAGCAAGGTGTTGCTGTTACTGTAGCTGGCAAATGAGAAATTGCATATTACCGCCAAACCATATTACCGCCAAACCATACATTTAATATAACTAATTATTTGAAATATCACCTATTCCTGTGGTTGAACGGCAGAAATCCATGTATCATTTCATTATTGCTGACATATTCTATGGTTAAGTCTATTCATTAAATTTATATTATATTTAATTGATGATATTAATTTATTTTAAAATTAATTTATATTATTAATTAAATATGATTTAAATATAATATTAAATTTAATTTTGGATTATTTTATTTAATTTGAAATTATTTTTATCTTAACTTCCATATAGTATAAACTAGTCTAGAAATTATAATCTCGAGATACAAAATAGATCGTTTGATTGCTGATTATAGTTACGAAGGTATTAATAATAAAGAAATTAGTTATGAAAAAATTAGGTACTTATGAATTATTAATTTATGTATTAGTTATTTCGTATTTTATTCTGCAATAAAAAAATATAAGTTCATTCATAACATAACCTATACATACAAAATAGGGGCAGCAAAATTGGTAAAAAAATATAGTTATCTATTTGATTTAACGCACTTAAAATGAGTTGAGTATCTACCTATTTATTAAAAGTGGGTTAGCTATGAATCTAATGCATATTATCCATCATAAAATATAGATAATCCATGAATATCAACCAATAGCATTTTTCTGTAGTACATTTATTAAACTCGACCTCACACTCCACTTCCACCCCTCACCCTCCATTTCCACCCCTCACCCTTCAGCTCCACCCCACCCTATCCATTCTTAATTTTTTAAAAACATTTTCTTACCCCACCTTAACCCCTTCCAAATATATATATATATATATATATATATATATATATATGTTTTATTTTCTAAAAAAAAAAAATTAAAAATATCTTACCTCAATTCCTACCTGACCCAAGCCCCCTCCCCTCTATATAAAATTAATTTAACTTTTTAAAAGTTTTTTTAAAAAATTAATTTTTTCTTACCTCTACCCCAACCCCAACCCACAACCCAACAACCCCCTAAAAATTAATTTTTTATTTTATTAAATTTATTTTTAAAAGAAGAATTTCTAACCCAACCCTGCCTCGACCCCCAGCCGACCATCCCGCAGTCAACCACCACCCCAAAAAAATTAACTTTTTTTAACTTTATCAAATTTATTATCTTAAAATATATTTTTTTTATTACCTACCCCTTTAAATAAAATTTTTTATTTTGTCAAAAAAAATTTAAAGTTTATTTTTTTCTTACCCAACCCTACCTCGACCCTTAGCCCACCACCCCACACCTAACCACACCCCCTTACCCTTTCCATTAAAAATTAAGTTTTTATTATTTTTTTATTCTGCCCCCCACACCCCTAGCTCCCATTCACCACCCTACACCCCCTACCCTAAAAAGTTATTTTTAAGTTTTTTTTTATTTTTTACAAATATTTTTTAAAATCAATTTTCTTCTTATACCACTTCCACATCCACCTTGACCACCCAGTCCATCACCCTTTTCCTCCGAAAAAATTAAATTCTTATTATTTTTTAAAACAAATCACTTGTCCCACTCCCAACCCTACCCCACTCGCTAGTCTACCATTCTACAACCAACCAAACACCCACCACCCCACACCCGACCATGCCCTCCCTCCCCAAAAAAAATAAATTTTTATTACTTTTTAAAAAATTATTTTTCTTACCCCCTGCCCGTGCCTAACCCCCACCCCACCTCACACACCAAAAAAAGGACTTTAAGATTTTAATGAATCTTGACTTATTATTGCTAACTTTGAGTTCATTGAATTTTGTTAAGATTCTTGCTGTAATATGGATACCTATATTTATCATATTATCCGTTAGGTAACTCATTTTTTATCCATTATAAATATGAATCGAATTGGGTATTTTACCCACTTTTAATATGTCTATTTCTTATCCACTTATATTGGACTCGACTTGATCGATTTTACTCCTATATTTTAGTTATGCAAAATTATAAACTGATAATCAAACTTGATGTGCTAATTTTATACATATCAACTAAATTGCTATCAAATATGATATTAGTTATATAGATTTTAATATATGAATAACGTTGGAGCATTTTTATATTAAAAGGATATTAACATTACATGATAATTTGGGGACATAAAGTGGAGAAAGTAGCGTCATTATTCTTTGGTAACTCTTGTAACTTCTATTACTTTATTTGTCCATTATCTACCACATTATGTGTTGTAACTCATGTAACTTCTAAGGCATAACTCCTCCATTTATTTACCCACATTACTACCTCACCTTCTTCTGATTTAATACATGAAAGAATTACTCATTTATAAATAGTGATGATCTTGCATTACATTGAAGATATACAAAGAGAAAAAAAGTGTGAAAAATATTGTAGTGTGTAGTAGTGATACAACCCGGCCAAGCACCATTCCTACAAGGCCTTTCGTGAGGAGCCAATAAGGGACCTTTAAGAGCTTCAAGCTTTATTCATGAAGACAGACGCTTTAGAAGTTTTGTAAAAACCCTCAAGAGGTGTTATACAATGTATGGAATATTATGGAGGAAGGCCCATAAATCAATGCCCTCACTGCCTTGGAGGATAATCATAACTTGGGAGAGGATGATGTGTCCATGGTGTCTTTCCATGGATCAATCATGTCACACACCATAAAATCATCCACAAAATCCCTACCAATATATCCACTACCAAACCGCTCTGCGATGATTATAATGATAAAATCAACCTTGAAAAAATATGGGATCAAAGTGTCACGACCCAAAATCTCAAGTCATGATGGCGTCTACAACCCTCCTGTAGACAAGACTAACCCTACAGCCTGGAGTTGTGCGCAATGGGCTATAAGCTCTTAAATAAACCAATATAGTAAGGAAAGTATAAATAGAGCATAATAATGGAAGCCAACAGGGAACCACACAAAACCCAAATCCCAAAACCTGGTGTCAGAGGCAAGTGGAGTTACTATACAGAATCAATGAAAGATACAAAATACAAATCTCCTATTAAAGATAGTACAATGCAGAGCTTGATGTGGACCGAATAAAGCAAGCTATAGTCAAGGAAATCGCGGTCGGCTCAGACGGCAATGCTTATTGTAGTCTCTACAAATCAACTAGGTCTACTCCGAACGATCACAGTGTCTTTGATAACCACTGTCGGTATTTGTACCACGGAAAAAGGTACAAAAGTGAAGCATAAGTACCAAACAAGGTATCAAGTAGACATAATTGGCCGACTGGGTTAGAATAAAATGCGAGAAATAAAGCAAGGAAGAAAAATAGGTTGATAATAGTAAAGAAATAATAAAAGAAGCAGTAAAGCTAATAATAAGTAGAGGAGTAAGATATTGAATGTGCTAGTATAGATCTACAATAGCTAAACATGGTAGGTATAGTCTACTAACACCAATGTCCGAAACCCAAAACGAAGTAAGGATACATACCTGTGCTCCAACTCAGTCAAACTCCACTAATCATGATACCATATACGTAAGAACCATAGATGAATGCCCCTAAATGCGGAATAAGAAGTAAACACACAAAAACCTATCAGTATCCTATAACACCGGTAAGTACAAACAGCATAGCAAAACCTACCTGGCGCCCTATCCCGCCGGTAAGCATAAACAACGTAGAAAAACCCACCGTGACTCCCCCCTTAAGCCCAGTGAGCACACACCATACCTAAAGAAATACACAATGGCGCTAGAAATTAAAGTAGAATAGTATCAACCTCGGGCACACACCCCTGTCAATGACAGTCACAACAACAGACATACACCCCTTGTCAGTGTCAATAACAATATCGAACATACACACCATGTCAGTGTTAATAATAACATTAGATACTCACCCCCTGTCAGTGTCAATAACAACATCGTACACACACCTTATCAGTGTCAATAACAACATTGGACGCACAACCCCTATCAGTGTCAATAATCGGGCCTCGCCCTTATAACATTAGTGCCAAGTCTCTAGACTAATAGTTAAATATATATAAGAGTATCAATGTAGAAGCAACAATAAAATGAATAACAAGA
>JBDJHY010000001.1:4565547-4580046 GCA_039654485.1 Withania somnifera | reverse complement strand
TTTTATTTGCAAGAAGTAAAGGACCATTGTATGAGAAAAAAACACCTCATGCAGTCCAAAGTCAGAGAATGTTCATCTTCAGCTAAAACCACAAAAGGGTAAAATAATTAATACGGGCTTTCACGCAATCAGAAGTTGATAGGTTCCTTCAAGAGTCTCTCCATCTGGCGTGCCCTAGTCCTTATTGACATGTCAAAAACTTTCTGGCCAAATTCTATCACAAGCCCACCAAGAATGCTAGGATCAATCTGCAACAGCAATATCATAAAAGAGATGCAATCTTTGTCGTTGGGAATTTCCAAAAGAGATCAGTATCATAATGTACCTTCTGTTCAATGCGCACTTTCTTTCCTTTTCCCATCACCTCTTTCAATGTTTCCTGCAATTCTTTCTCCTCCTCTGGAGGGAGAGGCTGGGTAAAGTAAACAAAAAGATAAATCAGATATCTAACTACAAGAAAATATCAACTATGACAATCAGATAAAGTAACTTATGTCAAATACTGCCAGCAATCTTATATCAACCAGAAGCTAAACCACCTCTACCCTCAGGAGTGATAGAGCAGGATAACAAAGAGTCTACTCAAAGCATTATGCATTACATTACAGAAATAATGAATGGTTCTCACCAATAATGAATATTAGGCACTGACATATTAGAACAGAACTATCCATCTACTATTCACATTGGACATCATTTAGTAGTCACACTAAAAGTGCAGATATATTGAATTTTGAAGCAAAGAGCATGTAAGAACTGCAGTCAATATCTTTGCACTAGGAAAGACAAGTTACTTTTGTTTTGATACCGGAACAGCTTTCGCCCACCTCTACTAAGTCCACAAGATACCTCCCACCTCCCATCAGTATCAGATAACTCTGTCCATAAAAAATAGGATAGATTGGAAGAATCACCTGTTGTTTTTTCGTCTCTACTGGGATTTGAACCTGATACCTCAAATTCTCAACCCACTTCATTGACCACTAGGTCACACCCTTAGGTGCAGAAAAGCTAGTTACTTCAAGCACAACTTTTCAAGAATCAACATAAGCAATTTATAAGAAACTCTGTGCTGCTTTGATCCTCATAATTTATCACTTACTCTTCAAAGCACCATCAAGTAAACACCATATCGTAAACTATGGTCTTCTTAAACTTCATATAGCTCTTGCCAAATTACATACAAAGACCGAAAGATAAGGATCTATATTTGAATGCAAGCTTTTAGTTCCAAATAGGTGAACTTACAATAACAGTTGTTACAGTGGCTTTAAGTTCCCCCTTGTGTGCCATGGTTAACTCTGCAAACCTTTTTGCTATGGCATCGATATGTTTCAGCCTCCCATTTTCAGCCAAAACGACTAGAAATACAAAGGTGAAGGAAAACGTCAGACAAGCAACGACTAGAAATACAAAGGTGAAAGAAAATGTCAAACTTTACAGCTGATGATGCCAATGTGATAACGAGGAAGAACTATTCCTGAGGCAATGAAAAGTAGGGGAAAAAGGGAAATTCCCATGTCACTAGAGGAGCCATAAATGACAGTAACAGATACCAAAATCAAAAGAGAAGTTCAAAATAACTTGTTCTTGAAGTTCACAAGAAATAACACCATGAATCTGTAAGCTTTACAAAGTAACTTTAGGGGCAGTAAGGGGATTCTGAATGATGATGAACCATGTTTATAGCATATCTAGTTGGAAAAATCAAGGTCAAGATTGTAGTTGGCATTATTGTTTGGTACCTCATGCATTTTGCATAAAAGGAAACTAAAATACACCCTCCATTCCAATGTATGTGGAACCATTTGACTTTGCACAAAGATAAAGAAAGAAAGACTTCTGAAATTTGTGGTCTAAGACAAACCTTAAAACAGTTGTGTGGCTATAAATCATTTCATCAAGGGTAAAGAAAAATTTTAATACTAAATTATTTTTAATTATAGAAAGGTGACACTCTTTTTAAGATGGACAAAAAAGGACATTGTGTCATATAAATTGGGATAGAGGGAGTAAGAGTTAAGGAATAACCACACATAGTTTAGCATTAAGGAAAAAATGAATCAAGAAGATGCAAATCTACAACAACTATAATCTAAATAAATGCTTTCTTACAAATCACTTGACCACATATAAGATAAATCTTTCAAGTAAAATAACTCTGCTCAAATACTTTTAACAAGTCACTCTACTAAAATATTCAGAATAATGAACTTTAACGCTCAAAAACATATTCCTGAACAGGTGGAGGAAACAATAGCATGGGTCAGGTTAGAAATGCAAAAGAGTAAATATGGGTCGGGTTAGTTCAATCTCTCCAGATTAGTCCAGTGTGAGGGAACAAACTTAGCATAGTCCCCCATTTAATCCAATGATCTTCCAAATCAAACAAGTGATTGGTTCAATTTTCTTTTTCTTCTCTTAGTCCAACCAAAATATATGTCCTATACATTAACCACATCGTTGTTCATCCAGATCTTTTTTTGATTTCATCACCTAGATCATTTTCATTGTCTACTACTATCCTTTTTGCTTTTCTTTAAAAAGTAAAAATAGTAATTACTAATCAAAAATATATATAGAACAAATGTAACAAACAAATCTTACAAAATCAATTTAAAAGGATTCGTCATTTGGATTGTCTTGTTTGGCTCAAAACATTAATCTGAAGCAGAACAATGTTGAACGAGTGGAAATACAGTTTGAATTTCTTGAAGATAAACACCAAACCTGATTACAACTCAGCTACTCCTTCCTCTACCCAGGAGTAAAAGAGAACACCTAAACTAATAACAACACAACACTTCAGTTTCCAGTATGAGGAGATGACCACACATCAAAGCTAATAAAAACCAAAACTAGTAACACTGAAGAAAATTTTAATATTTGCTAGTAAAGATTCACGTCCATAAAAGGAATTTCCTCATATAAACAAGAATGTACATACTAAATTGATGTGATCATTTGAGTTAACAAAGAACCAATCAACCAGGATCAAAATCTTGAAATAGAAACAATACTTGAACAGTCTGATTTCAAGAAATGGACGTATCTCGAGCTATTTATCTTGGAATCAACTATCAAGTGATTCTAAAACAAGGAGAAAGATTAGATTCTGTTTAATTATGGCATCTCTAATTGTTTCAAGAACTACATATTCTCAAAAATAAAATGAAATAATAGTATTTTCAGAAATAGCAATGTAATTTTATCATACCCAAGAAGTTCTTTGTGAGATCTCCGAATTTAGCCTGTGCAGAGATGTCAGTCATGGCCTTCACTCTAGTCTCGGTAGGTACAGAGAGATCCTTCATAAACTGAGAAAATTTAGGACTCTTTTTTGAAGCCTCAATAAGGTCCACAAGCTCGGACTCCACCTTCTCCAAGGCATTAGCTTTTACAGCTGAGATGTACAAAGCTGAGGCATAATTTCCAGAAACCCCATACATCGTCACGGGAACCTAATACATCATAGAGAAGCAAAAGACATTAACACATTTAAAGCTCGTATTCCAAGAGATTCGGTAAGAGTATCCATTTCTTCCCATCTCTTAGGATATGAATGAA
Organism: Withania somnifera; assembly: GCA_039654485.1. Classification (NCBI taxonomy): domain Eukaryota; kingdom Viridiplantae; phylum Streptophyta; class Magnoliopsida; order Solanales; family Solanaceae; genus Withania; species Withania somnifera. The sequence goes on along the minus strand of JBDJHY010000001.1, from coordinate 4,576,479 downwards.
TGGATTTAAACTTAAATTCACTCACAGGAAGAGAGAGGAGCCAACAAGAAGACAGGGTTGAGAAATTATATGAGTCAAAATAGAAAAAAGAACTTCCAACATTCTGTAGAATTTGTAAGAATGAACCGGTTCCACATACATAACTGACAGAGAATAGGGAAAGTTTTTTTAACTATATGGCTAATAATTAAACCTTTCAATAACAGCATGTGTTTACATCCAACCTTCACAGAGAAAGGAGCTGAATTTTGCTTGAAAGTATTGACAATTTTTCTAATAAATTCAAGAAAAGCTCATAGGCTCCAACTTAAATTTGAAATCAAAGATGCATCAGTAAGTTGGACTTCACAGTTCAAACTTCAGGTTTAATATTCTTCATTGGAGCTTACAGTTGAATCAGTATTGTTGTATCTTTTTTAGAAAATCTAGTCTTATGCAGATGCCATTTTGAGGATTTGATCTACCCAAGGTTCAATATGCAAATACTCTCAGTTAGGAATGCAATGCTTTAGGAAGTAATAAGTTGGTACAAAATGTCATTATACTGTGTGGGTTTATATCCAACCTTGAAAAGAAAGGAGTTAAATTTGCTTGAAAGCATTAATAACTCTAATAAAGTCCTTGGGCTCCTACTTAAACTGGAAATCAGATGTATCAGTATATCAGACCACATTTCAAACTTCAGGTTCAATTTTTTTATGTTGGAGCTTGCTGTTGAATCAATATCCCTAGAGGGATTTCAATATGTATTTACTCTAGGCTAGGAATGCAATGCTTTTGGCAGAAATAAGTGAGATAGCGAAAGATTCAACTTCACTAGAAAGTACAAAAAAGCCTCTGCCGGAAACAAATATCAAACACACAAATACACCTACAATCTCATAGGATTACTAACCTTTACTTTTTGCTCTTTGGCTGGGGCAGAAGCATAATTTCTTGACAACTGCAAAAAAGAAATAAACATCAATAAACAAACCACTTCACCGGATTTCAACAGCGCGGGCACTTTTAGCGGTTCTGTAGAGAACAGCTTTTCAGTTAAACTTCAAACAAAAGTTTCTCTTTTCAAGTACTTTTGAGTGTAAATAAAACAAAATTACCAACGGTTACAACAACAACAACAACATTCCCAGTGAAAGCTCTCAAAATGGAGTATGGGAGTTTACGCCGGCCTTACCTCTGTCTCGTGACAGCGGTAGAGAGAGGTTGTTTCCGGAGTTGCAACATTATACTCAATTTCAATAAGAAGAAACTCCATGAGACAAACTTAATATTCCCATCCCAACAAGCTACCGAAAGCCCTTCGTGGATAAAAGTTTCAAAAGGCTAATGCTTGGGAATGATGTGAGGATAATCTTAAAGTCCCCATCCCCACCATGTCTAATCTCCACACATACCGAGGTCAAAATGTTTTCTTATGCAATAAATAATGGGGACAAATAACAGAACAAGGTAAGCTTCCAATGGCAGTGAATAGCACTCTTTTCCTAACTCTCCATAAATGTCATTGCACCATGTCAGATTCCTCTAACAATACACTATTTTTGAAGTATCCGCACACACTTAGCCATCAGAGTCGGAGAAACATAGGCATTTTCACTTTCTATTCCGTGCATATGACAAAAATATTAGAACCCAAAAGAAGACATTGACCAATCTTACATAAACATAAATCAAGAATCAAAAAAAATCCAATTTCAAAGTTTAAAAAAAAATCAGACGAATCCAGAATCAAAATACAGATCATAGCACAACCCAGAAATACAAAAAGATTAAAGATAAGAATCAGGTGTAATGTTAGATAAGAATGAATACCAGGGGATAAAGAGTGGATCTTGAATCGGAGGAAAGGGCTTTGCGTAGGAGAGGGACTGTAGATCTAATACGCCCTGACATTGCCATTGCCGTTGCACTTGCACACAACACTAGCTTTTCTGACAGACCGATTCGTTTGTTTTTTATTGAGTAGAGATGATGTATGGCTTTTCAATTGTTGAAAATGGGTGAGCGTTAGGGGTAAAGAGTGTGTCTCGAGGAGGGTCGTAACACTGTTTGGATGCCTCTCCCATATTATTGTATATGGCTTTATTATACGCTCTGCATCACACGTTAATAATTCAAAAAAACAGTTGTAAGAAAGACTATTAAAATAAAAAATAATAAATAATAATACGATTACATTAAATCGATAGTTACAAAAAAAAAAACAATTTTATTTATTGCCTAATAATGATTGTAATGATTCAATATAATGAAATTTAAATTGAAACAAGAAATATATATTATATTTAAGCTAATTCGATGGTTACAATCAACAAAATAAACGGTTGGGCATAGGATTTCTATACTACCACTAGCATTTAGTGATACATGTACTCTTTTTTATATTTTTTGGAGGACATAAACCTTCTTCATTGTTTCCTTCTGTTTTTTTTTTTTTTTTCTATTTGATTATTTTACGAAGAAAAATAATAGAAAATTAATTAAGTCGCTCTGGCACTTTTAATATCCATTACATTATTAGGTAATTTGGAAAATTCTATCCGCTACTTAATAAAATTGTACTCGATGCTGTCCTACCTTTTCGTTGCAATTTCTAAGTCCTCTGAGCAAAAAAAGAAATATTGGATTAATAAATTGTTATTTGGAGATAGTCTTAATGACGAGATTTAAACACTAAGCTGGAGGTAGATTTCGGAGTTTAACGGATTTAGATTAGTAGAATCAAGACGGAACATTTGTAATGCAAGTTCAATGGGCATAAAAGTGATGTCACTCATCGTGTAGGTACATGGTAGATCAAATGGAGAATCGCATCTGGAGTGTTGTGATAAAAAAGGAATTAATTTTGTTAAAAAATCTGTATTCAAAATAAATTCTAAACAACAAACACTTCAAACTATTATGAAAAAATAAAACAAGAAAGAGATCAAACACATTGAGTTCATAGTGTGTCATTGAGAAAATTATTCTCCTCAAGTATTCGAGATTATGGAATATATGCTCTCATGATAAATGATCTATTTCAACATAATAGCGGTACCTCAAATACTGTTGAACTTCGAACTCACTTAACGATAACAAATAATACAATATTTAGATGTAAAGAAACGTAAAAAAATGAGAATTTTCATTCTCCATATCTGAGGAAAAATCGAATATTTATAACTAACAAGTACCTCTTCAGAAGAGAAGCATCAGTTTCAATATATGTTGAATGACATTAAGGTACTGAGAAAGAATATATGTTTATATATATCGTGTTGTCTTTTTTACGTGGAAGCTACGTATATCTGGTGTTTGTAAGCAACATGTATCGTTTAAGAATACGCTAAGAAATTCTTGAACCAGTTCACAGAATCCTTGGGATATCTCTTGAGGTTGTCCTTGTAATCCACATAATAAAGACCAAACCTCGAGGAAAATCCAGCTGCCCATTCCCAGTTATCCATCAGAGACCACACAAAGTATCCTTTCACATTGCAACCATCTTCTCTGTATATTCAAAAAAAAAAAAAAAAAGAAATTATCAAATGAATACGTTATATTTTAAATTTATGATCAACTAGGAATTTAAGACTCAAAACTTGGTTATAACTGCCATTCAAATTACTTACTTGATAGCAGCTAGCAGGTTCGTAAGATAGTCATTGTGATAGTTGATCCTTTTTGTGTCCTTGAGAGCATCTTTTCGCGATGTTAACACGTTATTTGAATCATCCATTCCTATAACAGTCGCAAGCAAAGGACTCTATTGTGATGATAATTAACATAAGGGAAATGACATAATCTGTGTACGTTACCGGTTTAGGATCTTACCATTTTCAGTGATTATGATTAGAGGGTTCCCATACTTCTGCTTGATGTAGTTCATTAAGCTTCTAATACCATGAGGCACTATGTATAACCATATTGAACTTGCCTGCAAGTAAATATATTCAACATTGTGATCAGTTCACAAAGTTGCAATAATGAAAGGCTATCTTTTAACTTGTGTACAATCAAATCTCTTTACAACACCGTTGTTTGTGTAGATACTTTTGGTTGCTATAGAGAATTGTTGTTATGACGAACACATAATGTCACATAACATGAAATTTGGTTTCAAAGGAAACTTGATTGTTATAGTGAATGTTGTAGTAGAGTGATTTAACTGTATATTGAATCAAATTACATACCCTGTCTGCTATTGGCGCTAAACCTTTGAATGCTGCAACATACAAAAGTACAACGAAACTGGATTACTTCTTAATGTACAATGAGTTTGGCAATTATTAGAATGAAATATATCCAATAGGAGGTAAATGCAATGAGGTAATCAGTTAATAGAGTTGGCAATGACATACGGAGAGTAATGGCACCAGAGTCTGAGAGAGAGTCATTGAGTAGTACACCAATTATGTTGGTCTTATTCTTGCTGGCATACCATGTAGTGTAGTGATTTATGCCTATGAAATCGTAGGAACCTTTCACGAGTGCTGACTCAGCTGGGGAAAATTTTGGCAGCCGGCTTCCCACTCTCTCTACCATTGAAGTTGGGTATCTTCCAAGCATCACAGGCTCAAGATACCTGAATTCAGTAACAGAAATTTTCACCATCAAAATAAGTCTTAGTTTGAATAACTCCAAGTGTTCTGCACCGTTGGAAGTAAAAAATGAGGAGTATTTCGACTGCTCCAACAAAATCCTTACCAGTCTAAATTAAACTCAATGGCCCTTTGTGTTGCTTCAATGTCATCTTTGGAGTTTGTCGAAGGCTCATACCAGAAGGTATCTAGTGATATCCCAATTGATCCATGTTGTAATCGCTGCAACAGCAATAGATCACAAAGATTCATACTCATCTTTTCAGCACAATGAAATGTATTGGAAGATCTAACCTAACTAGTCAGTCATCCACCTAATCGCTTAAACTAAAAATAGCTGGAGCACACATAATATATGTATATTTTATGTACAATCTGGGTATAACCAATGTATAATCTATGTAGACTGGATAGGAAAAGTCCGAATTTATTGCCTGTTCTTGTCTTTTTAAATTAGTTTTACCTTGTACTTCGTTTTGTAAATGTCAACAACAGTGGCATGAGCAAGGAGTAAATTGTGTGTAACAATGTAAGGCTCAATTGCAGAATTTCCAGCCCTGCAAAGAGCTCGGAGGAGGACGGAACATCGCCCGGGTGCTTGTAGCCCTACATCAAAGCCTTGAATAGCAACAGTATGAGGCTCATTGATAGTGATCCAGTTCTTCACCCTATCACCAAATTTCATGAAGCATGTCTCCGCATATATTGCGAAATCTTTTCTGTTAGAATGACAAAAAAAAAAAAAAAAAAAAAATGTCACATGACACAAAATTCAGACAAGCTGAAACAGTTAAAAGTTGACATAGTAACTTCTAAGAGGAGGAAAAATTAACTTGTGGTGAAACTTACATGATCTGTGGGCTTAGCCATCCAGTGTACTTATCTTCTAGAGCTTGAGGAAGGTCCCAATGATATAGTGTTACATAGGGTTGAATTCCTAAGGAGTAGTCATATACAATTGTGACACAATTTATGTATTGTTAATGTAACAAAATTTTGAGATTAATTATGAAGAAATGATATATAGTAACTAAAGATAGGAGGGAAAGAATGTCAATTGTACCATTAGCTAGTAGAGCATTGATCAGTTTATTGTAGTGATCAACTCCAGCCTGATTGATTTCTCCAGTTCCATCTGATAATGATTAGAAATTCAGAGTTAATTATCTTGGATATTTAGACTTACCTTGGTTTATAGTGTGAAAGATAAAAACAGTAAGTTGAAACAAGTTGTAATTAAAGGTATAATTCTAATTTTGTTACATGCTATATCGATAAATATCATACTCTAGTTACGTATAATTAGGGCATTAGCTATCTCTGTGGTAAAATAGATTTGATCTCTTCACCATCAATCAAAAATCTCGGATTTAAAATCCTTAGAGGAAGCCCCATTAAACAATCATGAGTTATACTAACGAAACTCAAAAAAAGGCATTTTTTGTAAAAATATAAAATCTTTTTGAAAATTTTCTTTTTTCAAAGTGCACACAAACTAAAGATAAAAAAGAATATTTTCTCTCTTTTTCTTGAAAAACTTTCCTACTCCTTTTAAGTTTTTGCTCTAAACACCCCCTCTTTTAACATTAAACCTCCCAAATGATTTTTTTTACCCTCAAAGATGTAAGTAATAAATATCCACATAGGATGCTCAAATAAAAAATAAAAAAAAAACTTTAATTTCCTAGTTGGAGAGAAGATTTACTAGGGAAAATTCTGGCCCAAGCAATAGAAAATCTATAGGCATCCATTCCCATATCCTTCATAAGCTGTATATCTTCCTGTTGAGGGAAAAAAAAACATTGGAATTATTTGACGATTCTGGTTTAGAGTATATAAGTATAAAAAATTACTAGAATGAATAGAATTACCGGGTACCGGTGATACTGATCCACAGCTACATCGCCGTTGCTAAAATCAATTACTTTACCTGAAAAATCAATCCAATTATCAATGATATTTAATAGGTGTACGGACATGATTTGATTGAAATTTGAAAATATATATATATAAAAAAAAAAAAAAAAACTTAAAAAGTTGAAGTTATATTTATACATGAAAAGTAAATTTAAACTTTGTGAACAAAACTTGAAAATTTCGTAACGTACATTTTTAAAATTTGAAAATTTTTTGATTTTAAATTAAGAAGTAATAATAATTATATTTTGAATTTAAAATAAAATATTATTTAAGATATTTAAAATCTAATTCATGGACAAACGACTTGTGACTTGAGTCTCGCTTTTGCTAGACTTTTAGAAATACAATTAGCTCTTGCTACTTTAGACTTTCTCTCAACTACTTTGCTTGTTATTTTTATTAAAAATAAACAATTTACAATATTTTTTTATTTTAAAAAATTAAGATACAAAATTTGTTCAGTATAAAAAATATTAATAGTGGGCGGAGGTAGGGGGTGAAGTAAAGGTGGGGTAGATATGAGGTTGGGGAAAGTTACTAAGTTTTCTTGTTAACATAAAATTAATAAAGTTGCTCTAAGTATTTCATTCAAAGAATTTGATTGATGCAAAGAAACTTATTGGCGATATTAACAAATAATCCCAATTCTAATTAAAAAAGAAAGAAACAAATTTTAGTGGGGAAGTGCTACCAAAAGAATGAGAAAATTTGTCCCATATAGTTGGACCTCTTCCATCCTCTTTCACAGCTCCTTCAAACTGCAACCAACATATTACATAAATAAATATTAATGAGTTAAATTAGGAGGATTATTAGATACACACAAATAAAATGTATCCCATAACAAGCAACAATATATTACAAAAATATAGCTTTTCTGTTTTTTTTTTAAATAAAAAATAAAAAATTATTTGATTCTTTTTATACAATTTCTATGTACGTAAATTTTGTTTTAAAAAGTTGGACGTTCGAGTCCCCACACAAACGATTTAACCCGTTAGCCCACATATTCTCCATTTGACAATATCAGTTAGCCATAGAGATGGGCTCATGGCACCACTTTTTATAATTGCAATTGAAATTAGTTATTATCCCAAAATTGATGTTTACGTGAAGTAATATAATTACTATGGTGAAGTGAATTTAATAAATAAGAATATATGTTAACTGATTATTGATTAAGTGAAAGAAATAGAAGCCATAATTTAATTATTATGGATTTACACCTTTTAAGATTCACCTGTTATACTTTTAAAGTTATGAATTTATATTTATTATAATTTTAACAAATTTTATATATAAATTTATATTTTACATAAAAAAAAAATTAATAAATTCGATTAAACTCCTACTTAATATGTCACTCTATATTTCAATATATGATATATATATATATATATATGTTTGATGTGGATAGTTTATTGTTTTTGGGATGGAATAATGAAAACTCAAAAAAGGTGTTTGGTTAACACATCAAAAAGCGGATTCTGTTGAAATGTTAACCAAACAAACTTGTATCTAGTGATGGGGGAGAGTTTCTTTTAAAGTTTTTTGTGCTCAATTCTCTGTTTAATTTACAAATATTTATCTTCGTAAAAGTAGTGAACAATAAAGTCAGATCTAATAGGGACATATTCCATAATTTATTGAAAGAATTTATGATTTTGATAGCCTTTATAATCCAATCATTTAACCACATGCTTATCTAATTATGACTCCAAGATTTCAATAAAGGTTTTTTTTTTTTTTTTTAATCTTTCCAATTTTATACTTTTTTCATTTTATTGTGTTTTTTATTTACACCACCCTTTAGCTAAACTCCTATGTCCAACAAGCAGGTGTAGAGTTATCTTTGTTTTGACTTCCTTCGTAAAAAATTACATTGGGAAAATAAATTAAATAATTTAACATATGTACTCTATATATCTTGTTTCTTTTACCATGTTAGAACTTTGTTTCCCACTTAGTGCACTTTTTCTTTGTCTCTAATTACCTATTTGGCCGGAAATGAAAAGTGAAACTAAAAACAAAGACAATCTTGTAGAGAATTACTTTCATCGAAAGCACCATAATTTCATAAGTAAAATTTGAAAAGACATAAACTTTATCTCTTTTTTTTTTTTTTAGATAAAAATGTTATTTTCAATACATTTTCAGCTCAGGAATTCATAAAAAGTACCGATGGTTTTTTTTTAAAAAAATAAAAATGAATGGAATAAGAGATTTCTTGATCTTACTCCTTCCTATGCCAAAATCTATACCACCATACCTGAAGTAAAGAATATCGATTAGAACCTCCAACAAGAGCTGATTTTAGCCAAGTAAATTATGTACGAAGGTTCCTTTTATTATTTCTTATGACAAAGAAATATTAATCTTTAATATTTGTCTTGCTTTATAAAAAGACAGAAGAAATCTTAACGCCATGAGAAACAATATAAGAACATGAATTAAAAACGCCACCGCTAAATAATATGTCATTAACAATATTTTTTGATAATTTATCCTTAATTAATTTATTGTCAAATGTGATTAGCGATAATTTTTGCTTTGTCCTAGCCAATTCCCAATTATTTTTTTTAGTGATACCATCTTATAACTAGAATAATTTATTTCGTGAAAGTTCCTTGGATGACTAATTACTCAGAATTTTGAGTTATCATTTCCTATACTTACGTTAAAAATATTTTTACAGTATAATTATCTGACCAAGGAGATTGAAAAAATCCCCTTGGGCCCCTAGCTCCACCACTTGAGTGGGAAAAATAATAAATAAAAATAAACAAATTATTGAATAGATAAAGAAAGAGTGATTCACATTCACATATACATGCATGTGTAGAGAGGAAGACAAACCTGGTAAGCAGAAGAAGCAGTACCAAAAACAAAGCCCTTTGGGAAGTTTTTTCTACTAATATTCTGTGCCAAATTTGTTGGAAAACTAACAACAAATACTAAAAATATTGCCCAAAGAGCAATGCCTCTTTTCTTCAACATAGTTTTTTTTTTTTTTTTTTTTTTACTTTGGAGAGGAGAAAAGGGGGTTTATGAATTCTATATTTTGGTTGGTTAGTGGTAGTTTTGGTGCATGTGTATTTATAAAGGCTCACAAAAGGTATAAATAATTTCTTTTTTTTTTTTATTGTTATGTATTAAAGAGGAGGAGGATATATGTTGGTTGTTGAGTGAAGCAAAAAATGGTGGTATTAATTACATAGAAGAAGAAGAAGGAGTATAAGAAGATAGTAACTTTTCTTTTTCTTCAAATAAGAGAACTCTCTTTAAGTATATACTCCACTTTTTTATTTCTTTTTTCGTTGTGGGGATGTGGTGTTGTCAATGGACATGATGGCTGTTTTCACACTTATTATAAGGGGTGATAGTGGTGGGGGTATTTCTTGAATATATAAAAGAGTTTGTTTCATTATCTATAATGGATGTATTAGTGCAATGAGATGATATTAATATATTATTTTAAATTTTTAGTTTTCTCCAGATATGTTAAATTATATCATAATAAATAAAAAAAATCAACTATCATATTTTTTTTTTTTATGAACTGCGCCTTCCTTCCCCATCTCCCCAAGATAATATTGTAATTGACAAAAAAAAATTATATTTTATCTTTTATTATATTTTTATAATTTAAAGTTATTAAATAATTATTATTAATTTTTTATTTTAAAATTTTTATTCTGCTATTCAAAACTATTCAATTTAAAGTTAATAAATAGTAATATGTGTATATTATCTAATAACTTTATTATATTCTTAAAATTAGTTCAACCCCCCACCCCCCGGTCTCCCCCCTAACCCCATGTTTGTACATTTTTTTTGTAACTATTTTTTTTTCTCTAATTTGATTTTAATATTTTTTGTGTGTGTTTTACATTGTACAAGCTATCAAATTTTGTTGTCTTTTATTTCAAAATATAGAAAGCAAAATAGATAAATTTTGTTGTGGAGTATGCTTGAAATATAGATAAAAAGACATTTCAATATAATCTAACAGTTTAAAAGATGTTATGATTTAAAAATTAAGTTAAACACTTTACCATCTATCAAATATAATTTATCTTGTATTTAATTTTAATAATTTATTTTTATTCAACTAAAAATTTATTAGCACCTATTCTAAAAGTTAAAAAGAATTCAATAATGAAAGTTTCTTGAATGAACATTAAAGAAAAAGTAAGATCATAAATTTATTATAATAAAAATAAAATTATTGTGTAATTTATGTACATCATATTTAATTATATCATAAGTTACAATAATAAACTTTTACATTTTTAGGCTTTGATTTTATTACCGGGATGGACCGGTACCGGTACGGTATCGGGACGGGACAAATTTTTTTTTTCTATATAAATATATAAATTAATAAAGTTAAAACGTTATTATATATAAACTTTATAACATTTAA
>JBDJHY010000001.1:4550625-4565447 GCA_039654485.1 Withania somnifera | reverse complement strand
TATACCAAAGTCGGCATTCCAGAGCTAACGAAACTGTCAAAATTTGCTTCTGAGCTTATTTACTAAGGTTTCACACTCAAGTTCCACTATTTCAAGGTTAAACATTCAAAACAGGAAAACTGAGACATCAGACAACACTGTCAGGGAATCGAATTACCGATTTCGGCAAGTCATAAATGACTTGGGGTAGATAACGAAAGGCTATAAACATGAAAAAAGCAGAAAAGCAAGAAAATGTCCACGTGGATCATTACAACATCCACCACTAAAAAAGACTTTTGTTATATATATATATTATTGTACTTACCCTATGTACCAGTATATTTCAAATACTGACTATGTTTTACAATATATTCTTTCATGATGTAGATTCAGACGCACTCTCAGCCTCGTGACTAGTAGATTCAACATGTTTCAATCGTCTGTTGGTGAGTCCTTATTTTTCGAGGGCTAGTTGATTATCCATACTTAGTTTATTTTATTTTATTATTCAATTTCAATTGTTTAGGGTTAGTTGGGGCTTATCCAAGCAACTCATTAGTTATTAGTGGAGACTTCACAAATAGTTAGTCAGCTAGTTGTAATCAGGTTAAGCAATTTTTAATCAGATAAATAAAGTTATTTTTTCTTATTTTAATTTATGAAGGAGTTCAGTTCATGCCTCATCTTCCACATTATTATTTTTCATTATATGTTTCATATATCATGTAGGCTAAGTGATTCACTCTGGTTTCTGTTGATTACGTTCAAGGTGTAGGCTCGGAATGTGACAAATATACTCTTTGGAAGTCATAAATATGATAGATATTTTTTAGAGGAAAGGTAAAAAACACACTTAAATTATTTAAAATTTTTGAGTTTCAAACCAAAACTATCGGATCTATCATCAAATATTTATCGAAATATACCTCATCAATTAGTTGTTCACTTTTCCTATAGAAGCATCTCTATATTGAATTATAGTTATATCTTACAAATTAACTATAGAAGCATCCGACAATAGCAACAATAGCAACGTGGGAGGTGAATTCATTGGTGGCTATTGAATTTTTAGATCTAATACTCCGTTGAAAACTAACGATGAAGAATGTGAAAAGTGACTTATTATATAAAAGTATTTAGCTTCGTAGGTATATCTATAATTTCAAAATATAGATATATCAATTTTGATTGTATAAGATTTTAGGTTTGGATAGAAGAATATAATGTAGAGTAATCAATGATATTTTACTCACTGGTCACAATATTGGTGATTAATCGCAACTTTTAATAAGAAAACTCATAATTATTTTATTGATCAACTTTTGTCGTATATACAAAAGTGTTGAGATGGTGTTAAAGAGTTTATTTAAGAGAGATTATTTTCTCAATAGATTTTATATTTTTACTGTAAGCTTTTACAATATGTATGCAGGTCACTTGACCAAACTATAGTAAATATAATATTTCTTTATTGTAGTTTTTTTTAATCATAATTGAACATGAGTTTTGGTATATATATGTTGATCGATCATTGACAAGTGATATCGTTGAGTAGAAATCTAAATATGTTTTGATTTTTTTTTAATTACTTCATCAATTAGATTCTAACTATGTTTTAGAATGATTTGTATACAATTTAGTTTCTTCTCAATCTTAATTTCTCATTTACTATATCTCAGTCATTCAGTTTATCATATTGATTCAGTGTTCTAGATGTAGCTATGATCAAAGTTATCATGATGCTTCTTTTTATCTTATTATTAAGATAATTTTCTTATTTTGATTTTATATCATATTGATGCCTCAGTTGTTTAGCTTTGTCAGTTATCAGTATTATTTTACTTTAGCTATTTTACATACCATACATTTCATGTATTAAAGTTCTTTTTGGTGCCGCATCATTTCACGATGCAACTGTGAGTATTTCAGACACGTAATTAGACTCTTTCGTAGGCTCCATCTCCTTAGCTTTGGGTAAATCCTCATTATCTTAGAGGAATCAGTGTATAGTCTAAGTTAACAGTTCAGTGTTGTGTTCATAAAGGTAATCGAGGCCTTGTCCTGATGAATATTGTTCAGTACGTTAATAGAGGTTTCATAAATAGTCAGTTAGATAGGTCTATTCTATTTTTAAATAAATCTATATCTCAGTTAATGAAAGTTTATGTTATTTTTTTTTTACTTTAATTTATGAAAAGCTTGTCCTATGTTTTAGCTTCCGCATTATGTTTCATTACATGTCTCATGTTTCATGCCGGGTCAAGTGGTCTACTCAGGCCACTCATAGTATTAAGTGTTGGTTATGTTCAAAGTGTAAACTTGGATCATGACATTATGATAGACCATTATCATTTTATTTTGATCCATAGTTTTTTATTTTTTAAAATTATTTGACCTATATTTTACAAAGTTATTAGTATTTGCTTGACATTTTTGATAGAGAAAAAAGATAAATATAACAACATAGCCTATTCATCATATATAAAAAAATATACAAGTGTTTTCATCAATGAAAACTCAAAAGGTTCCATTGAATTCATAAATAAAATACCCCCTGTCACGACACAAAAATCGAAAAGTAATAGTGTCTACACCTCACTTATAGACAAGTCTGATCCTTTCCTAGAGCGAGTAGCGGTGACCAGTATATGTAACCCCAAAGAGAAACCTGAAAGGAAGGAAGAGACAACTCAACAAAATAATAGAAACGCACCTTCCAAAACTTGGTGTCATGGCCGATGAGTTACTATAAATATATAACCAGAACAGAATACAAGTCTGCATGAATCAATATATATATATATATAAATCTATCCCAAGTCATAGATGGGACAACACCAATACAGAAGAAGACCGGGAGTAGCAATGACGCCTAATGCTCACCGTATCTCCGGAACAGTACAAATCTATCTGGCTCGATCAAGACCCCGCTGCTGACTCGTGCCCAGATTTGTACCAAAAGGGTGCAAAAGTGTAGCGTGAGTACCAACAACAACAGGTACCCAGTAGGCATAGGCCAACTGAATAAAAATAAGCATAAACAGTATAAAGAGCAATCGGTACAAAAGAAAAGGGCAACAACAACTGACATAAGCAACTCACAGATGGTCAAACCACATGCTACTTACCTAGATCCTCAGTGAATCATAACCAGGTGAAACTATGAATGAACAATGCCAGGTAAATCTCAAAAGTACAATAACAACCGGTATAACCAGTACTTCCTAAGGGGTGCTACAGGATTACACTGTCTCCTTCGGTGATCTATGACACTGCAGAACCATATTTATAAATCGGGTCCCACCAGAACGTGAAGAACATCCAGATAAGATCTTTATCTGTATACTTACCCTTCCTCCCCCGATATACCCTTCCACCCAAGCTACACAACATTGCGGGCATCGATGATGCGACCTAGGTCAGAGAGTCTGTGGAGGGAACCAATCCCGCATACATTCTTTCACAAATGCCATGTAATGACATAATCACCAGAAAGGAATGCCAAATCCCAGATCGAGCCTATAAATATACATAGCAGGAGAAATATGTCAAGTCAGGTTCCCCTAGTCAACCCATAACCTCGCTTTATCAAGTATCATGCCACATCAAAAGAAAGTAATAATCACAGTATCACTAAAATGACAACACATACACATCAAGAGCAAGCAAGCAGCCTACCTAGGATCGGCCTCTAGGCCACCAAACAGCAAATTCGGGGGATGGCTAGTAAGCCCTAGTCACTAGTATAATCCCCTTTTCAACCTCACTAAGGTCTAGAGTCGATGTATAGATAATATACATCAAAGGTGTTAGTCCTCCCCCACCATACTATAGTCTAAAGTCGGGGTGAAACAAACAGGTAGGCTCATATAGTCCCAAGGTCGAGTATCGAACGATAAGGCCAACAGAATGGCTATAGACCAAAGTGTAATAGTAATGGAGCTCCAGACTAGTATCCCAACCTTGAGCTGGGAATTTACCATGTAAATACTATATCAATATCCAGTCAATAATACAATAAACCCAGTCTACCTAGTTGCCGAAGAACAATTCTGAAAGCGCACCCAACTAGTTAAAATCTTCACACAAATTTCGATATGAGTGGAACTATCAAAAACATGATCAACGAATCAAGGTAAGTAAACCAAAACCCATATTATTATATAAATAGAAAGGTCAAAATCTTGACTAAAAATCGGGTCCAAAACCCTAACAGCTCCAAATCAGGAAATAATTATATCAACTCGAATAGCACGACGTGAGGGTAGTGTGGCATAGATTAAAGCTCAATTTCATTGGTAAAATTAAAGATGTAACCCTAAAATATTTGTTTACTATAAAAAAACATTGAAACTATAGTAAAAACGACGGATTACAGGCTAGAAACGCACGAGGAACCAAGATACCGAGCTTCGTGGAGTACAACCATCAAAATCACCCGTAATAAAAGATTATAGGTTGCCAGTGAAATGAAAAATTTTGAGAACGAAGTTCTCTGTTCAAGTGTTCTTTTCCTCTCTCTCTCTCTCTCTCTCTCTCTTTTTTTTTAAAAAAAAACTAGACTATACTAATTCTAAATAATAATCAACAACATACATAGATTTATATATATATAGTAAGGGTGGAAAGGTGTGGCACAAAGTTTAAGGAAGAATCTTTTTTTCCCGGTTTTTAAATTACAAGATATCGTATAAATTAATATAAAATATTTATAATAATTTAAATATACTAAAATTAATAGAAAATTATTTCTAACAAAACCTACCCCTTAAAATACTAAAACTTCAACATAATTTGGTATGCTAACACAACAACAATATTAATTAAATTAAATTAGTTTAATTTAACACTATCGAAAAAAATAATTAGGAGAGCCGTTATAATTCAACTTGTGATAAAGTCACAGTCTAATAAAAACTCTAAACAATATATTGTAGCACAATGACAGCTAATAGCAGAAACAACGCTACCGTAGAGTACTACCGTAATCTATCTATCATAAACTACAAACATCAATATAATTCCAAGGAAAAGACACAATAAGCATAACACTACGACTACTACTAGCATGAAAATCAAAATAGAGCATATCTCCCTACAAGCACGAACTTACTTATCCCTACTAACCCCCCATCCTAATTCGTGTCCTCCACGCCTTCCTATCTAGGATCATGTCCTCGGTAAGCTGTAACATATCCATGTCATGTCTAATCACCTCCCTCCAATACTTCTTCGGTCTACCTCTACCTTACTTAAAACCACCTAGCACCAACATCTTACACCTGCGTACAGGAGCCAAGCCCCTCCTCATCTTATGTCCGAACCATCTCACCTTGCTTCTAGCATTTTGTCTTCCACTAAACTCACCCCCTTGTCACGAATAACCTCATTCCTAATCCTATCACTCCTATTAACCCCACTCATCCATCACTGTATCTTCATCTCTGCCACCTTTATCTTTTGGATGTGTGAATTTTTGACAAACCAACACTCTGCCCCGTACAACGTAACAAATCTAACCACCATCCTATAGAACTTACCTTTAAGTTTAAGAGGCACCCTCTTATCACACAAGACTCCTGAAGCGAGCCTTCACTTCATCCACCCTACACTAATATGGTGGAGTGATATCCTAGTCAATCTCTCTATTTCCTTAGATCATAGACCCAAGGTACTTGAAACTATCTTTCTTTTGAACGACCTAGCTATCAAGCTTCACTATACTATCAGCCTCAGACATCACCTCACTAAACTTGCATTCAAAATACTTCGTCTTGGTCCTACTCAACCGAAACCCTTTAGATTCTAGGGTTTGTCTCCAACCTCCAACTTAGCATTAACTCCTCTACAGGTCTCATCGATCATAACAACGTCATCCGCAAATAATATGCACTAAGGCACCTCACCTTGAATTTGCCGTGTTATTTTTCTCTTTACAAGTTTCTTAAAAAATAACAGATAAGAAAAGTAATTTTACTAATTTATTTCTTAAATAATTTATTGAAACTTTGTAACTAAGTTATTACATTTTCAAAAAATATTAATTATAAAAATAAAGTTAAAAAATATAATTATTTTTATCAAATTGGACAAGTAATTTGAGTTTTTTTTAATAGTAAGATGAAACGATTAAGCAAGGACGGAGGGCGGAGATGATTAGTTGTTATTTGACTTTCTATTAAGTTAACTTGAATAACATTATCTTTTCCTTATAAAAAAGGTGTGCATTAAAATTAACAATAACAAAAATGTAAAGAGATATTTAACTGTTCCCAGGTTATAGTAAAAGCTTACGCATCCATTGGAGAAAGGCAAGCTGTCTCCTGTTCTCTTTCCTTTTCATTTCTCAATCTCTTTCATTGTCAATGCCCAATCCAAATTCTGCTGCAACCATTTTAACCCAAAATGTATATGACGGAATTACAGACACCCTCAAATTTTATACACGCAATGTATCAAAAAATTCACCTGGTACTCAAAAACACCTTTTTGTCATTCAAAGAGCAAGAATATGCTTTTAATTTTGGTTGATCTTGTATTTATGTTACAATGACATTTTCTTTCTTTTTGATTTTTGCAGTAACATGTGGATCTGATCTGTATTTGAGATCTTTATTTTGAATTGCTGAAATTTTTCTGCTCCATTTGTTTTCTTATTATTCATTTAAAATGTTGAATTTTTTGAAATTCTTTAGTTTAGCTAACACTATTTGTCTTAATACACAGATTATTGAGTCATTAGCTGTTGTGATTGTTATCTTGTATTGAGATTTTCTGTGCGTTATTGGGGGTTGACATGAATGAATGGTTTAGAGGATCCCATTTGTCCTAACTCCTAAAGGACAATTGTTTAGTATTGTAATGAAGTTTCTCTAAACAAAGTGAAAAGATATGGTGGATTTATATCATCTACCCTGGCTAGTTTAAAATTGTGGCATTGCTGTTGTTGTTTTCTTTTGCTTTTTAATAACCGTGGTATCCGGGCATGGGCCAGCTTGCGTGTGCCTTGGCTAATTTTATGTGATACCTACTACCTCCTGTCTGTCCACCAAGGTTAGAACATCTGGAAAGAAATTACCTAGTTTTTTTTGTCTCTGCTGGTATTTAAACCCGTGACTTCACGGTGGTCAATCCAGTTCATTTACCACTGAACCACATCATTGGATGCGTTGTTATTGTTGTAATTTTCTGATTGAATCTTATATGGAATCTGGTATTTTTGTTTTGCAGGTTTATCTGAGGAAGTAGTTGCTGGATTTGGACTCTTTTAAGTGAAAAAATTGTGGTAGTTGTTTCAGAATTGTCATCTGCCGGACTGGTTATTCGCAATGTTTTAAGTCTATTTCGAGGAGTGATATTGCTCATGTGAATTTACTACTTGTAGTTGCAGATTGGACACTTGTTGTATCAAAATTGTATTTATCCTTTTCTATTTTTGTGATCATTTTGCCACGATTGGGGTTTTTGTTTTGTCCTGAGGAAGCTTTGATAGTGGTCTGACGCATCTTAATTGGAATAGTTTGATTTGGAATAATGCATATGAGCAAGGGTACCTTTTGAAAGGTTTTTGCTTTCACAATTTTTGGAGATTTAGGTTGTAACAGTAGCTAGCACATATATCTTCTCAACACCTGGGTTTGAGGTGGTTGTTGTTGAAACTTGGACATGAGAAGCCCTTTGCTTACTAAACTATCAATACTGTTCGGGCGTAGACCGCCGGTAAACTGGTTACTCTTGTGCCTCCTTAGTGTACTTGTGCTAATAGCATTGTTAGAATCATCTTATTCAAGTATCTTTGACTCTGTGGCCTTCTCTGCAAAGCATGATATCTATACAAGTTATAGAAAGTTAAAGATTCAAGTACGAAGCGATTATTTAGAGCTAAGGAGCCTCTTTGTAGGTTCCAATTGGTTAAAGGACATTCGTTTCTGTGGAAAGGAAAAAGAGAACTATATATCTTGTTATAATGAATCTGCAAATTCGCTAGCTGGGTTGAAGGATGGGGAGGAGCTTGATCGACACTGCGAGCTATCACATGAACAACCACATTGTTTGGTTCGTACTCCAAAGGATTATAAGATTCCTCTTACTTGGCCAGCAGGTAGGGATATCATATGGAGTGGAAATGTGAGGCTAACCCAAGATCAGTTCCTTTCTTCTGGAAGCATGACAAAAAGGTATAGTCATTTGAGTTAACTTGGTCAACTTTTTCTTTTTTATTATCCTGAGATGTTCTTTCAAATGTTAAATTGAATAGTTGGGATGAAGGCCTATATGTTGAGTCTTCCATCCTCATCGGTATTAATATTTTTGTAGGAATATATCTTTAGGTCCTTCCACTAGGTGATGCTGCATTAAAGTTTTATGCCTGCGATAAAATAGGCCCTTTTCTAATTTTATGTTTTCCAGACTAATGTTACTGGAAGAGAATCAAATTGCTTTCCAATCAGATGACGGAATGATGGTTGATAATGTCAAAGATCACTCGCACCTTATTGCTGAGATGATTGGGCTTGGAAGTGATGCAGAATTTCTTCAATCTGGTGTAAGTAAATCTTGGTTATTCTTTCCATAAATGTATAATATAGTTCTACTTTTCATTCCCTCGCTGGTTTCTTAAGAATAACACATATAGTATGAATGTAATTGCTGGAACTAGGGTATCTAACCATTATATCACTTTCATAAAATAAAAATTTTGTTCTTGTCTGAATAACAGGTCCGCACTGTACTAGATATTGGTTGCGGATTTGGTAGCTTTGGTGCTCACCTACTTTCGCTGAAGCTGATGGCTCTTTGTGTGGCAGCATATGAGTCATCTGGTAGCCAAGTTCAGTTTGCACTTGAGAGAGGACTTCCGGCAGTCATAGGCAACTTTGTTTCGAAACAGCTTCCATTTCCGTCATTGTCTTATGATATGGTTCATTGTGCTCAGTGTGGAATCATTTGGGACAGTAAAGGTATTGTCTTTGCTATGTTTTGAGGAGCTGTGCTTAGCAAGCTATTTTCTCATCATCTTCGTATTTGTACTAATTGACCTGCAGTCTGTGTACGGGTTGATTTATCTATCATTTATTTCATTATGTATATGCAATGTCTCTAACTGTGGTTGTTACTTTACATAGCATGTTATCTGCGATCAAGTGCAAACATTAACTCCTGAATTCTAATACTACAGATCATCCTCTAGACCTCTCTATTTTACAAGAAATGTCATATTTGTTGTTGAACCATACATTTTTCTTCTAATATATCAACTAACAACTGAGGTGATATTGCCTATATGGCTAGATTCTATTTGGTGATCCTGCTGATAATATTTTCCATTTGTTTCAAAATTCTGCTAGTAGCTTGATCTCTCCAAAGCAGAACTGCCAATTGCAGCTGCATTTAATGTAAGGCCATCTTTGGTTGTGCAATGGTTGGCCTTTACTACTGGGTTAGATTTGAATGGTAGGAACATCTTCACCGTTTCTAACATAGGAATTCACTGTAGGATG
The DNA here is from genome assembly GCA_039654485.1 of Withania somnifera. NCBI lineage: Eukaryota > Viridiplantae > Streptophyta > Magnoliopsida > Solanales > Solanaceae > Withania > Withania somnifera. Next base: position 4,555,965 of record JBDJHY010000001.1, on the reverse strand, counting down.
GTGCTTGATAATTTTGTCTTGTTTTAATTTTCCTGTTAAGATAGAAATTAATACTGGCTGAATATTTTTGGATCCCTCAATGACTGTCAGCGTGTCTCTGAAAACATTGAGGAAGCATATGGTCTTCTGAAGATTTATTTCTCATCATGAACATGATGAATTCAATGGGACGAAACTAATAATGATTTGAAAAAAGCAGATGGACTATTTTTAATTGAAGTTGACCGTGTGCTCAAGCCTGGAGGTTATTTTGTTTTAACCTCAGCCACAACCCGGAAGCAACAGGATAGTTCTACTAGTGGAAAGAAGGGAAGCAGGTCTAATCTTTTGGAAGATTTTGCTAAAAAGCTTTGTTGGTCTTTGTTGGGGCAGCAGGAAGAGACTTTCGTCTGGCAGAAGACAGTAAATTCTCAATGCTATAAGTAAGGCCAATTAAGGAGGTCATGTACTCCTTTTATTTCTGTCCGTAACTTCCTAGAAGCAATTTTTTGTTTCAATTAACTAAATATAAACTAGAATGTAAAGAATAATGATCACTGACTGATCTGAATGCGTTGAGAGCTTGACTCAGGAAACAAATACCTAACTAAAGTATCTGATTTTTGGGGAAAAAACTTTTTTCCGCAACTTCCACTCCCAGACTTTTCTGAAAAAGAGATACAGAAGGTGAATTTTCTAGTAGACTACCTTGTTCTAATGCAAGGTAAGACTGCATGAAATAGACGACCCTGTCCATAGAGGGAACTGTAGTGCACGGGCTGCCCTTGCCTTGTTTCAGTTAACTAAATTGATAAACTAGAATGTCAAGAATAATGATCACTGACTGATCTACATGCGTTGAGAGCTTGACTCAGGAAACAAATACCTAATTAAAGTATATTGTCTTTGGGGAAAAATGTTTTTCCCCCAACCGCACTCCCAGACTTTTCTGAAAAAGAGATACAGAAGGTGATTTTTCTAGTAGATTACCTTGTTCTAATGCAAGGTAAGGTTGGATGCAATAGACGACCCTGGTCATAGAGGGAACTTTAGTGCACGGGCTTCCCTTGCCTTGTTCTAATCCTTGATATGTATGTGCATTGATTGTTTTGAAACGATCTGCACTCTTCCCCCCCCCCCCCCCCACACGCACACACACCAAAAAGAAAAAAACTCCCTTTTGCTAAAGTATTAAAACAACCGTGTTCTTGTCTTCCATTTTTATTCTCCATTTCTATGATATTGGTATACTTTCATTATTTCTTTTTTTCCACTTAACCTCCTATAATGAGCTTTTGCATTTTGATGTAGCTCACAGTTTAGTATGCCCATTTGTAAAGGAGAGGACATGCAACTGTACTACCAACCACTTGCACATTGTATTTCTGGGACAAGCAGTAACCGGTGGGTTCCGATTCATGACAGATCTGGGCCTCTGAACTCAACTGATATTGAAATTCATGGCAAGTGGTTTTGGTTAAAATGGTTTCTCTGACTTATTCATTCTCCAATTTTCAGATATTTGTTCACTATCTTTTAACAATCACTCATTTGCCTGTGTTTTTCTCTTGGACAGGAGTCCGTCCTGATCATTTTATTGAGGATTCAGAATTCTGGAGATCAGCATTAAGAAATTATTGGTCTTTGCTGTCTCCCTTGATTTTCTCTGACCATCCAAAGAGGCCAGGGGAAGAGGATCCATTGCCTCCATATAATATGGTGCGGAATGTCATGGACATGAATGCACATTATGGGGGCTTGAATGCTGCTATGTTGGAGGCAAGTAAATCAGTGTGGGTGATGAATGTTGTGCCTCTTGGGGCGCATAATACACTTCCCCTCATACTCGATCGAGGTTTAGCCGGTATTCTGCATAACTGGTAAAGCCATTATCGTTTATATTTTCAGGATTCATAAAGATGTTTATACTTGGATACTTTACATATCAAACTTTATTCTTCAACAAAAATAGGGGGTAGGGGAAGGGGATTACAAGGTGGGTAATTGAATCTTCACCAACAAGTTGAAAGTTCAAGTAGTCTAGTACTAAGATTTCGCATAACAATTCAAACTGAAGTAAGGCAATATGGATAGTTTATATTCGTCCTACTCTTCTGAACTGATAGTGAAATATTCTGGTATTTACTCTTATCATTCATCTTTTCACTCAGATTATTATTAATTTTCTCCAAAGAAATAACAACAATGTATTTTTCGTAATGCATACACCCATAATATGTATGTAGAATATTTATGTGGTTTTAAGGTGCTGAGTGTAACCCTTTCAATTTATCGCTTAAGAATTCGTATGTCCTTTTTTTGGTGCTAAAGATAGAGTTACTCCTAAATTCTTGTTCCTTTCCATATCTTCTTTATCTGTTCAACGGGATATCTATTATTGATACTTGTTTCTTGCTTTTCCCTTGTCTTACGTGCTCTAAGCTTAGCAGCTTGTTTGGTATGATAATACAGAAGACAAATTATTTAATATTAGAATGACACAAGCCCGGATAGAGCTGAATGATAGATGATTCATATAGGCCACAATTACTAATTTGGAAATGAGGCTTAGTTGGCTGATCGAACACGAGTTTAATGTTTTTAAAGTTGAATGCTATAACGTTTCTGGTGATAACGTGGTTTCAAATTGGGCAGGTGTGAACCATTTCCTACATATCCACGAACCTATGATCTGCTCCATGCTAATGAGCTCCTGACACACATTGCTTCACAGGGTTGCAGTATGCTTGAACTACTTGTTGAGATGGATCGTATTTTGCGACCTGAGGTAATACTGTATTTTCATTCTGTGCTCTGTAAAAATCTTCCAGCTCTTACTTTGACCTTGTTAATCTCAGTTACACTTTATTTTCTCCAGCTCTATTGACTCAACACCTGAAGGTTTTACTTGTGTTTCCACGATTCGTTGCAGTTTGTACATGTTTTGACATTTGAATATGAATTCTTGATAGGGTTGGATTATTCTTTCTGATACATTGGGTCCCATAGAGAAAGCACGCATGTTTGCCACACAAATCCGCTGGGAAGCTAGGGTGATTGACCTCCAGAATGGAAGCGATCAGCGACTACTTGTATGCCAAAAACCATTCACTAGAAAGTGATTTTTTCTGGAAACGAACACTTCCCACCAATTCCATGATTGTCCAGTCTATTCTAACACTGGTGACTTTCCTAAATTCCACCAGATAAGAGAAATAACCATGACATGTTGAATCATGAAAGAAGGTAGTCTCCACTGTGATATGTCATCTGTCATTAGTGGAAGTGGAATTTATTTGAGCTTACAAGCTGTCTAAGGAGGTCCAAATCTCGGTATCCTTGCAAATATATCAGATCGCAGCCTGCAGATATAGAAATACAATTTATTGAGAAATACAGTTTAGAGAAGTATTCTGCTGCAGAAAGTAGTTACAGCACCAGAAAGAATATATTTTTGTCGCTTTCGAAAGTCCATGTAGCAATTCATTCATCTCTTTTTCTTGTATCTTTTACAATTTATTTGTTAATTTTTTGTAATCTAATTTTGTTTTGTACTCAAGAACCACCATTGTTGAGAGCCAAGGTTCTAACTCTTAGCCACAACATGTAAGAGAACCAATCATAAACATAGTGTTCTTTGTTGGTGGTCAATTTTTCTTGTTATGGATTTGGTAGATGTAACATTTTCACACAACAAGACGTGCGGTATTTATATACTTTCCATTCATCGATATCGCGTAGAGGAGTGGTATTTATATATTTTCCATTCATCGATATCGCGAGGTCTCCTCTATTGCTTCCAATAAGATGATTCCCTAGCTAAGTGGCGTGATAAGATGGTTGATGTTCATTCACCTTTAACCATAGGTTTGGGTTCAAACTTCTGTAACGAGGCTTCCTCCCGCCCCTTGGTGGGTTTTCTTGATATAAAATTGAGCTAGTGACTTTTGAAAATTAGATGATTATGCTGAAAAAAAGTTATTAGTATGTTTGATTATCTACTATCTGTTTGAGTTAATTTCTCGATTTCAATTTATGTGGTGAATACAAAGTTCAAGATCAAACTAGTTTGATCTTTTGTGTGACTTCGGATAAAAAGTCTTCAGCAATATTTTGCTATAAACTATACATATAATAGATTATACAGGTCACCATATTTAAAAATTCAAAATGTTTAACAAAATCATAATGAACGAGACATCGGGACATTCTAAATAATTATATCAGGATCCAAAAGTTCGAAGATCCATGACCGGCACACAACCCCTTCCAAGTGAACCATTAGAAAACATAGTAATATAAATATTAAATTCGTAACAAATCCCACAGGCCATAGCTAAATCCATCACAAATTCATTCCAATCAGTGTGCGATAATTACATGGAGCTGAATGACATATCAAAAAATAAAACATTAATGTTAAGATTTTTTTTTTTTTTTGGTGTTGGGGGCAGGGGTTGCATAATATTGCCACGTAAAAAGTAGTTAAATATAGTAGTACTAATTATTAGGAGCAACTAAGATTTCTTGCCCATTTACAAAATGAGTTTAAGAAAATGACTTTTTTTAAAAAAAAAATTTATGTGTAAAAATGTGATTTTTTATGTGTAAAAGATGAAGATCTCTTGTCAAACAACCATAAAGTTAATTCTTTTTAAAGGGTTAAAAGATAAGTTCTCCAAGAGTGTACTCTTTCAAAAGTGTCTGTACTCATAATTCATATCAAATAATACGATCTCTTTCCATCTTATCTCCCCCTCCCCTCCCCAATCGCTTTGTAAACTCAAGACTCTTGAATGGTGGTACTGTAGTTTTAACATGGCATCAGAGCGTGCCAGTAACCAATTCATTACTTCTGCACATATTTCTGCTTCTTAGTTTTTTCTCTATTAATTATTCTTTTGTCGAGATTTAATTCATTCATCATAAAAATCACAAGAAGTATTGTCTTGTGTAGATTGTTGATTTATCTGGTAATTTTAAATTGCAAATATTGTTTAGTTCAATAACATGATGGCGAACCCAACTAAAGTTACAAATGAAGTCGCATGAAGTAAAAATGAAACTACGAAGACTGTATCTGGATTTAAATCGATTATAATTATCCTTTCTTCCTTTGATCAAATGATGTACGAGGAATTTCTTTCATTTCTTTAAAACTAACTAGATCAACAAACTATTCACTATGAAATAGATCTATGAGAATCCATCTTTTAAGAAAAACTAAACTAGAGTTTGTACATGATTTCAGGAAGAAGGAAAATTATAGAAAATAGCTCAATTAGTGGGAGAGGTTGAATGCCATATTTTAATTTTGGTGATGCAAATGCAAAAGGTTATAAAAAAAAAAAGGAAAAATTT
>JBDJHY010000001.1:4538257-4550525 GCA_039654485.1 Withania somnifera | reverse complement strand
GTTCCTCCTAAACTAAAATTGGCCTTTCAGAGCTAACGGAACTGTTGGAAGCCAATTTCGAGTGCGTTTACTAAGAATTCACTCTCAAGTTCCACTATTTTTAGGTTAAGCCTTCAAATAGGGAAACTAAGATAACATGCTATAGAACTTCCAGGGAGCCAAACTAACGGTCCCAGCAAGTCATAAATGACTTGGGGCAGCTAACAGAAAGTTCTAAACATGGAAAAAGCTACAAGGCAACTAAATGACCAAGCGGGTCATTACATCATATCAAACTATCTGTACTCATTTTAATTATCAAAATCTCAAAGTAATGCCAATCATCAATATATGAAAACAGGCTCTTAAGGCAAATTAATATCTGCAAAACGGTCTCAACAAGGCCATGTAAGGTTCTAAAATCATCAATACTGGGCTTTCATCCATAAGCAGTGGAAACCAGTGTATTAAATCTTTGTAACATAATGTATGAGATGCAAGAATGATATAAGAAAAATTATAAATAAAAATCACAGAATGTCCTATCGACCTTGCACAAGCTTGTATTTGTTAAAACAAGCATAAACAACCAAAATAATGTTCGAGACTCACGAACATTCCCAATAATATCACCAAACTATGTTCCAGAATCACTACAGACGATAAGGTAATCTATAATCGAAAAACAACACCAATACATAGTCAAAAATCGAACTAAATAAGCGGACATCGTCAAGACTACCAACCTAAAATTCTCAATCCAAGGATGTTAATCAGTACTATTATTTCTCATCTATCCATGTCTAAGATCGTAAGTCGTAATGTACCTGTCCTACGAAGACATACTCACAAATATTATGTAGAAGATGCTCAGACGGCTCCAAAACTCCAAAAAATATGCAAACAAGCTCGAACAATCACAAAACTAGTAAAATAATAACCTATGCGTTAATACAAGTCTAACTATACCTATAAATCTATGAAAATAGCTAAGGTCAGAATATGGGTCAAAATGGCCCCGCAAATGCGAAACTCCAAACAAAAGGTACAAATATATTCCCCACATTGTAGGGAACTCATACCCAAAAAGGTACAAAAATGTTCCCCACATTGTACGGAACTCATACCCAAAATTTAGAGCTAAAACGAGCAAGAAATAAGCTTGAAATCAAGAAATAAAGTTAAGGAAATAGACTTGAAGAAATGGTGATTTTTACAGTGAAAACTTACCAAAAAATAGATAATAATCGAAGAATTTAAGTTTCCAAAGTACCCCAAAAGCTTAAGCAAAGACCCCAAATGTTTTAATGGAGGTTTGGAAGTTTTAGAAGAAGAGGGAAGATGAAGAATGGTTGAAATTTCGGTATTTCAGCTTTTATATGAAGTCCCAGCCTTTAGCCACCGACGCTTGTTAGCGCGATCCCACTAAATGGACAGGCCTTGAATTAGCGCTATATGTGCTCAAAGAGCATGATTAAACTAAAGAAAGGATTTTTCGGGAATTAGATCCTACGACGCTGTTACAGCACTATCGAGCTAAATAACCGGGGCAGTATTTAGCGTCATTGGCGTCAAGGAAGCATGCTCGTGCCAACTGCCACCTAGGCGAGCCAGCACTGTCAACGCCCCTAAAGTGTGTTTATGTTAAATGGGGATAACTCACCAACACCGCGATCGCCCTAAACAGGAAATTTTGAAATTGGCGCAACCTCTCCCCTGACCGCGATCGTGTTGAACATAGTTCAGCTGCACTACCAATTGAAAATCTACAATATTTTCAAGGTAGATTTTAGGTCTCCGGGATCAAACGGAGTCCGATAAATACAAACCAAATATACAAATTGCATGGAAAGGGTATTATGGATTCAACAACGCAAATAAAATTTTTATCTGAGATTATTATGATAAATGTTAACTAAAGTCAACCCTCAGCTTAAATTACATAAATTTCAATCGAGTACCCGAAATGAATTTGTCTATCCCGAAGCCCGAATGAACAACTCACCTAACTCAAAACTGATGTGATAAAGCAGTCGGATTTCCAATCAGAGGCTCCGATCAAAAAATGACTATGCAAGCTCCACGTATGAACTAGAAAGCTCATAAAATACAAAAAATGAGATAAACTCACAATGAAGGCTTTTGGACACGAACCAAGAATTTGTTGATTAAAATCCATATTTCAGAACTAACGAAAATGTTAAAATTCAATTTTGAGATTGTTTTCAAGGAATATTGACCAGAGTCAATGATATAAAAAACTAAGGCTTCAAAACTGAGAAATAGATATAACAACCAAATGAACGATCGAGAATCGAACCACTGGTCTCGAGAAGTCATAAATTACCTAGGGATGCTATAAAAATGCTCTAAGATACAAGGAAATACAAGAAATATGGAAATGACTGGAAGGGTAATTATAACATCCACTACTAAAAAACCTTTTATCCCTAAAAGTCCAAAGATAAGGGGAAATAAGGCATCGCACTCCGAGGAAGAATAAAACCAACCACATCAGACCTGCTCGGTATATCACAAAGCTTCCCAATGCCAGGGAACACATCCATGGGATCTCAACTGCTAGGACTTAAAAATCACCCACTGCTCAAAATCACCAACTAAAATGATCACAGACCCTCAAACAGATGCCAAAAATCATTACCGAGACTGAATAAACTCTTTCTGAAATACTCCACACATATCTGAAATAATCTCGTGGAGCCAACCAAAGGGGAATAAGGTGAAATCTAATAGGATTCCAAAATTGGAAACCAATCACAAATCACACCAATCAAGATCCAAAACCAAAAATGATCAACCAACTCGTCACTAGCAGTCCAAGATCGAAACCGGTACATCATTCCGAGATAAAAATCCATAAACTCTCACAGAAACCAGTTTAGACTGCTAAAACCCAAATACACCAATAATAATCCTTATCAAATCCTAAATAATTCCGGCAAGAGAAAACTTTGATCACCAATTGTCACAAATCCAACTGCGACCTTAAGCAAAGTCTTAAAACTTATAAACAAATGATATACCCGGGGTCTGACACAATAACTAGCAATTATTGTCATATAAAGCAACATAAACCACTAACCCAACATAGAAGACACCAAACGGGCAGGAACATGCAAATCAACTCAACTAGTTAAATAACCACCAAAACAAACAACCCAACAACAACTGATAACAACCAAAAATAACATATACCAAAAGCAATAGCAACCCTGTTACGCAGACTGAAATAACTCGATCTCGATGGGAGAACTTTCCATGAACCCGGATACACATAAAATAAAATTCTCATATGGATGGAATAGGTAAAACAATAGTCTTCCACCATAGCTCAAGTGTAAGCCTCCTTAGTTGAGTCGACTTACAACTCATGGGAATTTCACACTAGTTGTGCAATAGGCTCGCAAAGAGATTCCATCATTACTCACCTCAGCCCCCAATAGACGAATCCATCAATGGCTCAAAATACAAAGACCGAGTCAATTCAAACACGAAAGACAAAATATCATCACACAAGAGTAATCCAAAACCAAAGAGATGCCGACATTAACTCAATTATGTCATCTCCAAGGTGCCAAAATTACCATTCCTAAACTTGGTGAGCCAATGTCCAAATTGAAGAAACAACACAACAACACTCACAGTTTAAGCCAAATTACCTAACTTTTATCCAACCCATGAAGTAAAGCATATATCAAAAATAGACAAGGACCATGCAGCTAAAGAAAACACCCTGCTAACTATCAAATCAGGCTATCAAGGATGCCAACTCATGAACCTTATAGGAGAAGTCAACCCAATCCATACCACAACACCTCCAAACACTGACCAAAACTGTGCTACTCTGATGAACTAAAACATGGGATGAAGAAGGTCTCCGCTTAATGTTCAAACATTATTCAAGCACAAAACGGATACATTAATCCATACTCAAGCCCTATGATTGAAGACTCCAATCCACCAAAACATCAAAATGTCAGAGAACCCAATACTAGGATTGACTCTTTCGATCTAGTACTAACGAATCAACTCGAGGATTAACACAAGAATAGATCTACCACAAATACCAGTAATCACTCAACAAACCCCAAAACTGAACCTCAAATCCTTTGAACTCAACTAACGTTGGATGACAAGAAGGGACGAATATGAGCCCAAATTCCCAAATCAGTCTCAATAACCCACAAAATAAAATTTTTATCAAGAAGGGAGGTTGGAGTAACACCAATACAACCCACAAATACCAAAAAATAAACAAGGGATGAAGCATCACAACTAATATCATAAGGGAAAATCTAATCAAGCCCAGAACTAATATCCTAGCCCAAAGACTAGATAAGTCCCCAATGGTGCATGGTTAAAGAATCCCATCAATCATTCTAACAAAACTCAACGCATGGGTCTAAAGCAATAGTCTAGGAACGTGCAAAAGAAAAGGGTAGCCCAACAATGCCAAAGATATGTATGGTCACCCACCTATCAAGAATCTCACTGCCCATAAGTCAAGCTCATCAATAGCTACCTAAGAGGATCTATCACACAATCCACTACTAAGAAATCAAGTACTTAGGTAGAAACAAATAACATTCTCAATAACAACTCTAAATTTAATATCATTACAGAGTAAAACAAAAAATGGGTTAAAATGGAGGAGCATGCAAACATAGAAGCTAAATAAGGACACATAAAGTTCAATCTCTATAGATTGAGGGGAAAGTAAATGCATGTATATAGGCATAAAATACAGAAGCCAAATAAAACAAGGGCTAACTAATCACAGACTAACACATAAAAATTGAGATCGCAGCTGAGGCAGCATGAGCATTCTGACCCAGATGGGCTGAAAGCTGGTCCTACGCTGGGTACACTATATAACAAAGTGGTTGAAAAACTCACACTCAAAACATATAGGCCTGACCCTATGAGACAAGATAGATGAACCCACATGGGACCCACAACTAACTGCTCTTAAAGAGGTACCATTCATAGTCGGCTCAGAACTTTGTCCAATAAAACCATGTTGATCTCCATCTAAGTTTATGAAATTATCTAAACTAGCGCAACAAGAAGACCCGCAGCTCCTAACACCCCATCACTGGAATCACTCATAGGCTAGGGAAAAAATCACTCACTCAACGAAACTCTGAGTCCTCACATACTCAAAAAGTAAAACTGTAGAGGCACGCCCAACCAACTCATGAAATCCTACCTCATACTCAACAACAAATAATAAACTCAGTAATAGACCTCGAAACTCATACCTCACCTGGGAAATACTCCCAGCACCAAATGATATCCCATACTGTGATACAACACTCACTGATCTCAGCACCAGAAGAAGTACCTCCTAAAGAACCGACATAGCAACAAATGCTTATGATGATGACTCGGGTGCAATGTAAGTTGATCTCTTGATAATAGATGGCCATTGAACTGGAACAGGCTCAAGTTGAATCTCTAAAGCTCTGACAGGCGTAACAGCTCTGATGGATGTCGAAACACTAGCACTTCCTCATCGTCGGACTCGATCTCTAGTACATCTCACAAACGAAGCTCTGACTGACAGTGCCATATGTCTTCCATCTCCTGCTACTACCAAAGATCATAGGCGTGTCATCTACAGAAGAGTGCATAAGAACAAAAGAAATTTCAAGAGACCAACTAGGATGCACGCTTGATGTGGAGTGATAAATTTCCTAAAGATGTCACTGTAGCCACTAGAAGTTAGGATACAGATGTCTTTGTACCCAATTCGCAAGACTCTAATAGACACTGGATCATGTACTTAGGATACCAATGAACCTAGGCTTTGATACCAATTTGTCTTAACCCTATTTCTCAGATCATAAGGTAACCTACATTCACCCCACCCAACAAGTATGGAAAGAAAAAAATAGATAAATGCGGAAGATAAAAACATAGATAAGGATAGAACACGCAAAAATCAAGTACATAAAGAAATTCTCAAAACCTGGTAAACTAATATATGAGCCTCTAAGAAAAGAAATACAAGTTTGAAGTAAATTTACATAATCTGTCTCAGAAATAAAAAAAACAGAAATAGATAGTAATAAAGGTAAAGGAACAACTTTGGACGCTAGAAGCCAATATCTACCTCGGATCAGGATAATCAGCACTATCAGGAATGGCGATGAACACACGTACTCGAGTCTACACCAAAACGATATAGAAGTTTAGTATGAGTACCAAAACAACGAGTACCCAGTAGGCTAGGCTAACCGGGCTTGTATAAGAAATGAAAGCAGTAAATAACAAATAAAGAAGAAATGAGTCATAGAAGTCAAGAGTACAAGTATGGGCAAATAATGCTAGCTACAGATAAGTGAAGTAATAAAAGAACAATTAATGAAGCTAGCTAATAACAGTAAAGAAGACTCAGTTAAATAGGTAAAGACATACCTTAGTCATTGCAATAGATAATTGAATAAAGAGAGTAAATAAAGGCAGTATACCGGTAATCTCAATAAAGGATGAAGGAAAAAGGCATAATCAAACAAAAACCCATACATATACAGTATCTACTAGCTAAGGAAATTCTAAATACTACCAAGTACAACCGTAAATACAAATTAACCTTATTAACTATAGTATCACACCCTTAGTCCATTCAGAGAGAGGTCTCCTCCCCGAGTCATCTTATAGCTCATGGGATAACCCTATATTATGTTATGGCCTCATGGGAGGAATCCATAATACCTTTGTAGTTCCCACTTCATAAGTACGATTATTGTAGGAAGGGTACATCCGATGCAACCGAGAGTCGGAATCGTGGAGTGTATACTACAAGAATAGGACAAGGATCCTGTAGGATATAATCTGACAATAGTTGTATATCTCAATAAAAATTAAGTAAATAAATAAATATATTAGTCACGCTCACCCGTTGGCACCGCATCCTACCAGAAGATTTCAAACAAGAAGACAAGTGTGGAAAGTTTAAAAAAATAAGTATGCAAATGCAGGGCATGCTCTCCTCCTCCGTATAAGGCCATAAATAGAGGCATGGTATGACGGAACACATGGAAGGAAATTTTCTCATATACCTGCTCTTTTATTGTATACCCCTCCCCGGTAGCCTGCGTACTTGGCCCGAGCTATAAGGTACATAGTGAGCCGAAACTCGCATACTACATAACTTTCATAACCAACGCTCATGACTGAATGCCACTGCCGAGCATATATCGGTACAGACTTAGGTCTCATCTTCTCTATTGTATCAGGTCTGAATCCATCAAAAACTCAGTATCTATGCCCAGCCGAGACCATGGCTAAAATCAGGTAATGGATGATACTCAGCGTTCGACATCAAGCCGAAGTTATAAGTACAAAACAAGGTCATGTACTCGGTGCCAGGTTTTAAGGCTTGGACTGATACAGTAGAAAATAGTAGTATGGGGTGCCCAATCGACAATCGGGTTTTAGAACAGTTTAAGAAAATCATAAAAAAAATAATTAAAGTAAAAGTCTGCTTAAAAACCATTTTCATATAAAAAGTAGTTGGTAATATAAAAATCTCTATGATTATATCAAAGTATTTATGCTCATTTTCATTTCAAAATCTCTAAGTAAAACAAATCATCAATATATGAAAATGGGCCCTTTAGGCCAATAAATATCTAAAAACTAGCTCAACAAGGCCATACAAGGTTCCAAAATCATCAATATTGCGCTCTCGACCATAAATAGTGGAAACCAATGCATCAAATCTCTATAACACAATGATGACATTCACGAATGATATGAGCACAATCACAAATAAGGATCATAGAATATCCTGCCGGCCCTACACAAGCTTGGATTTGCTACAATAAGCATAACTGACCAAAATGATGTCTAAGAATCACTGACATTCTCAATAATACCATACTATGGTGCAGAGTTAGTGCAGACCATAGGGCAATATATAATAGAAAAACAACACTAAGACGTAGTAAAAACGGACTAAATAAGCGGACAGGGTCAAAGGTACCAACCTAAAATTTTCAACCCAAGGATATTAATCAGTACTATTATTTCTCATCTAATCCAAATCTAAGATCGTAAGCCGTAGTGTACCTGTCCTACGAAGACATACTCACAAATATTGTGTAAAAGATGCTCTGATGGCTCTAAAACTCCAAAAAAATATGTAAACGAGCTCAAACGATTACGAAATTAGAAAAATGTCAACTTACACTTAAATACAAGTATAACTATACCCATAAAGCTATAAAAATTGTCAAGATCAAAATATGGGTAAAAAAAGGCTTACGGGCCCGTAAATTCAGAACTCCGAACAAAAGGTATAAAAATATTCCTCACATTGTAGGAAACTTATGCCCAAAATTTGGAGTTAAAACTAGCAAGAAATAAGCTTGAAGTCAATAAATAAAGTTAAGGAAATAAGCTTGAAGAAATATTGATTTTTAAAGTGAAATTGGATGAAATTCAAGTGAAAACCTACCAAAAAATGGATAATAATAGAAGAATTTAAGTTTCCAAAGTCCTCCACAAGCTTAAGAAAAGACATAAGTGTTTTAATGGAGGGTTGGAAGATTTAGAAGAAGAGGAAAGATGAAGAATGACTGATTTTTTTCTGATTCCAGCCTTTTATATGAAGTCCCCGCCTTTAGCTCCATCGTGCTAAATGGCCAGGCCTTGAATTAGAGTTCAAAGAGCGTGATTGCGCTAAAGAGGGGAATTCAGGAATTAGCGTGAACAACGATATTACAGAGCTATTGCGCTAAATGACGGGGGCAACATTTAGCGCCATTGGTGCCAAAAGAGCGTGATCGCACTAGCTGCCACCTAGGAAAACCAGCATTATCAGCGCCCCTAGAGCGCGTTCATGCTAAATGGGAAAAATATAGATTGGCATGTTTGTGCTTATTAAGAAATTCAAGAATTGGCGCGGTCCCGCCCCTGACTATGATCGCGCTGAACAAAGTTCAGTTGCACCAACAACTGAAATCTTTAATATTTACAAGGTAGATTTTTAGGTCTCTAGGACCAAACGGAGTCCGATACATACAAACCAACTATGTAAATTGCATGAAAATGATATTTCAAATTTAATAAAGCAAACGAGACTTCGGTTCGATATCATTACGATGAAATATTGACTAAATTCAACATTACGATGAAATATTGACTAAATTCAACCCCCGACTTAAATGATATAAATTTCAACCGAGTACCCGAAATGAGTTTGGCTATCCTGAAGCCTAAGCGAGCAACTCACCTAACCCAAACTCGACGTTCTGAGGCTAATGGGACAACTGAATTTCCAATCCGATGCTCCAATCACAAAATGACCATCCAAGCTCCACTTATGAACTAGAAAACTCATAAAACTTGCAAAACGAGATAAACTCATGACGAAGGCTTCTGGACACAAATAAAAAATTCTTCTAGGCCAAAATCCACGTTCTAGAACTAATAAGACTTTCGAAATTCAATTCCGAGATTGTTTTTAAGAAATGTTGACACAGTCAACGATACCAAAAGTTAAGGCTTCAAAACAGAGAAATGGAAATAATAACCAAATGAACAACTGGTGAACCGAACCACCGTCCCGATAAGTCATAAATGACTTAAGGTCGATACAGAAATGCTCTAAAATACAAAAAAATACAAAAATAAAAAAATAACCGAAAGGGTCATTACACTATACATTAATGTAATATGTGAACTGTTAGTTTTTTTAAAAAAAATTATCGATTATCATAACGTAATATTACTGTTGTGTATTGTCACTTTAATTTTGAATTGTGATTTTTCCAAGAAGTTGAAAGTTCTAAATTGGTCTGTCTTAATATACACGTTATTTGTGTTGAAATAAATTAAAAAAAAGATTCATAATCTAATTTGTTAAATTTTTCCTAAATTATAATTTAAAAAATATATTTTTTATTATGGCTATATATAACATATCAAATAAAAAAGTTATTTTTTTAAAAAAAATATTTTTTTAGTTTATTTTTTGGGATAAATTTGATTTAGATCAACCACATTTTTTGGGATGCTCGATCCCTAAATATGTAAGATACCCCTTTCATCATTTTCTTTTAATTGTTCTACTAAAAAATCATATAAGTATAATTAGTGTGTTTTAATAATTGTAAGTTGGTGGAACAAAAAAAGATAAAATTTGACAAGGTAAATTAAATTAGTGCACCTTATAGTAAAATTTTATAAGGTGGACAAAATTAGTGGCCATTATAAAAAATTATGACAAAAACACTAATTTAATCCACGTAAACTTCACCCCCATTCAACACTGTTAATAATAATAAAAAAAAATGTAAGTGCGCCTAACCTACTTTGATACCACTTTTTTCCTCCAATTTATTTTGCTATTTTATCTAATTTTTAGACTTATTTATGTTTTGGACAAGATAATTTTTTTTTTAGGATGAACTAAAAAATGATTGCCACATAAAATGAAAAAAAAAAATGAGTATATACCATTCACATGAATTCAGTAACACTTTCGCTTATATTTTTTATTTATATTAAAAAACTTATTAATGACTTTTAAATACTTAATTATAAACCTAATTATCAAACAGATTATGAGCTCCAGTTACTTCAAATGTCTAGCTATCTCTTAAAAAATATTGTTAAAAGACCACTAATTCTTAATAAAATGAAATAACTAACTTGTTGGAGTTCTAAAATTCTTACTTGATTCACGATATGAGATGTATATGTTATTTTGAACTGTTTTATTAATTTACTAATAAACTAATAAAGACAGTTTAAACTACTGTGAAAGATCATATAAATCCGTTCTATCATAAATATTTTCATATTTTGTTATGTAGGATTCAATTTCGAATGTGAAAACGTTCTTTTTTGAATTTTCATTCGCATATGAATTTCAAAATTATAAGCTAATGTTTGGTTATAAGTTTTTAAAATTTTTGATAAAGTTTTGGGTGATATTTAAATTTGATCATAATTTTTAAAAAGATATTTTTCAAATTTTGTGCAATAAAAATTCTAGAAGTTATAGTTTTACCAAAAATTCACATTTTTATAATTTTTAAAATATTTGAATTTCTATTAAGATTTTATGTAAAAAATATGACCAAATGGTTTTAAATTTTCCTGAATATAGCTAAGCGGAGATCCGAACTCCGACGATAACATACAATTACTACTCCCGGCAGAAAGTAATGTTTTCATGTTCGGTTCGGCAAGCGACTCGGACGAGCTTAAAATTCAAGGGTCAATGGGTCTGATCGGTTGATCCGAACATAAAAACCTTTTCTATTCGAATGACGTCATAATAATGTAATAAATATTTTAATATTATAAATATATTCAACACTAAATTTAGACACATATAATTTAATAAATATTATTATCTAGCCTACAAGATAATAGAAAATAAATTAAAAAAATGAATTGAAAATCTGAAAATGAAATATAAGGTTGAAGAAATAAAATTTTTCTTTTTAATCTCAAAAATTTGGTTTTTGGCCGATCCAATTCTGATTTTTTTCGATTGAACCCGGGCCTTGACCAGGTTTGATGAGTCGTTTTTCAGCTATTTTTTAAAAAGAATTGAATCAATCTAGTGTCCGGTTGTCGAGCAACCGACTGGACCGATCGATTTGATCCGAGTTGATAACCTGGAGTATCATTATCTTAGTAAAGTTTAACCAGAGTTGAGTTAGGTAGTGACTCTGTGGACGAGTTTATGACCGTTTGAAAGCAAAGGGCACACATGTACACATGTACACATGTACACAAGTACAGCTATAGTCAATTACATGACAAAAGCTTTTGCTTTACTGCTCAATTTCCAAAAACACTGTCTCCCATTCTCAACAAAAACCATATGCAAATACTGTAAATATACAGTTATCATACATATAAAGTGCCACCAAAACACACATCCAGCTCTTGTACTTCGCAACTCCAGTAGCAACTCATTTTTGTTGTCTAATCTGTTTCCCATAATACCCTTTTCTTCTTCCTCTCTCACCAACTTTTTCAAGGGAGTAGTGTAACTTCTTCATTATTGCTTCGACGATCATGGCTGCTTTTATGTTATCTATGGTATTTTTCTTGGCTATCACTGGTCACTCAAGTAAGCTGCCACTTTTCACTTTGCCCTGAACTTTTCCATGTTGTCTGCATTTTTTTCGTATTTTTCTTGGGATGGGGTTTCACCTGATTTTGCTCTCAGTAAGCAGACACTTTTCACTTTGCTCTCAAGTTTTCTCTGTTTCAGTAATTTTCATATTTTTCTTGGTCT
>JBDJHY010000001.1:4493666-4510734 GCA_039654485.1 Withania somnifera | reverse complement strand
AACATTATTTAAGAAAAAGACACTCAGTTCACCTCCCAATTTTGAAGGTCTTTCCAGAAAGGTATGGGAATCGATATTCATCTTAATACGACCTTCCATCCTCAGATAGCCAGTCAAGCAAAAAGGAAAATTCATACCTTAAAGACATGTTGAGAGATTATTTCATTGACATCAAGGTAAATTATGATGAGCAATTTCCATTGATATTGTTCGTCTATAATAATGGTTACCATTCTATCAACTAAATGGCAATTTATGAGGCCTTGTATAGGAGGAGGTGCAGGTTTCCCATAGGCTGGTTTGAAGTAGGTAAGGCTACGATTATAGAGCCATACTTGATTCATAAATCTATGAAGCAAGTCCAGTTGATCCGAGAACACTTAAAAATAGAAAAAAATTGTAAAAACTCCTATGCATATGTAAGAAGAAGAGACCTCAATTTCTAAGTGAATGATTGGGTTTATCTAAAGGTTTATCCCATGAAGGGAGTTCTGAGGTTTGGAAATAAGGGGAAACTTAGTACCCTATATATAGGTCCTTACCAAGTTTTGAAGAAAACAAGCAAGATGGCCAATAAGCTCGATCTCCCAGTAGATCTAGCAGTCGTTCTTCCAGTATTCCATGTATATTTGCTTGAGAAATGTATAGGATAACCTTCTGTGATAGTAACATTTGAGAATATTAAAATTAGAGACAATCTTTCTTGTGAAGAAGTTCTAGTTGAAATCCTAGACTGACAGGTTCGTAAGTTACGGAATAAGAAGATCGCTTTTTTTAAGGTTTTGTGGAAAAATCAGTCTGTTGAGGGTGCAACTTGGGAAGATGATGCATACATGATGGATAAATACCCTCACCTTTTCCATCCTTACTCAGACTGGACTCAAGGTAATATGGTTTCTTACTCTTAGAAGTTTCTTCAGTTTTTATGTTCTCATGTTAGTTTTATAATGCTTCTCATGTCTATATTCATGACACAATACTCATGTTTAGTCTTTCTCATCTCCATTTAAATGTAGTATCTCATGTCATTCCAACCCATCTCTTAGTCAACCATATCTCAATTTTACCCTTCATTTGAGGATGAATGATCCAAAGAGGGAGAAATTGCAACACACCACAAACTCATGCGCACAATCCTAGTTACCCCTAGACTTCATACCTAGAAGATTTACTTTAGAGATGGAATTATTATTCCAATCCCCTTGCATAGCATGTTTAATTTCCATAATCAAGTCATGGGAACCCCGAAACCATTGGAAAATGTTTAGGGATGAGCACAAGTGCTAAAGTGTAATGACCCTTAGCGTTATTTTTTAATTTCTGCAATTTCTTTTCTTTTTCCATATTTTTAAATTTGAGCTTGGATAATTCGAAAGTAAATTCCTCGAAAGCATGTTCGACATTTAAATCTAACAGTTATGTTAGCTCCAGAATGGGGACTTTAGACTATAGAGACTCTTGGTTCAAATTCTGGGATTTTGATTGCGTGTTATTTAGTTTAATGGGATAAGAATTGGGTCGCATTATTTTATATAATAATTACATTTTGCTTTAGTAGAAATAAAATATATATTCTTAAGTTCTTCTAAGGTATTTTCTATAATTATGACATTGTTTCTTGAATAATGTAGTCCCACATTTATTTATTTTATAAGGAATTATAAAGCTATTAATATTTTACGGAGATAGTGTGGTAAAATTTTATTATTTCAAATAGTAGGTTTTATTATAAATATTATATTATTAATTTTGATATATTTAAAAGGTTATAATCATTTTATAATGAGCCTATGCAATATTCGAATATATTTTATTTTAATATTATATTATATATATATGTTGGCAGTTGCTAAAAGATATAAGGAAGCAAATGCTTCATTTTGAAGAAAACAGAACAAACAAGAAACAAAGAAAGAATTAAGAAGTAGAGAAAGAGAAAGAAAAAAAAAAGAAAACAAAGAGGAAAGAAAGGGTTCTGCGTAAGTTTTGATCCATAAAAACGTGTTCCCATGCTTCTACGCTTAATGCTACTAGCTAATTGCTTGTTCTTGCTTTTATTATAAAGTTTTCTATTGAATATAAACTTCGAGGGCTTATATCTTTCAATTCTACCGTTAAATTTAGCTCTATTTGGTACCGTACGATGTACGAGTTATGTTGTATGCGTGGATATAAATATTCTCAGTTCTTGTGTTGTTAGGATATACGACCTGATTTTAGCCGAGAGTTTGACCCCGCTAATTATATAGCAATATGAGTCTTGTTTTACTTGCAATTGACCCGTAGGTTGCGTTTTTTCTAGCCTCGCTTGATTTTGAGTTTCATACATAATTTTGGATATTTGAAGCACATTTTTTAAGGATATCGCAGGATTCCAGGAAAGTTACGGTCTACTTTTTTTAGATTGGGTATTAGTATAGTATATATATGGTAAAGCTTCAGCACTGGATGGAATGATTATTCAGGCCCCGATATTCTTATTCTTTTGTCATATGGCCTCTCAGCTAGATTGTAGCTTAACTACTTACCCTGGGCCTACACTGCCTTGCCTACATATCTCACACTGACTGTGGATTGTAGTGTGGCTGGGGGAGGAGTAACACCTTTGATGCATATTTTATACGTGGACTCTGAACCGTAGTGAGGTTGGGGACGGATTAAACCTGTGATTAGAGACTAGTAGCTATCCCTCGATTTAGGTTGATGGCTATAGAATCGATCTAGGTAGGCTACTTTGTCGTGCTCTACTAGTGCATTTGTATGTGATTAGAATAAGGTTGGTCCTTTTAGTATTGGATAACCGGTTACTATTTCTTTGTTTGGGTTGATGTCTCGTTTGATGATAGTGTTCCCTAGTACGATACGAGCCTGGAAGTGAATGTTTTAGACTGGGTTGTGGTAGCTCCTTGTTCTTCTTTTCGGTAGGGGTGTGTATCTGGACCTTGACGGGTGCCTTTGGGACATGTGCAACATCTGGGATACAAGTGCTAGAGAATCAGGACTAGGATTAGGGCTAGCGAAGGATTGTACCCTTGAGGGTTGGGGCCTGTCATTTATTCTAGGGGCCTAGTTTACAGTATTAGACTAGCTTGGACTTTATTTTTTTTAAATTTTTTTTGCGATCATGCATTGAAAATTAACAAGATAACTTGATTTTGATAGAATAATAAATTGAAGTTGGTTTCATGTATACTTATATCTTCCACGACTGCACTTTTAAGTAGTATGGAGACATTTTACCACAGTATATGAGACTATTTTCTCATATTCACTGTGACTTATGGGCTTGCCTACAGGGCGTCATTTTGATATTTTGGGACTGGAAAGTTTGCCGGATGGCTTTACTTGACTTTCTACTGAGATATGTTATACGGGTTGAGCCTGAGTTTATCCTCATGGACTTGACGATTTTGGTATTGGGTGCCTTTTTACAGGGATTTTATACGTGAGATTGGATCCCTGCACAGACCTTTCGAACTGGTTTTCCATGCCTGGGGTATGTTGCGTGTCTGAGGGAAGGGTATACTGGGGGTGTTTAGGGAAGTATATAGGATAGCTTTCATAGGTCCGTGCCTCGCCTAGTCATGTACCATGGATGGTGCATACGAGCACTTATTTACTATTCCATCACCCCTTTGCATTGCATTCTTAGGCGTTGATTGAACCCTTCGGTATTTATGACGGGAGTACCAATTAGGTGAATGGTTCCTTGATTTTACCCACTGGTAGTATGGGATGTCGGCCGAGTTGTTTTCTAGTAGACTTTGTTTGCCCTTTTCTGACTCTTATAGATATTTTTGTGTATTTATTGTATTTTTTGTTAGCCTAGCTTATTATTGGTTTTATATTTTATTAGTAGACATTCTTTGCACTTCTTACCATGAAGTTCCATGTACGTATCACGTTGGGTCATGATTTTCTCATGGCCAGGTCTTCTGTGTTGTATTTGGCTAGTTACTTTCCTTCAAATTGTTAGTGGACACTGCACAAACACTGACAGTTGACTCTGCACTGTAAGAAATAGTTGTTATTATGTATCACCACCTTATTTGTTGATTGATTACCTTTTATCTTATCTATGCATACTGACGATCGGTCGACCTATGATGCCTACTGGGTACTCGTTATTTTGGTACTCATGTTATACTTCTACGTCTTTCCTGATGTAGGTACTAGTACGAATTTTGCTGGCAGACGCGATCAAGCGCATTAGTTGGTACTTTTCAGAGATTCAGTGAGCAGTTGGCGCCTTGTTGGTCTTTCTCCTATCAGTATTGGAGATATCCTAGTCGGGTCTTGGAAAGCCTGTTTTCATAGTTTTCCCCACTTGGGAATGTATTTTATATTCATGTATATTGATGATCTACAGTCATGACACCAGGTTTTAGGAGTTATTTCTTGTTGGGTTTTATATTTCAGATCTTTTTTATGCCTTTCTTCTCTTATTCTCCTTCTTATTTTGTTTTTTGGGTTTTGTTGCTGGCCCACTGCTATCTGCTCTGGGCTAGGATCAAACTTGTCTGCAGGTGAGATGTAGACGCCATCATAACTAGATTTTTAAGTCATGACATAAAGGATGGTTTAAACTCCATATAATAACTTTCACGTCATGTATCTACAAGATTTAGGTAGCCCCACATATTGAAGTGACTTAAGAAAGTCAATGGATGACTTTTTCAAGAACCAAACTTTTGGGGGCCTCACACCATAAGGCTACAAAATTTCTGTAGCCTCATGCTGTGAGGCAATCTAGTGGCATCACATTTGTTCATTTTTCTTTTATTTTACTAAGGCATTTGGGTAATTGTCCTACATATTGGATGACTAAACTATGTAAATTTGTCTACTCCTAGGAGGCATATTTAAGAAACATTTAGAGATTTTTAATGATTCCAAATCCCTAGTCAGAAAAAGAAAGTTCATTAGAAGAAAAAAAGAGCGATATTTTCCTTCAAGACATCTAGTGCTCTCTACTCTCATGAATTCACCAAGAACCACTCTGTTTAGGTACGCGGGCTATTTAACGAGTGATTTCTTCCATCCCCACGCCTAAAACTATTTTTGTTTCAAGTTTATTTATAAGTTAAAGTGTTCAGGGCAAGGTCTTGCAGTGTCACGTTTTTGAATGTTCTAAGGTTTCAAATTGTGCATTTTCATTATATCCTTGTTATGTCAAACATGAAGTACATGAAAAATATGTTTCTCTTTAACCATAAAGATTTTCCTAAACTAAAGTATATTTTAAGGACCCATACAGTGGTCGTTAAAGTTTAATGTGTATGATCTTTATGATTTACTACCTATATTAGTTAATTAAAATTCATGAAACAAGACCATTCTAAAAAGTCAAGAACTTAGCAAGATCATTCAGTTTTACACGTTTTCTAGAAGTGTAAGTTGTCTTTATATGCTTTAGTTTTTGTATGATTATCTAACACTAAGGTAAAGAGAGGCTTCGAGGACCTAACTTTCTCATAAATCTTTCAAGTAGCTTAAAAGAAATCCAATCGGTATTCCTCTAATGCATAGCCTTCAATTGTCTTTAAACCAAAACTGGTTTAAGCTAAATTTGTCAGGTAAATAAGAAAAACTCATACATATTTATTATATTTATTGTTGTATTTTGCCTGTCAATTATTTTATTAGTACATGTTCAGAAGTAAGATTTCAATCAGATTATCATAGCATGGTCGTCACCTTAAGTATTATTATAATACCTTGAGTCTCAAAATATTATTCATTATCCGTGCAGTTAGTCTCTCTTTCTTTAGCTAATAATATTATTAATTTTTATTGGTACCATATGTATATACTCCTATGTACCAGTATTTTGATATACTGACCATGTTTATGCTCATGTTTAAACATGTAGATTTCGGCATATGGGGTCAGTGATCCAGTTACCAGACATCCTATAGATTTCAAGTATTAGTGATAGTGATGAGTCTCCATTTCTTGAGTGAGACTATAGTCTAGATTTTTTGTTTCTATTTCCCTTGTTTTCATTTTATTTAGAGTTTCTAAGGGCTTGTCCCTGCACTCTTCAGATAGTTGTATAGTTCTCAGACATAGACTTGGTTTAGTTCATGTTTCTTTTCAATATTCGCGTGCTTGGTCTTATGACTTGATTTACTGTTTCTTTATTATTTATTTAAAACAGTTTGGCCTATTTTATTTTGCTTTAGCACATGTTATTTCATGATTAGAGTACATGCATGATACAATGGTTAGCTCAAGGCCACTTGTGACTCTAAAGCACCACGTTAAGTCCAGGGGGTAGTCTCAGGGCAATGACAATGCCACTAAGGTATCTTGAATTATCCTATGCGATCAACATAGTTGGGGAAATAATCCTCTTTTTCCTAAGTACTCCTCACAAATAATGCATAAATATAAACTTAAGCTTAAAATATAATAAATCTGATAAGGTATGGTCGATCTGGGTAACACCCTGAGGTTTAAAAGTAATGCATAATTAGTAAAAAGCTTATGAACTTATAAACTTGTAAATGTTCAACTTGCTTATTCATGAATTTCTTTTAATGATTGTATAAATCGTGAAAACTTGGTATAGTTCATATTTATGGAACTAACATACTGCCAAAACTTGAAAGGTATCATGTTATGATCTTGTAAATACTTGATATTTCAAATATAACATGAATCATGTAAACTTGAGTAATTTAATCATGTGGATTCTTGAACTTAAGGTTTGTTTCAGGGAAACCTATGTTCATGTTCATGAAAATCATGAAATCTTTTAAATCAGGATCAAAATACCAAGAATACACTAAAGAACACAATTCAAAAATATGCATAAATTTAAAGTTCTTGAAAGTGTAACCCTAGCCATGAAATTAAGAGATTTCATACTTCTTGAAAATAGATTTGGGAATGGGGAAAAAAGGGGTCCATCATTGAATATCTCGCTTATCTGGCTGGGGGAAATTCCCAGATATGAAGACCCTCGGAGAAGATTCCTTGACGTTTGTAAGAACCTTAGGTTTAGAGATTTTGAAGAACTACGCTCTTTTTTTTTCTTTGCTACTTTCTGAGTATGTGAGGAATGAGGGGCTTAGAATTAAATAGTTGTGGATATTTAAGGGTAGATTAGGAAATTACATTAATTTTGATGTAATTTAGTACCTTGAAGGATCATAAAACAACATATTTTAAATAGGCACAAGTAGGAAAAATATCGGAAAAAACCTTGTAACAAGGGGGAAATCTTGAGCAGGAGATAGCCTGGGAACGATTCAAGCCGTATCACGGCTCCTATAATGGTTATGTACCCAACATGACACGTTTATGTCACATTTACTTTCCCATCATTTAACGTCTCCTTTCACGCTTACCCTTGGCATCTCATTTTTAAGTATTTCTTTTTCAGTGACACTCTTCCTAACACTTCGAGCTTTCTACTGTGAAAAGTTGGGAGTTTCTAAGCACATAAACTAACATAAAAACATGTGGTATTTAAATAATTCATAAGCTCCTTACAAGTAAAACAACATCATTTCTCCCCTCGAGAACATAAACATATGCTAGAATCGCAAGAAATTATTGAGATACTAGAAGACCTTAAAAAAGGGTCATAAACTTTCTTCTCCGTACTCAAATTAATGCGCTTATTATGTTTGAAAGAAGTCTCCAAGGACTTTGAAAAGCTTACAACACAACCATCATATACTATTGGAAGGTTATAACCACTTAGGATTACATTAAGGCTCATGATGTAAGTTTAACATATGCAAAATACGATACAAACTCTAGCTAAATTTTTTGAGTGTTACAAATCAGTTACTGATTACCTAGTACAATTTGGTCCATCTCCCATTTCTTAGAAACAGGTTAGATTTTTTAGTAGTTCAACTGAAGCTGAGTACAGAGTCATGACCTCTTCAAATGGTGAGATAGTATGGTTGACAGGGCTTCTCAAAGAGTTAGGAGTAGAAGTTACAAAACTAATTCACTTATTTTATGATAGTAAGTCAGCATTGTAGATTGCATCAAATCCATTCTTTCATGAGTGGAACAAACACATAAATATAAATTGTCATTTTACAAGAGGAAAAATTCAAGAGGGCCTTATCACTACAACTTACTTGTCTTCCACAGAGAAACATACTGACTTGTTCACTAAGGCATTTGGTAGAGGGCCACGTGCTCATCTATTATCCAATCTAAGAATTATGAATATCTTCATAGCCCCTAGCTTGAGGAGGTGTGAAGGAACTGGGAAGTGCATTGATGTGCACTATGTTGGACTGATATGATACTGAACTACTGAAGTGAATATCAATTGAAGATTCATTAAACTAAGGATTTGAGCTATTATACTGTAGCAGTTAATGATATATGTATTATATCAAATTATTTAGGAGTTATTTATCAAGTTGTTAATTGTTAAAGGCAGTTAATTTAAGAGATAATAACCTGACGGCTGGCACTGTAAACTGATAATGATGAATTTGTTAGTTTGTTAGCTTGTTAGCTTGTCTAGACAAATTAGTAAATATAGTAGGTCATTGTAAAACTTTCAGCTAAAAGCAAGATATTTCCTCTATAAGACTACTTCTCATCTCTTCTCTTGTTCATCTTCTCACAGTCCACTCTTCTACTTGCGTTAATGCTCCATTATGAGCTGGTAACATATTCACTTTTCTATGACTAGTAACATATTGTTTGATGTTTCCATATCTCCCTTTCTGAAATGGTTGAAACACATTTGTTGATTTCACAACAATAATACTGGTACTACTAGGAGGGCCATAAATGCTCTTTGCAACTTTTGTCTGCCCAGCACCTTATTTTGAGGTTTCTTTTATCTATTTCGATTATAAGTTCCCACCATCTTTGCAAGTTGCTAATTTTATACTTTAATAGCTACTAGAGCCTCAACCTCCACTTTGGTTACTTTTTCAATAACTCATATTTCATTCCTATTACCGCATGTCCTGTTGCACATCTCCTTTCCTATTTGCTTTATTCCTTCTACATACATCTTCAGTATAACCATATTTCAGGTATCTTACCTATTTCATTTAGGAAAAGGCTACTATTAAACAAGGAGTACCAATTTTAACCTCTAATAAAAAATTTGCAAATTGTAGATCAATCTCTTTTTTATTACTTCTACCGCCATTGGAGTTTTGCCTACAAAACTTATCATTTTGGTGAGCCTTTCTACCCTCCAATATTTGAAATCCAATCTTGGAACTATTAAATTTGATGTTTCAATGAATTTTGAAATGTAAAAGTAATATTTCAATAAATTTTAAAATGCAAAGTTCTTTGATGAAAGTTTTAATTTAAAATACACATAAACATGAATTTTACAATTCATTCTTCATTTACTGGTACGTTTTAGGTTCTTGAAAGACAACATTTTCATTAGTTAAATTCGTGAGCTTTTTTATGAATTACACTCTTTTCTTTCAAAAAATTTACCTATAAATAGTGTTGCTTTTCATCGAAAAGGTAAGAACTTAAAAAACAAACACTTTTCCGTAAAAAATATTTGATAGACATTAATCAAAAGGTAAAATCACCAATTCAATAATAGAAGAGCAATATGCTTGAATACTACTTTTTTTGTGGCTTAGTTGAATTTCGAAGATAAAGTTGTTATTTATTATTTTTTGCTCGTGGGAGAGATTTCAACTATCTTCAAAAAATACTTAACGTGTCTCTAAGCCAAACAAGTTCTATTTCAAATTTATATATAATTATCATTCTTTTTCTAACAATTTGAACATAATTGTCTCTATAACTTCTACAACAATATCAAATACAGTTCATTCTTTGCCTAATCCTAATTTTGAAATATTTGATGGCAAAGATTTTTGTGGAAAAGTGAAATTTTTTTAAGACTATTAAAGTTGGAATATGTTCTTGAGGAACCTTTTCCTAATTCTCCTGGTCCTGAGGTAGCAAAGGATGAGGCTACTTTGATTAGAGAACAAATTTCCAAAGGGCAAGATGATGTTTATTTATGCAAGAATTATAATCTTGGAGGAATGTCCAATAAATGTTATGATCAATATTATATTAAGTACAAATTTGTTGAGGAGATATGGGATACTCTACAAGCTGTCTGTTTTGCTGAAGAGGCGTGTTCAAAAACAAATCTTGCTTCAAATTATATGGAGTTCAAAATGGTAGATGACAATTCAATCACTGAACAAATACAAGAATTTCAATTTATTACTAATAAAATTGCTATATATAGAATTGCTCTTGACGAAAACTTTCATGTTGGTGCTATTGCCTCAAAACATTCTTATTTTATGAAAAAGTACAGAAGAAAACTCTTACAAAAGAAAGAAGATTTGACTCTTGAACAATTATTTCCATACTTGAAAATTAAACAAGAGACGCGATATCGTGACAATAATATTTTGAAGAAACCTATCATGAAAGCTCATGTGGTTGAAGAAAAAACAATCTGGAAGGAACATGATAATAAAAGAATTTCAAAGACAAAGAAGAATACGAATTTCAAGCGTGCTACTGACAATTCTAAGACAAAATAATGCTATCATTGTCACAAAATTGATACTATTCGTGTGATTGCAAAATATTTAAAGCCCAAAAAAAGAAAAAAATAACAATAAAAAAGATAAACTTGTAGAAATGGTCGTAGAAGCATTTGTAGCAGAAGATCAAGTGGAATAGTGGATAAATATTGGAGCAACTCATCATATATCATAGAAGTTGTCGAGCCCTTGGAAGAAAGTCAATCAATATGTAGTAGAAGATTGTCCAAACCGAAAAATATTGGACCTGATTTTCAAGTATATTTGATTGAAAAAGACCCTGAAAGTTATGTCGAAGCGATGTCTTCACATGATGTTGCTTTCTGGATTGAAGTTATTGATGATGAAGTTCATCCTATCATGTCAAATAATACATGAAGTCTATCAGATCTTCCTCCTGGATCTCAGATGATATCTATCCGACTCTTGATTTATTTAGTAGAAATTCATCAAATGGATGTGAAAGCTATATTTTGAATGGAGATCTGGATGAAGAAGTTTACATGAAATAGCTAGAAGGATTTGTCATTTTTGATCAAGAATATAAAGTTTATGGAACGTTGATCTCTTGCACTGATATTAAAAGAATCAGAGAAACACAAATCCTTTCTTGCTTCTTAGTTTGAAATGAAAATCTTGAAGAAGCTAAAGTAATTTTGAGTGTTAAAATTGTAAGATCAGTTAACGATTTGACTCTTAATCAAGTTATACTGAGAAAGTTCTAAAAAGGTTTATCCATTTTGATGAAAAACCTGTGCTTACACCATTTGATCCTAGCATCAAACTAGTGTGAAACTCTAGTAATATTCTTAATCAGTTTACATATTCTCAAATCGTTGGTAGTCTTATGTATGTCATGCATTGTACCAGACCAAATATTGGTTATGCTACAGGAAATTTGAGCAAGTTTACTAGCAACCCAGGAGTTGAACATTAAGATGTCTTAGTTTGTATTTTAAAGTACTTAGGAATCAAAAAAGCAGTTGTGTATTACTAACTCAACCATGAAGTCAGAATTTATTGCTATATCTTTTGCTGGAAAAAAAGTTGATTGATTATGGAGTACGCTGATAGTATCCTTTTATGGAGTAAGCCAATATCACCTTTGACTATCTATTGTGATGATAAAATTGTTATATTTCGGGTTTCAATTAATTGTTACAATGGGAAGTCGAGACAAGTTCGTCTAAGACACAATCATGTGAGAAGATATTAAAGGATGATATAATATTTCTTCAATATGCGAGCTCGAGATCTAATTTAGCAGATCCTTTGTGAAAAAAATTGGGCAAGGAGTTAGTGGTAGAAACTTATAATGGTATTGGAATAAAGCCTATTGTAAATTAATTGTACTTTACCGTAACCCTACCTAATGATCTTGTGTTCAAAAGTAAAAACAAGTAAAGTTACAATGAGAAGCATATCAATTAAATTCTTATTTCTTAAAAGAGTGGGTAGATATGCATAAGTTGAGATTCTCTTTTCATGATAAATACATAAGACCGGTCTTGATTGGAATAAATAAGAATGCTCTTGATAGTCTTATCAGTATTCCTACTAAAGAAGAATATAAACCGATTTTGGTTGGAGTGTGTAGGATCACTCTTGATAGATTACCGATACTTTGCAGTAAAAGATGATGAGATTATATTATTTTAATGAATTCACAGACTATTTGTTCGGAGTATGCAAAGTTACTCTTGATGAAATCACCATGCTAGGTGCAAAGTGGAGGCTGCTTCAATAAGATTTTAACAGGGGATCTTAAAACACTTAGTTTAAAAAAATCATGATACATGATCGTAAGGTGTCAAAGAGTTTTAATTTTTACCGGAACATAGTAATGTGTGTGGAGTATTTTGCTACTTCATTCATTGAACTACTTAGTTCAAGATTCATTCGTTAAATGGTCAATTATTTAAAAAAATTTACTAGCTAATGGTTCAAGTCCAAAAGACATCATTATTGATACATGCTACTAGATTAATGTCTTAACATTTTTTATAAAAAAAAATTATTGAAAAAAGTGGAGGATTAAAGTTGATGTGCAATAAACATAAAAGTAATATTTTGATAAATTTTGAACTTTAAAGTTCTTTGATGAAAGTTTTGATTTTCAAAATACATGAATATGAATTTAACAATTCATTCTTCTTTTACTTTTCTACGATTTAGATTCTTGAAAGACAATATTTTCATTTGTTAAATTTTATGAACTTTTATTTATTAATTACACTCTTTTCTTTCAAAAACTTTTAATTGAAAGGTCAAGCACTTCAAAAACAAAAAAAAAAAATTTGAAAAATATTTGAGAGATATTGATAAAAGGTGAAATCACCAATTCAAAAATAGAAAAACAACATTCTTAGATGTTACTTGTTTTGTGTCTTAATTGAATTCCGAAAATAAAATTGTTATTTATTATTTCATTTGCTCAGAGAGAAATTCTAACTATCTTAAAAAAATATTTAACGTGTCTCTAAACCAAATAAATTATATTTTAAATTTATTATATAATCATCATTTTTGTTCTAATAGAAACTTCAATCCATATATGGACAAAAAATAGCTCCTCCCTAGAAAACGTCATATTTAGGTCCACTCGAAGGCCTTCACAATGAGTGATTTGTTATAAAAAATCATATATCCCATCTTGTGACACCTCATTCTGCCATTCAGCAGATTCAAATCTCACCAATATCCATTCTTAAAACATTATTCTATTGATACCTAATTTTCGCTATATACGCTGAATGAAAATATTTAAGAGTAAGAATAGAGGATGTGCTCCCGTTACATAACACATAATAACATTCTTCCAGTACTCCACTTCTTTGCTAATATCCTCATCTTCAATTTGTAGTATTAAGTGATCCCATTTAGTTGCAGGTGGTACATATTCTAGCTTAAATTCAACATTAGTGATCTTTGAGATATCAAAGTTATTCCATACAGCGGCCTTGGATTCACTCTAAGTTACAGAATGAGACCCCAGAGTATTACCAATTGTTGTCTCCAGTTATTCCACCTCATCTGCACATGATTGGTTACCTCCAGTAGCTGGATCATGGATGAGATGGTTCCACTCTGCCAGTTTTCCTTTGAAGGAGTAACTTTAGGCCGTATTTGGATGACTGCTGAGAGTCAGTTCTCACATTTAATGGTCCCACCAACTTGAGGTCGAGTTGGAGTCACTTCTCACATGTTGTACTAGATTTAATTCGCTTAGTTACAACTATTGTAGTTACAGTCGTCGGCAACTTCTTAGTTTGCTTAGTTTGCACCCTACTTCTGATTCAAAGCTGGACTCTGATTCACATTTGTTGAACTAGATTCACTTCCCAATTCAGACTACTATTGCATTACTTAAAGATACGTGAGCTTGTGTATCGTACTTCTCAGACCCACTCGCTTGATTACTAGCCTTCACATCAGTCTCCAACGCTTGAATTTCCAATGCATACGGTAGTTTTGGGCCTCCTGTTCGTTGAGTGGCGCAAGTTATGCACCAGGAGAGCTCGAAGTTTGCCATCCCCTAATAAAGTTTAATTCTGTTTTACTTTCAAAGGTTTGATATGCTTTATTATGGATTTTCTTGATGCAGAGTCATTGGGTGCAAGTCAATAGATCTTGGGATTAGAGGGTGCTACCATAGCTGTGCTGAATTATATAATTAAGAGACAGAGAGGTGCAAACACAATATATGCTCTTGAGATACAGAAAGAACTTAATCCATAGAGTTGCTAAGCACCTTTTTTTTCATCTCATTAACATATATTTTCTGTCAGCTTCAATATACTCTTATGCATATTTAATGATATGGCTATCAACACATAGTGTCTTCAGTACATATGATTCCTCTTTATGTAAGCATTTTATTTTCCTCAAAAAATATACAAGTGATCGCCCTCTCTCAGAGCAGCCAAATCCTCCACTTGGGACCCATCCGCTATGACAATAGTGGTTCCTCTACTCCCAAACTTACCTTCTGCATCCATAAAATTATATATTTAGTTAGACAGGATTCTGAATGTTGTCATAATATATTTCTTGTACTCTTCTCGTTCATTCGAAAAGATTAAAGATCACACACAGCAGAAAATTAGCATTAACTTGGAACTTGTCGCTAATCTATCTCTATATAACTCGTAACTAACATAATATTTGGAAAACTTGTCGGTAAAAAGGATTAACAACAGATTTTATTGTTCAGCTACCGAGTTACTTTGTCGCTAATTCCTGTATTTTAGTAATGATAATTCTCATATGAAAGGATGAATGGAAATGAAATTGTTGCAGGGGACTAGACGAATTCAAAATGTTACACGATGAATTCTACGATAAACATTTCAAATTAAATTTACAAATCACCTGCTATATTTAGGAGATTTTCAACTGAATCAGGTAGATGGATTAGTCTTCCTGCATTTCCTACAGATTTTGGCTTATGATCCGGGTGATATCCGTGAATTATCACTCTTGTAGGAGGCGTTTTTGACAGGTCAGAAGTAGTTGAGGATGTTACTGCACACAAAATGAGGAATTAGAATCAGTGCAAAATCAAGATTTTAAATATAAAGAAGTCAACACGTGAAAAAGTTAACAGGATTCCCCAATAGAATCCTTCAAGTTAATTAGATCACTGACAATATTGGTATCGGAACTTCTAAAGCAAATTTTTCATCATATATATGTTATATCCCTTAAGTCATGTAAATTTAAGGGCACATTAGTTTATTAAGTCAAGAAAACAGTAAGGACTATATAACAGTAGTCACTGAGCTAATTATACACTAAAATATGCATAAAATAAGATGTATACTAATTGGTAAGATTCAATTGAATCCATTCATTGGAAAATAATACAAGTCTTTTAGGTGTGCGTGTATATATTTACACTTGAATCTCCTTGATTTACTCAAGTTTGCAAGTTGCATTAAACGGAACCTCTTCCAATTTTCCTTTAATCTATATCTTCATCACACAAAGAAACTGTATAAGAGCAATAGAGCTCCAACCCCAACTGTTTCCAGGTAAAGAAGCATGATCAAGCATAAAATAAATCCTCTGTTTTCATATTTTATTGTTTTTTCCACATGATAATACAAGGCCCGAGACAGCACCGGGTCCTATTGAACCCATTGCCAACTAGCTACACCCGCCCGCTGTCTACTATATATATGTGGTCAAGATATTTGTAGGTAAGCCTTATTAAATGTGAGATTGTAATGTTAAAAGTAAACTAATTTACCTGCTATAACATGTAATGTGGCGTGATGCTATATAACTTAAACTCAATTTTTTTATATGAAGTGCAAGCTTCTTTGGACATCCGCACGTATTGGTTTTAAGTGAAGTAGTGTGATTTACCATTTTCTTGACCGGCATGGTCTTGAGTTCCGGCCTCATTCACTGAGACTTCCTGCAAGAGAATGAGGCAACATAAAACGTCATTCAAAAGATTTGAACTTTGCATCTGTATTAGTTGCAGTTATAAAATTAGCTTCTTCTGCGTATAAACTATGCCATTCCGTCTATTTCTAATAGAAAAACGTTATTACATGTTTAGCAGCTCAACGTGAACGTGGCATGTCTATATAAAATTTACCACAAATTTAAAAGAATGTCGATGTGTTTAGCATAGCATTTTTCACTATATAGCAACACATCCTCAAATTAAGTAATGTGTGAATTTAAGTTTGATCATATTCAGTTCAATTGATCTCATATATAGGTTGCACAGAAAATAAAGTACCTCGCTAATTAAATCATCGAGAAATTCTGCCACTAGCGGCATCTCCGCTAGCTCCTCATTTTTCAATTCCTTCAGATGCTGATACATAATGTAACGCCACAAATTAAGATGAGCAAGCAATAAGTACGACACATAATTACTATTATTTATTATTTAGAAAGTCGTATTTCTGATTCTAATTTTTCTTTAATAATGAAATGTTTTTTTGAGATAATAAGTATTAATTGACTAATTATTTGAGCGATCAATTCATATAGCTAAATAGCTAATTTGATACAGGGGAAAAAAGGGATAATTCACCTGAATAAAATTTGTGAGAATTATTTTTCCGTCTTCTTGAAGGGGCTGCACCAATTGCTTGAAATGATGATGACTAATACGGACAACCTGAGAAAGCCTCTTAGTTCTCACTGTGAAAGGCTGAGGGAAATTGAAAATCACACCTATTTCTCCAAACATTTGTTGAGATCCCAACTTCGACAGGAACTGCCAACAGCAAGAATAATTGAAATCTTTAGAAGAGGAATTATTACACGTGATAGTCAATTAATTATGAATAATCAAAGGCCTTTAGATCTTACAGCTTGTATGGATGGTTGTTAACTATTGTATTGTGGTGCATTGTGTTGTTAGTTTAAACCAAAAAAAAAAAAAATTGTTTTAAATGTTATTTAAATTCAAAGATGGTATCATAATTTCAATTTATAAATTTTGAATTGTAGGAGACGACTTCAAATGTTAATAATTGAATATTGGATTTAATTTTTATACATAT
>JBDJHY010000001.1:4469665-4482462 GCA_039654485.1 Withania somnifera | reverse complement strand
ATCATCAGTTTTCCCTTTCTGTGGTAAGCTACAGAATGTGAACCACATAACCAAGTTCCATTCGAATCCTTATGTTCACTACAAAATCTCTAATTTTCTTGCTGCTGCTACTACACTGAAGAATATCAATTTTAGGAAGAACTGCTCAAAGTATGTTGTCAGAAACCGGAAAAGTAATTTTCTTGTGAAGGGAAGCTATCCTGATTCTGATTTTGATTGGGAGGATCAGGAACAAGGCGACCTGGAAGATGATGATGGGTCGTCGTGGGAAGGTGCAGTTATGTATAAAAGAAATTCTTCTGTTACACATTTGGAGTACTGTACCACCTTAGAAAGGCTGGGGTTGGGAAAACTCTCCACAAAGGTTTCAAGGTCTCGGGCTTCAGTAATGGGACTGAGGGTGACAAAAGATGTCAAAGATTATCCTGATGGAACTCCAGTATTGATTTCCCTCGATGTGACAAGGAAGAAGCAGAAGTTGAGGCTTGACGGAATCATCAGGACAGTCATCACACTTGGTTGCAACAGGTCTCATATTTGTTTATGCTCCTCTTGCTTTGTTTTTCAGTTAATGTACTTGTTTATGTCAGATATTTGTCACGATCAACACAAACAGATGTTCTTCTGTGAACCCGTAGACCAATCCGGAGTTCATTGTGTTTGATGTAATTTTCAAGTTTACCCTATATCTGGCCGATGCATACCTAGGTTTCCTTCACCAGAAAATTTTAACATGCAAATTGGGTAAAAGCAATTTTTTTTTTTTTTTTTTATATTCGAATTATCGGATCTCCTTGACATAAGCAAAGATTCTAGTGCAGTAGCAACTGCAGGTTCAAAAATTGTTTTAGGTAGT
This sequence comes from Withania somnifera, assembly GCA_039654485.1. Taxonomy (NCBI): domain Eukaryota; kingdom Viridiplantae; phylum Streptophyta; class Magnoliopsida; order Solanales; family Solanaceae; genus Withania; species Withania somnifera. Next base: position 4,481,606 of record JBDJHY010000001.1, on the reverse strand, counting down.
AGGTTCAAATCTTAGGTGTGACATTCTAGGATCTTTTAACCCCTTATATGAAATCATGGCTCCGCCGCTAGTATCTGATGCCCCTATTTGTGTCTTATCTTTTTCCCTTCTAATCAATGCACATTTAAAAATATTTGTTTAGTTTGTAAGTTGATAGTTTTAGGATTTAAACACTTTGCATGTATCTTTATTCTTTTTATGTCACTAGTGTTTCCAAAAACTTTTTGTCTGCTTTACTTGTACCACGTGAGATATCTGCTATTTGTGTTTTCCCATGACTTGCTTCAACTTATCAATTAGTTGCTCCCTACGTACGTTCATATGAATTGAGCATATGCCCACTGCTCCATTGAGACCCACCTTTGTAAAATTCAATGTGCTATATAACTGTGTTTTTTAGATATCCTGCATTCCTGCTTTATGTTCACAATCTTGAATAGCCAATTTGACCTCTGTTCTAAACTAGAACACATCACCCTTTTTATAATAAGAAATTTGCAGAGAAGATGTAGCTGTTAATGTAGAGAAGAAGTGTAGAGCCTTCTTATTAGAATGAATGAATAGACAAATACACAAGAGTAGTTTAGCTAGGTTATAAGATAAAAATGGAAAAGATTAAAATAATCCTGAAGCCTAATATATGCTAATATCCCCTCTCAACTCACCATGCTACAATGATAAGCATTGAGAGTTTGTCAGACAAGAAACGGAAGTGCGAAGTCGAGTGTGCTTTCGTAACATATTAGCAATTTGTAAGGAAGAAGGAACAAAGGGCAATGTAATGATGCCGATCTGTAGGTGGAGGCGAGTGACATAACAATCAATTTCGATATGTTTGGTTCGCTCATGAAATACTGTATTACGAGCAATCTGAATAGCATTCTGATTATCACTATGTAACGGAGTAGGGTGATAAAGAGAGATACCCATATTTGCAAGCAACCAGCGTAACCAAACAATTTCACAAGTAGTCGAGGCCATGACACAACATTCAACTTCTGTAGAATACCTAGAAATGACACCTTGTTTCTTGCTCTTCCACGAAATAAGCGAGTCACCAAGGAAAATATAAAATCCAGTAGTCGTCTTGCGATCTGTAGGATCACTAGCCCAATCCGCATCACAATAAGCGCGCAACACTAATGAGGACGTAGAGGAAAACAAGAGGCTCGGAAATTGAGTGTTCCGAAGGTACTTGAGAATACGAAGCACGACAGGGCAGTGAACTGAAGTAGGGGCAGTGAAAAACTGACTAACCACGTGAACAGCATGCGCAATATCTGGGCGAGTCACCGTAAGATAAATCAAACTGCTAACAATGGTACAATAAAGATTATAATCCTTTAAAGGAGTACCATCCGATAGAGAATATCTAACATTAGTCTTAAGAGGAGTATCAACGATCTGACTATCAGTGAGATGAACATGGTCAAATAGATCAGCTATATACTTTGATTGAGATAAGTGATAGCGTTTCGAAAAATAGGCAACCTCAATTCTCAAAAAATAACGTAGCATGCCCAAGTCTTTCATAGCAAAGCAACGTGCCAAATCAGACTTCAGAGATTCAATTCCAGCATAATCATCACCAGTTATTATTTTGTCATCAACATACAAGGATAATAGAATAGGATCTGCCGTTGTACGCTTAACAAATAGCGCCGAATCATGCTGATTAGGACGGAAGCCAAGCAAAGTGATTACCGTGGAGAATTTTTCAAATCATGCACGTGGTGCTTGTTTAAGACTGTAAAGAGCTTTGCGAAGCTTGCAAACTTCACTGGCCAATGAGCAACACCGGGAGGAGGCATCATGTAACCTTCTTCATTAAGATCACCATTTAAGAAGGCATTCGTGACATCCATCTGAGATATTTTTCACCGACAAACAAAACTAACAACAATCAGAGTGCAAACAGTTGTTATTTTTGCAACGTGGGCTAAAGTTTCTTCATAATTCATGCCATACTCCTGCGAGTAGCCTTTTGCAACAACCCGAGCCTTGTATCGTTCAATTGATCCATCAGATTTGAGTTTAATCTTGTGTATCCAATGAGAACCAGTGGTGTGTTTTCCTGACGGCAATGGTACCAAATTCCATATATGTAGTGTAGAGCAGTAAATTCCTTAACCATAGCAGCTTGCCTAAGGGAATCACAAACTGCTTCTCTAGAGGACGGAGACTCAGAAAGACGATGAATAGATGCAACAAAAGAAGTAAAAAAGGTAGAATAAGATGAGTATTCAAAGTCAGGAAGTTTACTGGACTCACGAGTACGGGTAAACTCACACAGAGGAAGATCCACAATCTCATTCGGTGTCTGGGTAGTCGTAGGAGCAGGGGCATGAGAGGTAGATGACTCGTGAACCAAAGTATCCAATAGAGCCTCATTAGGGTCAGTATTGAAAGGATCGATATGAATAAGATCTGAATGTGTCATGTGATTAGAGCTAGAAGGAACAGAGAAAAATGGAATATGCTCTATAATCACAACATCATGTGAGACATATAGTTATATATTGACTGGATCAAAACAATGATATCCTTTTTGACCAAAACCAACCTAAAAAGACACATAAAGGATAATGAGGAGACAATTTACTGTGCTTAGCATGTGGTCGTAGAATGAAGCAAGTACAATCAAAGACACGCCATGAAGAATAATCAAGTGAATAACCATACAACTTTTCAAAGGGAGACAAACCTGAATTTTGTGAGATTGGAATTTGGTTTATCACATGAGTAGCGGTAAGAACTGCTTCCCCTAAAAAGACACTAGGAACCTCAAATAAAAACAAGAATGAACAAACTGTTTCAATGATATGATGATGTTTCCTTTCGGCAATACCATTTTCTTATGAAATGTCTGTACACGAGGATTGGTGAATAGTCCCATCAGAGGTAAGTAACTGAGAAAATTCATTTGAGGTATACTCACCTCCCAAATCACATCAAAAACATTTAATAACACATTAGTGTTGAGTTTCCACAAGAGCTCTACAGTTACTAAATATTGTAAGAGAATCAGATTTGTATTTCATCAGATAAACCCAAGTATAACGAGTGAAATCATCAATAAATGAAATATAATATTTGGAACCTCCTTTGGTGGATACTGGGGAGTGTCCCAATATATCAAAATGCACAAGATCAAATGGTGCAAGAGAAAGATAAATACTCTTATAAAACGACAAGGCTGAAAATTTAGCTAGTTTACTACCACTACAATAAAAAATATCATGACTGTCTAAATGACCTAGAGCTCTTGTAGACACCAAAAACTTTATACGAGAAGCAGAAACATAACCCAAATGAGAATGCCAAAGATAAAAATCATAAGACGAATGACTTAAACGAAAAGATGATAAATCAACACTGGAGGTAGCAACATCTGATACTTTAAGCTCATCCAAAACATAGAGTCCCCCTTTTCTACGGCCTGTCCCAATCACCTTCTGAGATCGAAGCTCTTGTACACAAAAATTTTTAGAGGTAAACAAAACTGAGAGACCAGAATCACACAATTGACCAACAGATGTAAGATTTAAAGTAAGACTTAGAATATAGTATACATATGAGAGAGATACACGAGATGTACGGACAGAGCCAATTCCTGCCAATGGAATTAGGGTACCATCGATAGTCATAAATGAAAAGGATGGGGTAGAATTAAAAGACTCAAATAAATTGATATCAGGAGACATATGATGTGATGCACCAGAATCTAAGATCCACGAAAGAAAGGATATACCTAAAGTACCATACAAAGACAAACCTATATAAGAGAAGGTTGACTTGGCATGAGGTTGTAAGGAAATGAATTGCTAAAACTGCTCAAGCATATAGGGATCCAAATATAGGGCAACAACAACATTGCTGGACTAAGGTGGGCGGTATGTCCATGGAGCAGTATGTGGTGGGCGTGTTTACTGAGGTAGTAGTTGTTGCTGACGTTGCTTGCCTTTTATCAATAATAATGAACATTGAGCCTTCCAGTGACCCTTATGCTCGCAGAAGGCACACTCATCTTGAGATACCTTAGGAGGCCTATTCTAGTTGCTAAAATTGGTGGTCGATGTGGGGCAGCAAACACATATGGATTTGCAGGTGGAATAGACCCCTTAACAACCTTAGACTTAAGGTGAATCTATTATACTAATAGTTTATTAACCACGGAATCAACAGAAGGGAGAGGAGAATGATGAAGAATTTATCCCATAAATCCCTCAAAATCATTCCGAAGGGCCATCAGAAACTGTACCAAATGTTGTTCTTCTCTACGAGCTATATATGGTTCAAATTCTCATAGCTTTACAGACTCAGTAAGAGCCAACTGATCCTAGAGATTAGACATGGCAGAATAGAACTCTTGGATACTTATATCATCCTATTAAAGTGCACAAATATCCATCTCTAACTGATATTGTTTGAAAAAATTAGACTGCGTGTACAATCTAGATAGATGATCCTAAACCTCCTTGGCTGTCTCATATTTAGCCAACTGAACACCAATGCAATGTGTCACAAAATTGTTGATCCATATAGTGATCTTCAAATTGTCAGCCTCCCCACGTATCGAACAAGGTAACATAATCAGTATCCTCGTCATTTGTAGGCTTAACCTTCAAATTTGTGACATAACTCCACATTGATTTTCCACGTAAGAAGTTCTTCATAACATAACTCCAATACGTGTAGTTCTTACCATCCAACTGCACACTAATTGACTGAAGCAAATCATCCTTACGAACCATGATGAATAAAAAATCCCTAAATATCAAATCTCAAAATCCCAAAGTAAAAAAAATCGAAATTCCCAAATAGCCCAACTAACAGATTCGACTACTCCCAACTAGACAAAATCCAATCAAACAAACGAATGCGGTGAGTTCGATTCGCGTAGGTTGTCGGATGGATATTAACTGCTTCCATCAATCAAAGAGATTCCACGAAACGTGACTCTTTATACCATGTTAAAATAGAGAAGAAACTTAGAGCCTCTTTATTAGAATGAATCAATAAACAAATACACAAGAGTAGTTTATATAGTTAGGTTATAAGATAAAAATGAAAAAGATTAAATAACCCTAAAACCTAATATATACTAATAAAATCAAGCCAAGCCATTCTTTTTTAAGCTAAGAGAGTAACATGATAACATATGACTTGCCAGTCCTTTTTAAACTGAAGGAGTAGTTCCTTAGAATAGTCGTAACTCGTAAGAGCTGTTGGTATAGGCATAACTTAATTATCGTACGAATTAGCCACTACTTAGCATCTCTCTTATACAGCAAATCTGATAGTAGCTAATGGTAAAACAAGGTAGCCGTACAAATCCAGGAGGAATAAGTGCCAAGTAATGAACATAAATAACATCACATCTTAAGTTGGTGTAAAACAACACAGAATAACCAAACAAACTAGTCAAAGAAAAACCAAATGCGGTAATGATCCAATATACAAGGGCTTCAGGTGGGACACCAAAAAGCCAGACTAAGTTCACGATTTTCATTACTAATTCCAAGGGTTCAAAAAGCCCATTATTTGGAGAACCACGGAGGATACACAACTGAACACCATAAAACATCTACAAATACCACTGGTACTTGAACTAGACAACCCCCAAATTTCAGGCCTTTTCTCATAACCTATGGCAGAAATTGGCAACGCATGAGAAAATATTGACAGCAACTAACAATGAAATTGTTCAAAACCAAGGAAAGCAAACGCGGAAAGCAGCCAAAAGAGGAAAAGCAAGGACCGAAGGTTTAACACAAACTAATTGACAGAAGAAAGTTTTTTTTGGGGATATTTTTGTGACAGGAGACACGTGCTAGATAGAAGCTTAAGGAATGTCAGGATGGTTTGAGCGCGCACTGCACATATAAAAAACAAGAAAGTTGCAAGTAATCAGAATTATGGAATTCTTAATGCTCATTTCTAAGGATAATATCCAAAACAAATGAAATCCAGATACTTACGTTGGAGTAAGCAGCAGATCTGAACTTCTTGATTCAACCGATTTCAATACTGTAGCCAAGAGGTGCTTCGTAGAGTGAGGATTTACTACTAGACTTCTTCCCAGTTTTAGACTCCATTAGAACATTCCCCTGAATCTGCCAATAAAACAACTAAGCTTCAGATAAAGCTTTGTTGAGAAAGGTAACAGAATAAACTAAACAGTCACAATGGTAAAGTGCAAACAACAGCAAAATTTCTGAGACTCTAAAATGACACAGAAAGGATCAGATAACCTAAAATGAAACACATTCCCTAATTACATACTGAGTGTAAACAATGCAGAATGGCACATGTGTAGGTAGGATTTCCCTACGACATAATACACTTAGATGATCAGTGAATCTAGAAATAGATTAGATTCTAGACTGGTGTCATCCAATAGCTCAAACGAAAAGAAGATTAAATATTATCAGAAACAATATCAAATGCCTAACCAAGATGAGAAGGAAAAAGGCATGTATAATAGCTAAAAGCCCAAATATACTTATAAATTGACATTTTAACTAGCATTTGTGATCAACTTTCTAAGAGCTGATAACATTAACGATATTACTGGAGTGGTATGTATAAAATGAGAAGATTTTTAATGTCAACATCAAAACTCATATATCCCCATGAACAATGAATTACAGAATAGTATGGCAAACAAATATCACATAAAATGGTTCACTATTTCATAGTACTAATAGATGAAACAGGAAAGTAAGCGCAAATTTACAGCTTGGTAGCAATTAAAGCTGAGCGGAGATGCGGAGAGAGATATTTGGCCAAACAAAGGTTATACAGCAGTAATGTCAGCCTTCAAACATGCGAGAGGAGGAACAAAAGATATATTTTCAATAAATATTACTACTAAATTTCTTCAGCATTTCTATAATGCCACAGCTTCTATCTTATTTTACTTTCTGTTTGTTTTCCTAAGCATCTGAATCTTGATTATTCTTCTATCAAATTTATTTTTATTAAATGGAATTCAGATTCGGAAATATGGAGAAACTTATGTCGAGCATTGGTACTGAGTACAATAAGACACCAAACTATAATTAGATCCCAACTTCAACCATGTTAGAGGCATAATTTGATGTCTACACTTCCTTCCCTTATTCTTTTGCCCATTATAATCAGAAATTCTACTAATAATTCTTAAAGTTATTTAAGAAGATGTAGACCATGATCTCTGGTCACTTACTACTCCCCACCCACATGCTGAAATTAGATGCTGCTATAATTATTATTTTAAAGGAAAATTTTGACATTACAACCTGTCAAAACCACTGCCTAATAGCATCCGTTTAATTTTCAAAATATTAGAAACACACAGAAAGGATTTCAAAGCATAAAGAAATTGACCACAAAAAAAAAAAGAGTTAGTATTAATCTGACACTTGAAATTAGTCTATGTGTGCAAAATTGGAAGTGAACTAATCCAATTAAGAGTGTGTGTGTGTGTATTCTCTACATGAAACAACAATTTAATCATTCATATTTTCTACATGAATCTTTGGAAGTGACCGTTATTCCATCGTTTGCATCCTCGAGTTTAGTAAGAGATCAGTGCGAGTTAAAGTATCTCGGGTCGTCTTACAGGAAAATCACTGACAACAGCCACTGGCAGAGCAAAGAGAGACTAATAGAAGTGAATTTCCCACCCGCCGCCGTGAAATATAAAATTTTTGTGAGAAAACCATCAACAATTTGCATTTTCTCAAATTCGAATTCCATTAGGAGATTTTGCCGATCGTCAACCGGCGAAAATATACTATCAATTTCCGGTGGAGCCATTTCGATAGCGCTAATTCGTCAAGAAATACAACAAGCGAGAAACAAAAGTAAATCGAGAAATTTTGGAAAGAGCCCAAAACAAAGGATCAGAACTGGTGTAACAGAGAAAAACAGTTTGCCTGAAATTGCAGATCAAATTGGTTCTGAAGGCATTTTCTTCCTCTTTAAGAACTGAGTAGTTCCTGCTCCGAGAAAGAGAATTATTCCGATGATCAATTTTAGCATCAACTTTTCGGAATACAACAGGAAGCAATCAAGAAGATCTAACTTTCGTGATTTCTATCCCATTAAATCTCTTTAATTCCTTCCTTGTGTATTTCTTACATTATTTCTATTTCTTGTGTAAATTCTATAGGCTTTATTTTTCACATATTCTTTTGTAGGGTACTTTATATAATTGTGTAATTTGATAGGCCTTGTTCTTTAGTATTATTAATTTCATAATTTTTTTTATTGGTTTTTTTGGGCTATAGTTTGTGCGAGTAGAAAAGTTGGGTTAGTTTTGTTATATTTCTCGCTATAGTTTTAGTGGCGTGATTAGTGGTAGATAGGGTCACGTTCTTGATCGGGGGTGAGGTCGGGTCTGGATCAGGAGATGTGTCGAGGTTAGGGTCATTGGAGGCGGGGTTGGGGTTCAGGGCGAGAGGTAGGAAGGGTAAGGTGGTTAAGAGAGCCGTTAGATTGAGAGTAGGGTCATGAAACATAGGTACATTACAGGGTAAGTCTATAGAATTAGTGAAGGTTTTAAGAAAGAAAAGAATTAATATAACTTGTGTCTACGAGACTAAATGGGTTGGCACTAGAGCGCAGGATGTGGACGGGTATAAGTTATGGTATTCGGGAGGCATGAGGAATAGAAATGGGGGTAGGAGTCCTAGTCGATGACGAGCTTAGGGAGCAAGTAGTAGAAGTTAGGAGGGTAAACGACAGGCTGATGTTGATTAAGTTGGTCATTGAAGGAGATACTTTTAACATTATTAGTGCTTACGCGCCACATTTGGGTTTGAATGGGGAAGAGAAGAAGAGCTTCTGGGAGATTTTAGATGAGGTGGTGAGAGGGGTGCCCGACTCCGAAAAACTTTTTAAAATGGTGATTCTGAATGGGCATATTGGTTCTTCACGGAGAGGGTATGACTATGTGTATAGAGGTTTTGATTTCGGTAAAAGGAACGAAGAAGGGACTTCTCTGTTAGATTTTGCTAGAGCCTTTGTGTTGATGGTAGCAAATTCAAGTTTTCCCAAGAAAGAGGATCATTTGGTTACTTTTTATAGTTCAGTGGCGAAATATTAGATAAGACTTTTTGCTACTTCAAAAGGGGGAAAGAGGCATATATAGAGACTATAAGGTTACCCCTAATGAGAATCTTTCAACTCAACATAAGATGCTGGTTATGGAATTAACGATTCGGAAGAAGAGGTCTGTAGAGGACTGACTAAGGATTAAGTGGGGTAGCTTGACTTTAGCTAGTGCTCTGAAGATAAAAGGAGAAGTTGTTGGAAAAGGAAGCTTGGGAGAGTAGGGGGAATGCTGATAGTATGTGGGATAAGACCAACAAAGTGCATTAAGGAGACGACGAGAGAGGTGTTAGGTGTTGCTAAAGCTGTTCTGGTAGGCGTTGGGGGGATTGCTGGTATAATTGAGAAGTTCAAGGAACGGTGGAGGCAAAGAAGAGTGCTTTTGTGAAATTGGATGATAGCACATCCGAGGAGGAAAAATGGATGAGTAGGGCCGAGTATAAGTTTGCGAGGAGAGAGGCTAAGCTGATGGTTACGGTTGCTAAAATAACAACTTTTGAGAGATTGTATGTCGAGTTAGAGGATAGAGGCGGATATAAAAGGTTACACAGGTTAGCTAAGACTAGGGAGCGAAAGACCCGAGACTTAGACTGTAATGACCCTTATGATTATTTATGATAAATATGTGATGTTTTGCATTCTCGGGTATTTTGGTAGTTGCCCCAAGTCATTTGTGACTTGCTGGGACTGACAGTTCGGATCCCTGGCGACTCAGTCAAGAAATATCTCAAATTTCCTATTGTAGAGCCTAAAACTAAGTAGTCATTGACCAAAGTCAAGTTCCTTCAAAACGATCTCGAAATATAATTCCGACAATTTCATTAGATCCGAAATACCAATCAAAGTAAAGATTGACCTTAAGTTTTTCTTTTGGAGGTTTCGTTTGCAAGGTATGTGAAATTGTGGAATTTAGTTAAGTTTATAGCCTAAAGTGGAGCTTGAGTGGTAAGTTGAAGTTTGGAGTGTCGGATTGAAATTCTGATGCTTCCAGTAGCTATGAAATGATGATTTTAGGCTAGGTGAGGTATTGGTATAATTGTCGGACTTGTCGTTGCACTTTCGAGTCATTTTGTGGAAAGTTGGAAACTTTCTAGCCTTAGTAGGGGGTGTATTTCAGTCAAACTACATCCTATACCATTTTCGTCAGTTTCGTTGAGTGCGAAATATGTTTTCCAATCAAAAAATATATATGGTTTGTCAAATTTGGACTCTGTTTCATTTCCTAAACCCCATTTAAAAATTCTGAGAAATTGTTGTTTTCTGGTGCAGGCATTAGCCTTCGCGATTGCGAAGAGAAATTTTAGTACTCTACTCGATCGCGATACTTTTGGCCACGAAAGAGAAGCGTAAAATGCTTGCCAGTCAAATAAAGACCCCTCCATGAACCCAAACTTGATTTTCTAGATAAAACACTTCGTTTTAACCCGTTTTTCAGCGGAAAACCTCTCAAAAACATCAATCCAATGCTAATAAAAATTCCATCATCATTGCTCCTCAATTTCCTTCGCTTTTTGGGTAAGTTTTCTTCCTTTTAATTCGTAAGTTTCTTGATTTCCTCCATTAATGAACCCAATTGATGAAGTCAATTAAATCAGTCATAATCCATACTTTTTGGCGTAATTCTTCGTTTCCTATTAAATTTGTTCCTAGTAAATTTAATAAACCATAATTCCTTCGTTTAATTAATAAAGATTGAATCTTCAACCCCGTTAAGGTTAAATGTTCTCGAGCTATTTTGAAGCCCTTTCGGTGCTTGAATAGTGCCCAATTTTAGAGCACGGGTTCCTTGTAACGTTAGGGACCCCGTAGTAAAATTTATTTTCTATTTCGGCAAGCGGGACCCGCAAATCCATTTTAGGGCCGATTTTTAGCCTAGTTCATAATTTAGTATAAATTACACCGTTAGAATCATATTAACATATAGAACTCATTAACGTAAGTTTTAGATCATTTAGAGATCATTTGATATTAGTCAGAGAATATTTTCAAGATTACAACACTTGGTTACCGGACGGCAGGTAGGCTCTGTGGGGCTATCTCAGGGTTTATATCTTTAATAATTGAACTAAATAGCATCCTTGGGTTGGGTAGCTAGGTTGTATGGAACCCTAGTACCCTTCTTTCATACATTTTTTAATATGTTGGCACCCGAGTGATACTTGGCCCGCAATTTAGCAATTGATTATAGATGGTGAGCAGGGCATAGGGTTTGGATATTTTATGTTATATGTGCTATATGTGTTGTTGATATGTTATGCATTCATGACATCGAGTGACCGAGCCTAAGGCTCCGATGAGAGTCCATTGGAGCTAGGTAGTATCACCTTCTGATTATGAGCCTTAATGGCTAGTGGATAAATTGATGATAAAGATCCATAGCGGATGACTTGATGATAGAATTTCATAGCAATATAAAGAGAAAAATGTGAACACAAGAATAATAATATAAGTAATTTCCTTTTACTGGTTTAGCATCGATATGGTATCGAGCACCCGGTAATATTATTTTTACCTGTTTTAGTCCAGGCTTCACCTCCTGGCATCGGGACTTTTATAAATATCTATTTTTACTAATAAATACTAGAACATAAGACCAACTTCGTTCGATAGTGAGTATAATGCTGGGACTTGAGACCATCTCTATATGGTAGTGAGTATAGCTTTTCGACACACATGGTACTAGCGGTTATGGAGACATGATGATAATAATTATTGATGACCATAGGTGATACTACCATATATATATATCGACGTGGGATGCCTTGATCTGTCGCGTACGGCTAGCGGATGTTATCGATATAATATGATTGCTATAAGGCACAGGGTTTCAATGGATAATACT
>JBDJHY010000001.1:4450588-4462831 GCA_039654485.1 Withania somnifera | reverse complement strand
ACAAAAAAAAAAAATAAAAAATTAAAAAGCTTCAAGAGGACAAAAATTGTCTTGAAAGAATATTTGTTGAAAATATTTTTATGGCTATAAAATAACAACGACGATGATAATAATAATAAAAAAGTATTGAAGTAATAAGATGTATAGTTAAAGAAATTCAAGTGAATTAAATTGATTTCTCCTCTAAAAGTGATATAGATGAAAAAAAGTTATTGCGACTTGCAAGGTTTTTCATACACAGCCGGTAATTTATGTGCTTGAGCTACTTCTAAGTTATGTCTTAGATTGCAAGTTAATTTAAAGTTGAACTAATTGAAAATTGTTTGCTTGATTGTAAGCCATATCTAGAAAATTGTGTATAGATATTCACAATATAATATATTTATAAATGATTCTTTTTTCTTTTCAAATTTATATGACATATTCTTTAATCAATTTAAAAAGTATATTTTTTTTATTGACAAATATTTAACGATATTATCACTCTTTTTTTTATCTATATTAAATTAACTTATTTGTGAAAAAACTACTTTTTTTTATTTAAAATTTTATTTTTCTTAGGAATCGTTCTAAAATATTATAAATGTTTTCATATCTAAAACCACATAAATTAAGAGAGTTGAATATTTTTTACTAACCTTGATGAGGATAGAGTCAAATTTACTCCAATTAGGTATCATTTGGTAGGAATGCTTAGAACAAATAATTTATGGATTATAGATAGTATTATTTAATCTGATGTTTAGTAGGAATTTTGAATTTAAGCATAATTAATTTATGTATTAATTTTAAATTTTATGTGATATTATAAGGTATTTTAATATTATGGGATAAATATTTATAAAGATAAAAATATCCTTAAGTATTTCTTAAATTTAAAAAAATTTGGGCTAGTCATTAATGCTTTTAATTTTTTTTATATTTATGAAATTTTTCAAAAAGTAAATAAAATTTGATGAATAACTGAAGATGTGTATTTGTATGTTATAGTTATTATATTTCATAATAAGCGAAATATTACAAACTAGTTTAAATATTATTATTGAAAAAAATGATTTTTATAATTTTTTTTGTGATGATTAAAATATGACTAATGTTTATAAAATAATTGAAAAATAGTTGCAACTTAAAAACATATTATCGATTTTTTTTTTTTTTTTATGAAAATAGCTCAATCCTAAAATTTCATATGTTTTTAGTATGATGACACTTTATCTCCAAATAATTTAAGTAAAAGTATCAAATTTATTAATTTTTTTTTGAGAATGATTAATAGACTTTGCAAAGAAAATAAAAGCTATAAACTATAAAGTATACTTTTATAAATAAATAATAATTTAAAAAAAAATATATCAACACATATTATTTTTAATATCTTAAATTAAATATTAAATAAAAATAAATTTCACATTACTAATCCCTACGTTAGTAATACACCATATTCACTATACCAAACAAACCCTCAGTAAATAAAATATGTGTGCCTGACCTTGGACAAATCTGTACACTGAATTTGACGTCGTAAGAAAGCAACCATTTCAGTTTTTGGAAGTCCAATGACTAAAATGACTACACACTTCTACTGAATAAAACACACATGTTGATGTTCCCCCTTACATTTCATGCTTCCTATTAAAATTCTCTTTTTCTTTATTAGTGTCGTTTTCAGTGTTGTGGTTAGTGCACTGGTAGGATTTCTTAGACCCCATTTTCATTAAGTTTCTGAGGTTATAAATAAGTTTGCTTTTTTCATTGTGTTACTTCAAGATTGGCTGAAATTATCATGCTTTTGTTTATGACAATTGGATTCAGTTCTTTGGTCCTTTGTTAAAGTGATTTTTCGTTTGAAAGCACAAATTCTTTATTATCAGAAGGAAATTCTGCATTTCTTTTTTTGTGATTTTGGGTACTTGGGGTTTCAGATAATTCTTTTTGGTGATTTGGGTATCTTTCTTTTTCCACATTGGTTGCTGCTTGTGGTTTGTTTTAGTCACAAAAGTGTTAGAAATTTGCAGCTGAGTTTCTGCTTACTGTCTGAACCAACATATTTTTGAGTGATTTAGGAGAAAGATTAAATCTTGTTTTTGTTTTTGTTTTCAACTTTGGTACTGGAAGGTAATTGCTGTAAGTAATTGTTGTGGATACAAACTGTAGAGTAAGAGGGAGCAATTTTTACTGCACCTTGGTGGATCTTGATTTAAAAAAAAATCAATTATACAAAAGTATTAGAGTTCTTGGACTGCGGAGGCATCAATTATATATACAGATTTTGATACTATATAGCGAATGGTGTAAATTTAGTTTGCTTTTGGTGGTTGCATGTGGTTATTTGTTTCACAGTGTTTGAAATTTGTTGCTGAGTTGTGCTTTGGACATAAAATAAACTCAATACTGTGAAACGACTTGTTTTTGAGTGATTACAGAGAAAGATTGTGAATCTTGTTTTCATTTCCAAAATCTTTGGTATTTAACTAGGATAGTGGAGTGTAATTGCTGAGGAGATGAATTTTGTGGATGCAAATTGTAGAATAAGAGGAGGCAACTTTACTCCACATTAGAGATTTTGATTTGAAAAAATCAATTATAGGGCAAGTAGTAGAGGTATTGGACTGCTGAGATACAAATGGTGTATGCAGATTTGATACTACTATATAGTGAAGGGTGTAAATTTTAGTTAGTTTTTGTGGTGGTGAGAATTGAAATGTCAACAGTTTCACCCCCTCCAAGCTCTTCTACATCATTTGCAACTCCACCAACTGCTTTGAATTCTCCAGCACCTATATCTCAACCCAATGAAAACTCATCTTCTATTGCATCTCCACAATCTGCTCCTCCAAGAATTGCAGCATCTCCTCCTACAGCATCATCGCCACTGCCACAATCCCCTCCACCTCCAACAAATATAACATTGCCTCCTCCAGCCTCATCTCCACAACCCCAACCACCAATTTCTACTCCAACCCCTCCTGCAGAATCTGCTCCTCCAATTATTAGTCCTCCACCTACACCGTCCGGTCCGCCTGCTAGCTTTGCACCACCTCCATCTACTAGTCCACCTATTAGTTCACCAGCACCTCCATCATCCAGCATACCAAGTAATCCACCATCACCACCTCTGCCAGAACCGACTAGTCCTGCAAGTTCACCTCCACCACCATCACCACCTCAGCCAGAACCAACTCGTCCTGCAAGTTCACCTCCACCGCCATCAACCCATCCCCCTGCATTGTCACCTCCTCATTCATCAACACTCCCCCCTGCATTGTCACATCCACCACCTGTGCAAAATCCAAGAACTCCTCCAGCACCACGATTGCCAGGGAATCCGTCTCCTGAACCTCCTAAAAGGTCATCAACTTCACCACTATCATCCAAGCCATCTGCTAATGCACCTCATTCTAAGCCCCCCAAGAGTACTCCGGATTCACCAGACTTAGTCCCTCCGAAAAGTTCACCACCTTTGCCAGCTGCATTACCTCCTAGTAATTCAGCATCTTCTAGTTCTCCCCCTATAGACTCATCTCAACCAACACCTACTGCACAATTTTCACCACCTCAATCCTCCAATGATGCACAAACCTCCTTTACTCCTCCTTTTCCATCATTTCCTTCAGGCAACAATACTACGTCCAGTAACAGTTCAGCAGACCGATCAAAGGATGCAGGAGATGGAGGCATTGGTACTGGAGGGTCCATTGCAATTGGCATCATACTTGTGTTTCTGTTGCTTGGTATTATTGGAGCAGCGGGATGGTGTATATGGAAGCGAAAGAAAAAAAGTTCAGGCCTGAGTGGCGGTTATATCTTGCCAACAAATCTGGCCTCTCCAAAATCAGGTACTGTTTGGATACTGTCAAATCGTTGTTGTAGTGTGTTAATCCATGTTTCAGATGCTGCAAGCACCATTAATGTAATCTTCAAGTCATTCAGATCTTTCAAATGCAATCTGAGTAAATGTGCAAATACAATTCAGGTTCTGTCTTGATAAAGGTTCGAGAATCAACATCTGAGACTCAAAATGGAGCTGCCTCCCATATTGCGAACGCTCCAGGAGACACTGGTGGATTAGGTCATTCAAAGCCATGGTTTACTTATCAAGAACTACTTGAAGCTACCAATGAATATTCGGAGCATAATCTATTGGGTGAGGGTGGATTTGGTTCTGTGTACAAGGGACGCCTAGCAGATGGGAGAGATGTAGCAGTAAAGAAGCTTAATATTGGCGGGAGCCAGGGGGAGCGTGAGTTCAGAGCTGAAGTTGAAATCATTAGTCGGATACATCATCGACACTTGGTTTCACTTGTAGGGTATTGCATTTATGAGAACAGAAGGCTCCTTGTCTATGACTATGTTCCCAATGACACCCTTTACTTTCATCTTCATGGTAAATGTGGAGCTTTTCAGATTTCAACATTCATTTTCGGCTTTTGGTAACTAAAACTAGCTGTTAATACTTGCAATATACAAAATTACAGAGCAGGGGAGACCTGTTATGGATTGGGCAACACGTGTTAAGATTGCTGTTGGCGCAGCCCGTGGAATAGCGTATCTGCATGAAGATTGTAATTACTGTTCTCTTCCTTTTGTGTTATCCTTGTCTTCATTTCATTTATTCTCAGGATGAACCAGATAAAATGCTTTTATCTTACCGAGCAACTGAGCACAATTTAGGCATCACCAATCTGTCACCAATCTGTGTTGAGAAATTACTAAAATATCTTCGACAATCTTGAGCAGCATGTATGCAAACAAAAGTGATGAAATGTTTTCTCTTTATGATATGGTTGGATTGCCAGTCACTAATGAATTCTATCCTATAAGAAATATATTGAACAGACTTGGAAAGGTCCGTTTTGGTTTGGTATGTTTTCTGTCACAAATGAATTCTACCTTATAAGAAATATTGAACAGACTTGGAAAAGTTACCATAATGATGTGATATGTGATTACATATTCCCTTTGTTCTTGTTGCTTGACCTACTATTGGCCTTTACCAACTAGGTAACTAGGTAACTAAGTATTGCTGTAAGATGAAATGCATTTTTTCCAATATTCAGTCCTTGAAGTGAAATTATTCTTTTAATCACTCTTTTAAGTATACATTTCTAATATGAAATTCAATTCTTGCTTCTTTTCATTTATTAATTTCTATTGTGGTGATGACAGGCTGTCCACGCGTCATCCACAGAGATATTAAGTCATCTAACATTCTTTTGGATAACAACTTTGATGCTCGAGTATGTCTAATTCCTCAACTCCTTTATTTTACATCGGTTTTCTCATAGACTGCCTTTTACAGTTGATTCACTTTTCATAGGTTTCTGATTTTGGATTAGCTAAATTAGCTCAGGATACAAAAAGTCATGTTACAACACGTGTAATGGGTACGTTCGGGTAGGTTCCTCTTCCAACATTGGCATCAAATAGAGCATAAGAAAATTTACAGTTGTCTTTTTATGCCCATGATTACTCTAATTTCTTAGTTTGTCTTTAGATACATGGCCCCTGAATATGCCTCCAGTGGAAAGCTGACTGAAAAATCCGATGTATATTCCTTTGGAGTTGTGCTTCTGGAGCTAATTACTGGACGGAAGCCTGTGGATGCATCTCAACCTGTGGGGGAGGAAAGTCTAGTTGAGTGGGTATGTTTGTAACCGATCTATCCCTCTTTTCCTCCAAATCTAGTGACGAGATCTCTTTCATTAGCATTTCTACTCCTTTTATGAGAGAACGAATCAGAAATTTGTAGTTTCTCGTCATTTGCCTCGCTGCATGAATTTGACAGCTGATGTTCGAAAACACCACCACTCTACAGTAGGCCTCTAGTTGCAGTTCTGGGAAAGTTCCGTTTCTTTGGGACCAGACCAATGTCCTGAGTATGAGATTGACATGCTACAAGTTCTGAAAATCGAGACCTATATATAAAGGATTTATATAATTGGTTGACAGAGCCCAAATTGGGTATAATGTACTGAGATAAATCAGGCGAATTTTAGACTTTCAAGGAAAAACTGAAAGCAGGTACCAAATGCAAGTACCTGAAATTCTGGATTTCTCAAATAGGGATTGCAAGAAATGTGGAAGTTTTGTTGAGTTTTTATGTATCTGTTGCTAGAGCTTCATCCTGATTCGTCTGGAGCTACATGACACAATGGGAGAGAGGATATGCGCTTAGTGTTTGGGTACTAATAAAACTAGACAGTAGGTGCTTACATGGTTTAGATAAATTTCCAAACTCTTAAGGATTCGCTTAACTCCAAAGTGTTTTGAACACTTTGAATATATGTTGAATGTCAAGCTTATCCTTGCGTACTGAACATTGCTATTGAATCTGTTTTTAATCCTTTTGATTTAGGTATTTTTTTTAAAATACTTTGACTTGATGTATTTCGTGCGTGTATGATCAACCTTTTAACTAAGCGAAAAGGTGCAAATGTTATAAGTTCGAGTCCAGGAGAATGATAAACCCACAATATTTATTTGTTACCTTTCATTGCGGTGGATGATAAGATGTGGGAGGCTAGACTGAGATGGTTCGGACATGTGCTTAGGAGGATGCGGATGCCCCAGTGCGGAGTTGTGAGAGGTTATCGATGGATGGTTTCAAGAGAGGAAGAGGTAGACCAAAAAAATATTGGAGAGAGGCGATATCGCAGGACTTGAAAAAGTTACAGTTTACCGAGTATATCGAGGATATGGCCCTAGATAAGAAGGTGTAGAGGACGAGTATAAGGATAGAAAGTTAGCGAGTTGAGAGTAGTTTTTATTGATAGGTAGGTTTGTTTTTCTGTCTTTGATGCTTAAGAGTCATAGTACCTTATCTGTAGTGGCCCTAGATGGGAAGAGTTGGAAGTGATTTGTTGTTTCTTGTAGCTTGAATGAACTATTATTTGTTGATAGCATTGTATTTGTTGTTAACTTGGTGTTTTTTGCCTCATTATTCCTTGTCAATATATTATGCCATTTTTATCAGTATATTATTGTCTTGAGTCGAGGGTCTTCCCGGAAATAGTCTTGTTACCTGACTCTTAGATAGTGGTATGGATTACGTACATTCTATCTTTCCCAGACCTTATTATGTTGGACTATGCTGGGTATGTTGTCGTCGTTGTTTCATTAATTGTACTAATCTAGCTCTGTGTTGGTGCGGGCATCTGCAGATAAAGTGGATGTGACATAACTACTGCTGAATACATTCATTAATTTTTCTCCAATCAAGTATATGGTGATGTTTAAGAACTGTGTATTTTGTGTATCTCCTGACATGATAAGTATGCTGACTGATCAAAAGACTGTTTATCTAGAAAATAATAGGATAACTGACAGGCATGTTGTGAATTAGGACTCGTTTGACTTTGATTATAAGTTGGTCAAACCAACTTTTAAGTAGTTTTCAGCTTTCAAAAATTTTTGGATATTCTAAAAACAACTTCAAAGAAAGTTAAAATTGACTTATAAAAAGTTAAAAGTAGGTTACCCCTACTTCTCTTTTTTTAACTAAAAAGTTGTTAATTTGACTTTTTAAAAACTACTTTTATAAGCAGAGACAAATGGGCCGTTAATCTCATAACTGGATCTACAAGTGGTAACAATTGTTTTATTGCTATATTTAGGACTTGCCTATGGCCTACGGCACCAAAAGAGCACGCATAGTCCTGTTATCGAAAAATTCTTAACAGTATAACTTTCTTTTGACTATTAGAGCAACCAAATAGATACTAGTTTACATAGTTTCAGTCCTTTAACTAATTATGTGTGAAGAGTAATTTTCAAGACTCAAGAGTGGATGGGTTAGGCTCTGTGAGGTTCATCCGAACTTTAAATAGTACGACCTTAACATGGACTGTTTATTGCTCATATCCTGTTATACAAGATCTACTAAAGCTTCAAGTTTTTATTTCTTTGTTCGTTACAAGGAAAAGGCCCAAATTTTACCTGATCTTCTATATGGTCTTTCAGCTATACTTTCATATTCGGAGTGAATAATCTTCTGTAGTCTTTTTTCTCATAGAATTGCGACAAAATATATTTGAAGGATAACTCTTTTCTCCCACACCCTCAAGTCTCTATATTAAACATATTGGTTGCACTGAGCAGCATGGTGGAATCGGTCGGAAAAAACAGAACTCTCACTGAACCTGATATTCTGGGTGCTGAGTGCATCAAAGCAATTTATTATTAAGTATTTCTGTTGCAGTTGATTTGCTGCTCCCTATGATCTGATTGACAGACTTTTTTATTCTCGCCCAAATAAAATGAAATGGGATGAATCAAATCAATAAACTTTTTGATTGATTCAGGGTGCAGACCTTGGAGGATTCTGTTGCATTTCTTATACTCTATTTTGTGATACGATCGTACAGTGGTCTGATTTCGTTTCAGATAGAACTGAGAATTATGTAGTCAGTCCTGTAATATCATTCTTTTGGCACTTGAAACATTTAGGTCTGCTTGCTTGTGCAAAAACCAAGCACAGCGCAAAAGTTGTCTGCTTACATCTCGTTGCAACTTGCTTATGTTGCAAAACATAGATCTGAAGACAAACCTAAACTTGAAACTCAACAACCATTTAATTGATCGTTATACAAACAAAAAATCAATAATAGTAGCAACAGAGAACTTGTATCCCTCCTCATTTTCTCCAGCAGGAGATTTTCACTAACTGCACTTCAATTTGATTGCTTCCAGGCTCGACCTTTGCTTGGTCATGCACTTGAAAAAGAGGAATTTGATCAGTTGGCAGATCCTCGCCTTGAGAAGAACTGCGTTGACAGTGAGATGTTTCGAATGATTGAGGTTGCTGCAGCTTGTGTGCGTCACTCGGCCGCAAAGAGACCAGGGATGGGACAGGTAAATTCCTAATGCACAAATGACCTCAAGTCTTTTCTAATGGAAGAGTAATTGCATTTTAATCATGCATATGCTTTCATAGATCATGAGAGCTTTTGATAGCATGCTTCTGTCTGATCTGACAAACGGGATGAAAGTTGGTGAAAGTGCAATGTATAACTCTGCTGAGCAATCTGCACAAATTAGATTGTTTCGGAGGATGGCATTTCCTAGTCAAGATCTTAATTCAGATATTCCTTGTCAAGGCACCACTTATAGTAGTGAGTTGGCTGAACATGTTTAGATGATATACTATGGAGCAAGATGGCTAGCAGAAACTAGTGTATCATCTATGAATCTGCTGATGTAATCAAAAACAGCTTAACTGAGAGGTATCTTTATTAAGTTTTGTAAGTAAGATCCCTTTCTTGGCTGTAGTATGCAATTCTTATAGCAATTTTTTCTGTAAGTAACTGGAAACTTACTTTGTCATCTCCAACTAAGCCGTTGTTCTTTCAGGAGTCAATTCATTTCCTTCTTGTGCAAAAAGGTAGACAATGCAAGTCTTGAGAAATATCTGGTTCCTTCGGGGACATTTGATAGATTAGAATGATATACAAGATTAGCACGGACATCTGATAAAATTGGAAAGATATAGGGTGTAAACATGATCCCTGCACAAGGATGACGCACAAATCAAGAAATGGTCCCCTTCTCTAGCTTGCTCTGTGCATTTCTCAAGTCAAATTTTTTTTGGGATACTATAAAGACATGATATATGAGTTTAACTCAACCCACGGAGGATTGCCTAAGTTCATGTAAACAGAGCATCGATCTATTTTCCAACCAATATAATGACTATTTCGGGACTCCGACTGCAAAACTAAGAAACAAACTATGAACGAATGAGAGCCAAACCAAGAAACAAACTATGAACGAATGAAAGCCATTTGAAGGCAACAGTAGTTAGGTGATGGATTTATAATTGTCTTGGATAGGGTTCTATATGAAGGATTTCAATTGGAAAAATGCAATAGCTTTTGAATGATCTTGTATGGGGAAAATTGGTGAGAGCTTGGAGGTGGACTTCTCTGAATTTTGACAAACAAAAAGTTAATTACGATGTGTTTGGGCATCACTTTAATGCAGTAGGCTCTTTCTCTATTACTTTTTTGGGAGGAAAGAATTTATACCCCTTATGATGTAAATCTCAATATGCGGAAGCAAACGATAAGATAAAAGGAAAAGATGAATATGTAATTTGGAGATCAGACTTGGCATTAATAAGCAAACTTAGATATTTGAAAGCTAAAACTTAGATATTTGAAAGCTAAACCCTCCTAGTAAGAATTCAACAAGAACAAAATCAAAGGAAAAAGGACAAATTATGAAGATCTATAGGCAACCAACAATATATCAAAGTGTAGACCTCCTAGTTTGATAATCAATAATAGCACCAATTCTAAGAAAAGACATAACAATATAAAAAATTAGGAATGAGGATTATACTAAAATCAATAGTACCCTAATTCGACTATTCTAATGAGCACCAATTCTGTCAGGTGGACCTCGAGGAGATAATACCTAAGCAACCACACCTATCAAACTAACTAGCAACATCAGCCTTGCCAAGCTCTCAATCTCATAAGAGATAGTTTTAAAATTCAACATAATCTAAGCAAAATAAATCCTAAAGATCTTATTTATATTAAGCTAGAAAAGAAGACAACTGGCTATTAAAATGATACCCTTAATATGAGATAAGGGCCTTGTTTGGTCTTCACTTAAATCATGAATTTTATAATTTCATGATTAGTCTCTCTCATCTCGATATTTCTTCATTTAAGCAACTATCTAAACGTGGAATTGGTTCACCTTTAGTTCAAAAAGGTGTTCCCAAGCTTTACTTGTAGTCTCTATAATTCACATAGCTTGAGTCATTCCAATTAGTCGTTGAAGTCAAGAAGTAATGTCATACAATATCATATCATTCTCCCCTTCTTGAAAAGGATCCATCTTCAAATCCTAACCTAACACAACAAGGGAGAAACAAACGACAATCACAAGTTATTCATGGTTTAGGTTAGTACATGAGTTAGTTAAAATAATATCATGTAAAAAGATTGCGTCTCCAACATCCAACCAAGATTTCCTTTTGAGAAGATAGAACAATCAAGATAAAGACAATAAGGATCTTAGTCACCTAAAAAAAAGATGAGTACTCAATACTACCACAAATATCATTATATACAAAAAGATAGTATAGAAAAGTAATAAGATCATGAAACTCACGCATTTTATTTTCAAAAGAAAGTCCAATATTAAACGTAAGGATCACAATAGAAACACATGGAGTAAGCAAGATTCTTCTAACACTAACATTACCTTTCCTTCCCACGGAGTTCCACAAAGTAAGATTATGCAATTTAAGCACATCAAAGATGATTAAAGAAGAGAAAGGGCATGCACTTACACTCTTTTGGTACGACTTAGGGTCATGCCTCTAAGAATCATGAGAAGTAGAAAAAAGGGTACATACATTGAGTTTGAGGCTTTGAGTCTAAGTCTTGGTAAGTGGTCATCAATACCATCTTACCTTTGCTCTTGGGTTTACCATACTCCATGGTAATGATGACATCATATTATTTCTGCTTACCTTGACTCTTTTCCTTCAATGCATTCATCTTTTGATAGAATCCACCTACTTGGGAAGGAGTCATTGGTTAAAGTACATACCTTTGGCTATTACTCAACACTGAATACTTGTTAGTTCTTCCCTCATGTCTTGTGTAATGGTCATATTGCTAAGGTCTTTCAAGTAAAAGATGGCAAGCTTACATAAGTGTCACATCACATAAAAACTCATCATGATAATCACCAACCTTGAATTTGACCCACACTTTCTTGGTCTTTTTCACGTCTCCACATTTATTCAACCATTGGAGTTTGTAAGGCCTAGCATATTTAATGGTGGGAAAATTTAAGAATCCCATCAAGGTAGTATTAGTCATATTTTTAAAACTACCCCATCAACAACTAAAAAGCACTCATTTTCTTTGATGAGACATCTCATATGGAATAAGTTTTCTCTTAGCTCGAGTTATTTATAACATGGCTAATCATAACCCTTCTTGTGACTTAAGTGGGAACACTAATTCCTCCCATTTCTTCCATATCATCTTTATCAAATTTATCTTCATCTCTAAAGTCATCATCTTTTTTTACATTACCCTTTTGTTCTGTTGGACCAAGGTTGGTTCAAGAGAATCATCTTTCTATGTTTTGATTGATGACTAAACGTTAAGTCAAAGATTCGATGTTATTGAATCACTTCACATGCAAGCATTTCATTCCGGAAAGTGAAAGACTCAATTCGGACCTTTCCGAGTACTCAAAACAAGCAATTGTGAAGAA
>JBDJHY010000001.1:4419740-4432616 GCA_039654485.1 Withania somnifera | reverse complement strand
TACCGCAACCACCACCACTACTACACTGGCCGCCACCCCTATAACTACTCTGTGCCCCACCTCTAACCAGCGGAGGCACTGATCTCAATGGTTACGCAGAATGAGGAACAGGATGAATAGTGCCCTTCTACGGATAAGCTCTAGCATAATGGCCCACAAGACCACACTCACAATATGGCCCAGATGGCCCACTCTATTGGGATCCTCTACCAGAACCCATCTAACTACCCTGGTGTGACGAACCGTTCCTCACGAATACTGTGAAGGAGGTGGAGATGAAACATAGAATAACACTTATATAAGCCTACTAGACTGGCTCTATGACTGATAAAACTGACCGCATCCCCCACTATAACCTCCCTACTATCGCTGCCTTTGTGTGATCAACCATAGCCTGAAAAGGATGACCATCAGAAACCAACAGTGCTACCACCTCGTAGAGCCTATCTCTCAACCCATAAGCGAACCTACGAACTCTCTCCACCTCTGTAGGCATAAACTCAACCCCATAGACTGAAAGTTGATGAAATCTAGCCTCATACTCTACAACGGACATAGACCCCTGTTCAAGCCTTCTGAACTCTTATCTTAGGCGCTCCCTCTCAGCCTTGGATACGACCACGAATGATCTCCATCCCCTTGAACTATTTATCATAAATGATCACAAGGGTTATTATATTTTTTGTGGTATTAATTGAGATATTTGACGATTCAGTGTCACTTATATGCTTTTCTTGAGATTATTGAAGATGGTGATTTTAATTACGTACTTGAGTTATTTGATATTATCTAGTTTATATATTGTCTGGTTGGTATTTTTCTGAGTACAGGTTGTAGTTTAGGGTTGGTTGGAGTGTAGATAGTTTTCGTTATCACTTAGACTTAGGGTAAATTGAGGACATTTGTTGGGTATTTGTTGTTTTTGTTTCGTATCCTTACTTTTTCTATAATTTTCGTGTAGGTTTGGAGCCCGGTGTTTCCTAATCTTCTTCATTGTTTGTGTTTCAAGGATCTTTTGGGAATTCTATGAGGTAGCAGATTATTTTCTTTGGATGTGTCGAGAATTCCTACTATTTTTTTTAGCTTTACGTCATTCAGATGTTGAGATATTTTGAGACCTGTATTGTATTTACTTTATATTTTTTATTATTCTACATTAGTGGCTTGTACATAGTGACTCTAGATTTTGGAATATGATTGTGTAACTTGAATTTTTGTATTAGATTTTCTACCTTCTTTCTTACTCTGTTTATTTTCCATATTTATACTTGTAGTTATTGTTTGGCTTATCTATCTAGGTGTGTTTGGGACATGTGCCATCACGACTGAATTTTGAGTCGTGACACTTTTCACATTTACCCTTGTAGTTGTTGATTAGGCTTACCTGTCTAGGTGGGGTAAGGTAGGTGCCGTCTCGATTGGATTTTAAGTTGTGACATGTAGATGGTTAGATACCCAACCATCTCAAATAGATTGAATCGAACAGATAAACATAAATGTTACCCATTTTTCCACTCATATATTGAAGTTTAATGAAATTTACAAATTTCATATGTTTATTGATAACTCTGAAAAATTAAGATAGCAACTTTCTATTGTGATTTTGCATAAGGTATAAGACAGTAATTTTGGACTAATCAAGTTATAAAATAGGACCAGTTGAAAATAGACATGATTTAAATAATTTTACATGTAATTTTTTTTTTTTTGATCTATGTCATTGATACTTGCTAACATTTGTGACCATTGATGGGTTTAGTTTCAAATATATATTATGAAAAGAGTTTTGATATACCGGTATTATTGATAAACCATATTATTTTGAGATATTTCAGTTAAAGTAGCAAAAGTTTGTGCATAACAAAGTTTTATCGATGTACAATTGTTTAGAAATATATGTGGTCCAAGAGGGAGATTGTTAGCAATTTTTATTTTATGAACTTGCATACAAATTTATTATACATAGGTATGCTATCATTAAAAGAATCCATTATATGATTTAATAAAGTACTAATATGAGAGCTAATTTAATTAGTAGAAACCCTTGGCCTTTTCTTTAAGTATGATGGAAAATTCATTGAAAATGTACCTTTTCTATATAGACATAATTGAAGGGTTGTCTTTTAGAGAGATTTCAAAAAGTAAAAAATGTGTTCCCCTAGTCTGTAGCTACTTATTGTTTTTCTACACACAAAAACCACGTACTAAGGTTTAGAATACAATTTATCTAGAAAGAGAGAACTTTAATAAATTATTAGTGCAATGAAAACAAGGTTAGTATGTTTATAATTTTTATAAATTTATATATCTTCTAATGATGTCCTTTCATTTTTGTATTAAATTATGTATTAAATGTATAACTTATACAATGTTTAGTAGATGGATAAAATATAAGTTATTTCTATATAAAATTAATACCATATTTGGTAGGTGAATAGGGAATAAGTTATTAGTGTATCCATTAATATGATGTTTGATAGGTGGATAGAAAACTCATGTAACTAATACATGTATAAGTTATGAGGAAATTGACTTATTATTTTATGTAGAATAGAAGATGAAATAAGTAATACCAAAATAATTAATACATCAATAAGAATTTAAAATGACAAATTTACCCTTATTATCTTCCGATTAAATACTTATATAATTGTAAACATATGTTTTATTTTTAAAAAGTATATAATATTTATTAATTTAATATGAAAAATCAAGATCTAAATAAATCATTATGCATAATTAAATCCCACATAACTATACCCTCCATTACTAATACCTAACTAATACTTGCATTACTAATACCTGCATTACTAATACCTGCATGCCTAATACTTGCATTGCTAATATCTGCATAAAAAATACATATATTATTAATAACTACGTAAGTCTAACCAGCTACCAAACGACCCATATGGGTCAGGTTTTCTCAGTTTGATCCTTGAGGACAATAATATCTTATGAAGGGGAGTACTGTTACACTAATAAAGAAGTTGAATAAAGATCAATCAGTATTAGCCTTGGCAACAAGTTTTCTTATAACTACAAACTATCAATTAGTTAGTTACTCCATGTCTGTTCGTTACTGTTCAATTTAGTTAGAAGTAGAACAGATTTGATCACAATGATGTTATTGCTTATAAGCATCTCAATTGTATAATTCACTCTCATAATACAAGTCAGTATGATTCTTGCCCTAAATCTCTCCTTCTCTGTTTTCCATTTCTTCTCTTATCCTTCAGTTTTGGATTGTTTTTTAGTAGTTCAATAATTCAGACTTATTCCAAACATCACATATTCAACCCAAGTGGGGGTGGGCGGGAGGAGTAGTTAATCCAATTCTGGAATAACAAAATATCCAATAATTAATAATAAAACTATTAAAATGAAAATAGTTTTAGTGGAATTTTAATTCACTCAAACTAGAAAAGTACAAAAATGAACGTATAATTTCAGTTGCAAAAAATACTTTAATGCTATCGGTAGCGCATACAAAAAAATTAGAGTCAGTTTCACAAAGGGTCACTGAATTTATGCGAACGTCTAACTAAAGTAATTTTTAGTTTTCTTTAAGAAAAATATGGTCATTAAATTATGTATCTTTTTTTATAAAAAAATAAAATTACATACATCTTTTCAAACTAGATGAAACTAAAAATTGTAAAAATATTAATAATTATTAATTATTTAATTAAATATACAATTAAAAATATTAATAATTACCATAAACGATTAAATATATCTATATACTTATAAATTAGTGTTATTTCGTGATTATATAGATATTCTTATTTATAATTTACTCAATTAAAAACTTATATACTTTTAACTTTATTGAAAGAACAAAATGAGAAGCACGTAGAGTTTAGAAATAATGATAGAAGTTCACACACTATTATGCCTAAGTTATTATCTAAAAAAGAAAGTAGAAGACCAATAACATTTAAGATCAAAATTTAAAAATTAACAATAAAAATTCAAAAAAGTTTTTTCCTCCATTATATAGCAGAGTGATTATTACACATTAAAAGGTAATAATATGAAAATCTAATATCATTGTTACTGACTTCTAAATTGCTAATTTTTTTATATATTTTAAAATTTTTAAATTTTTCTAGCTAAGCATTTTAATTAGGGAATGGATTTAGAGTCAGTAGATGTTTGGTCATGAAATAAAATAAAAATTGAGTTATAGTTGGTGTTGTAATTGATGTTGAAGTTGTATTTAATTATATCTTCTTTTTTTTAAAATCTTTTCAACTTTTGAAATTATTTTTTAAAATATACCCCAAATTTTTAGAAAACTAGTAAAATCTCCCAACTTAACTAAATTTACTAAAATACAACTAAAACTACTTCGTATCAATTTTTCACCAATCTTTCACCTATAAGAAGACTAGGGTAGTATGTAAAAAGATAATTGAGATAATATGTAAAAATATGTACATATAAAAAAATTTAGGATGCTTTTGTAAAAATAAATAAAGTTGAAACTGAAGTTGAAAAAAAAATTGGAAACAGGTCTATACCTATTTTCACTTGTTGTATTTGGAGTTCTTATGGCCAAACATCATTTTTAAAAATAAAGTGAAAAAATATATTTTTTTAAATAAAAATAATCTCATAGCAAAATGGAACATAAAATAGATATGAGTCAAACATGTCTTACAAAAATACATTGCCATTGAGAAATTATCAATTATTTTCTTAGTTTCACCTTGTTTCGAAAGCTGTACATAGTTCAATGACATATTCCGCCTGTAGTAAAAAATAAAAAGTTACTTTAGTGAGATATTTGCACAAGCTCAATGACTATTTGAGAAATTAACTCCATTGTTCAATGACCATATTTTCTAAAAACACAAAATTACATTTGGGGAATTGACTCCAAAATGTGGCATGATTTTGTTCAGACTCTAGATGGCTATTAATAGATACAAGAGATTTGACTTTTGAACTCCCCAGATACACGATCGGTTTCTACTCATTTGTGGAATAATGTGTCCATCTATCCTCTCCACTTAAATATCAAACTTGTATCTATGACAAGATTTGAACCCAGGCCTCACACACATCACAGAGTGCTCTCGTCACTAGACATAAGTCACAGTCTCACCGCTACACCAAATCCCTATGGGCGGTATGACGGAAAACTATATCATGTTTGGATAATTGAATATAGAAATACTCTATGCTCATGAAATTAAAGTCCCCGGTGCTTATTAAGTTTGTCAACTCAGCTAACATATAAACGATACAACTTCTCTACTTCAGTATAACTTTTTCAAAATCTGCATCATCATATTCACTGAAAGTACTGGTGTTGGGAGTAAGGAAACTAGTCTACTACTTTCCCCTCTATTTGAAATACATCTCAACCTCGAAGCAAGCAGGCAACTTGATTTGCTACATTTCTTTAACAAAATAGAGCTACACTGTATGTGCCCACTGCAGCCTGTTGGATAAGTTCTCTGGTTGTTCATACACAACTATGCAGACTAACGAGGACCAAAATATCTTACTAGTGTTCTATTCATTGTTATTAGCTCATCCTTGGCTCATTTTAGGAAATGCAACCATATACTTCCATTTTTTTGCCAAGTATAATCTTACCTACTTCGGCATTAATCAAAACAAATGTAATCCAAATTTGTGGTTGTATAGAAGCAACAATATAGTCTGTTACCATCTAACGATATTCAATGTTATCTAAATCCGCATATGCCCAGGTTACAGGAAAACAGAATACTCACACTAGCAAGAAATTTACCCTGTAACTCGAAATCCAACATAAACCCAAAAAGGAACAGGACAGAAAGCCTTGGGTTCGGATGAAAACTCCCTACTGAGAATCCTCTATATTTCACGGACCATACCATGTCCATTGTTGGCAAAGCTAAAGCGCTAAATTGAATTCATGCCTCAGGCTACAGGTAGCTCACCGCAGTCACTGATGACAACCCTCTTCCTTGGCCGGTCACCCCTATCAGTCTCCTGTGACTCGATCAATTTCACAATGTCCATGCCTTCTAAAACTTGCCCAAACACAACATGCTTCTGATCCAGCCACGGAGTCTGCAATAAACCAAAATATAAATGAATCCAATATTAAGTCGAAGACTAAAATTGACTAAAAGTAGTTGCTGACCCAAGCATATGTACTTTGCTAATCTCCTTTCCTTCTTCGTTTTTAGTTTTACACATTCCAAGGATAAATTATTTTAACGCTATTCTTGCTTAAGTTTAGTATGAATTGGGCAAAGTCCGGATATGCTGAAGCATGATAATTAACTAGCAGATACATCCTTATCATAACAAATGAAAAGCAATGCATACGAATCTTTGATTCGACACAAAGTATTGCTCAAAACTAAGTATTAACAGCCTCAACAACATCAATTTTGCTGGTAACCAGGAACATCCAGAAAGAAAGAATGCAGTAATCGAATAGGAAAGAAGTAAACAAGTGGTATTTGTTTCTATGAATTAAAAGCAGCTAAAATGATTTCTCAATGGTCGAGATACTAAACACAAGTATATATAGTTCTCTTTCATTTCATATGGTCATTGCAGTATGATAGGAGTACTATTTTAATCATGACTTCGCATTTTATATTAAGAAGATATTCTGCTAATTGGGATTCCCACTCCACATACCTTTACAGTGCAAATGAAGAATTGGCTTCCATTGGTATTAGGGCCTGCATTAGCCATGCTAACAACCCCAGGTCCAGTATGAACCACTGCAATTACACAAGGATTTTTATCACAAACAACATTGTACACAATCTGAACCAAAGGAGCTGGTGCCCTAACCACGAGGAGCTTGAAGCTAATTTTAGAGAAGAAAATCCAACTTACGTTTGAAGTTCTCATCCTTAAAAGTACGACCATATATGCTTTTACCACCAGTTCCCTGCGAATAAAAAATCCAATGCATAGGGTAAAGATTACAATCTGCGGACATGATGAGTGAAAGATTTCCAAATTATGACCTGAAACACTGGAACTCTTCAATCAATTTATGCATATTAAAAATTAGAACAGTCAACTTGTGTGGAATAACGCATTCCACTTGAACAGAACCATCAAATATGCCAGAAGTACATATTCCACGGAGCACTCTTATCTCCTGGACTCATTCACGCATTTAACTACCCGGCAAAGAAGACATCCTATTCAGAAAACATAGAACAAACAAATTTATATCATGAAAGTTCATTACTTATTTTAAAAAGAGGTTAATCATATGAAAGTTGATGATTTTTGAATACAAAGATCTTAAGATGCTATAAGTAATAGGAAAATCTCACAAATAAAGAACTGATTAAACTGAAAAACAACCATTCCGTCTCTGCTTTTCCATGGCAGGAGCCATTGCAGATCCAAAAAAAGACAAAGGATAAACCACCAAACATAAAAAGAGAAACACTAGGCAAAGAAACCAATTCAAAATTTTGCATTTTTCTTATT
Source organism: Withania somnifera (assembly GCA_039654485.1). NCBI lineage: Eukaryota > Viridiplantae > Streptophyta > Magnoliopsida > Solanales > Solanaceae > Withania > Withania somnifera. The sequence continues at coordinate 4,425,146 of JBDJHY010000001.1, read as the reverse complement.
TAAAATCTTGTTCAAGGAGAAACAAGCAAATTAAAAAGATAAAAATAGGCATCCTAAAAATACTTCATCCAATGTACTGTAGAAAATAAAATGAACTGGGTGAAGGTGTGTGCTTCCATGTCAACAAGAATGCCAATAAGAGTAACAAATAGAAAAAGCGCAAACCAAGTATTGATAAACCTACATTTCCCTTATCGAAATCACCCCCTTGAATCATGAAATCCTTTATAACCCGATGAAATGCAGAATCCTTGTAGCCAAAGCCCTTTTCACCTGATTGGAAGAAATCAATCCAAACTATGAGTAAAACATGCATGATAGAAAATAATCTATGCAAGAAGCTCAAGTAATAAGGCAGAAGATGATAGCAATAACAATAATCAGAAGAAAAACTACCATAAAGGCAGTAGAGAATTAGCACTACTAATAAGAATATCAATAACAATAATAATACATAAAATCTACTAAAGAACCTGTGCAGAGTGCACGGAAATTTTCTGCTGTCTGTGGCACATCATCACCATATAATCCAATTACAATTCGCCCAGCAAGCTTTCCAACAGGATTCCCAATGCTAATATCAAAATAAACTTTATGTGTTACTTTGGCTTGCAATTCTGCCACCTGGATTTCAATAAATGCATTCAGACTAAGTATAAACTTCAACTAATTAATGAACAAATTATGGAACATGAACATCAGTCCCATACAAATCGAAATATAACTCAATGCTGGCTGAGAACTGGACCATAAACAGCTTAAACATGATCCCAGACTTAAACCACTTCCAGAATTCACTTTGCTACTTAGAAAAAGAAAACATTGTATTATACGACACTCTTTCCATTTGACATGTTTGACATCATTTCATTTTTACACCGATTTCACTAAGTTCTAAGTATTAGGGGGTCATTTGGTAGACAGATAAGATGGAATATTCCAGGATAAGCTTAGGACTAAAACTACACTTCGTTTGGTTGATATTAATTTAGCCTAGGATAAATTTATACCTTCAACCAAACAAAGTAAAATTTTAATCACAGCCCCAAGTTGGCATTATTTTATCCCACCTCCCCCAGATGTGACAAATTAGTCCCTGGACTATATCCCCAAAATAACTTTGTCCGTGAACCAAACTACTCCTAAAAGTCCTAGTTCCACTCACAAAAATTACAATTTCTTTTTCACAACCTTTCATAAAAACTTTTCCAAAAATTGTTCAAATGGCTCATATTTTCTTCTAGTATCATTAATAAAATACATGGTCTAATTTAACATCTTAAAATCAGAAAGCAGTCAATTATTGTCAAACAAAATGAGACAACGGACTAACACTCAGCACCACATGCCATCACAGAAACCCTAGAAATCATATTTTCTAACTCACAGCTTGGCGTTATTGACTTAATCTTCAAATTTTGGGGGAAATTAGCTCAGGGAACGAGCGAGCACAGACCTGCGCAGCAGCTTGAATGGAACCAGATAAGCCGCCGGTTTTTCTGTGAACCGAACGGTTCGATGGAGTTTCCAGACGCAACGAGCCAGAATAGAAGCTTGACGAGGAGAGTGAAGATTTAACCAACTTCGGAGAAACAGCATATGTAGGGTTTGCTACTCGTGGAGCTGAGAGTGAGCTTAAATTTGACTGTAAAAGAAGAAGTCAGCTAAAAAGACAACAAGAACACTCTATTAGTTCTCCTTTTATTCAATAGTTAGAGAGCAAACTGAAACATGAAGTTCAAAAGTTGAAAACCGAGCTGCGAAATATTGAAGAACAGCAGAGTTTTGAGAGTTTAAAGAAACTGACCAGTGTAGCAAATGTAGCTGCCATAGTTGCTGTTCTCCGGTAGGACGAGAGAACTGCAAGAGAGAGAGAGAGTGGTTGGTGGAAATGAGGGGGCAAAGATTGGGGAGTGACGGAGATGACGAGTCTCGACCCTTCGTACAGACCGATTTAGGTAAGCTTTTTTCGGCGGTGACAATATTGCCACACTCACTAATAACAACAATAACAATAGTAATATAAAATACTTTTAAACTACTAAATTATAAAAATATTAGACGGATAAGGCCCAGAGCATGGGCCCAATGTTTTATATTGGTGGAAATGGGCACTTAGTTTTAGAGAAGTTCCAATATGTGAATATATTATAAACGTTATCGTCAACAAAAATAACTATTTGTTATGTTAAGTAAAATGAGGTTGGTTATATGAATTCTTGTGATCATATGTTGATTTCAGGTTTAATATAAATTGATTAATATAACATGTCAGCCTGTTATGTGACTCGGATAATTTATTTGAGGCGAAAAATTATTAGTATTTGAAAATAATAGAAAATTATAATTGTTACGAATGATACTTTTTCAAAGATCAATAATTTCTTAACTAATGTTCAAGGTGGTACAATTCAATAATTGTAGTCAATTTATGCGATATTTTGATTGAGTGGTTGATCTCAATCAAATAGAATTACAAAGACAAGTAGCAGCTGCTTTTATTTTATACAAGCATTTGGTACTTAATTGTTGAGAAAAATGAAGATACTTCTTCTTCAACTGTAAAGAAAAGGCAATCTGGCCTCATCATATCTATGATTTGATCAGCTCTTTGTAGTTTTTCTAATATTCTCCTATTTGATTTACCAATATCAACTGCAATTGAATAAAACAGAAAGGTGTTGAGTATTTTGGTTTCATTTGAAAAGAAAAAAAGATAAATTTAGAGTACCTGCCTCAAGGCATTTCTTTTCCAGTACCATACTCAAATCCTTGAACAATGAGACTCCACTTATATCAATGGAACTCACAGCTGCCAGATAATAATTTATAAAAAAAAAATTCATAAGAACAGGAGAAGGAACTGGTTTTTGGTATTCTCTTATTGAAGAGGAACATTGGATGGACTTACCAGACAAATCAAGGACCACAAATTTAAGTGGCGACTGCATCTTGGCTCCCTATGCCTCATAGTCTTATATCCATCTTGAAATTCTTTTTCTAACAAATAACACAATAAATACATAAGGAAGAAAGAAACATGCAATATTGCAGCAGCTAGTACTGATCTTTCTTTAAGATAAGTAGCATTAACAAAGTTGATTGGATCTTCACTACTTAGAATGAGAAAACCAGCAACTCTCATAACTTCCTTATATTGATCAAGATTTCAATAAATTTCAGTACTAGGTATATAATTTCTAACATCTCTATCTTTAACACTGTAATTTGCAACAAGACCTTTAAAATTGACATTCCAATTCAAAAGAAGAAAACACATCAAAATCATCAGGACAATACTTAATAAAAGAAGTAACGAAAGAAAGAAAAATTTATCTTAAGGTTAAAACCATCTTAAACAGAAACGAAAATGACACAGAAGAATGGCTAAGGTTGTCAGCTGCTCCTTGAAGACTTATGTACGCTTTTTTGCAGGGGCACATCCAAAACACTGGCCAAGATGAACTCCTTAGGCTAAATTTTGATTCAATACTATTTACCATTGTTCCATCAAATTGACCCCTTTTAGAGCTTTATATAGCCGAGATATCCTCTCCTTCTTGCAATTCACTGATAAAATTTCTATTGTTAAAGAGGTCAACCAACAGCTTATGATTGTCTCACTCACTATACTTTGTTGAACAAATAATGAAAGATTATATATTATTAAAAAAAATCAATGACTAGCTCGTTTGGTCTATTAATATGAGCTTTTGAAAGCATAAGTTATCGATTGAACCTGTCAAGAACTTACTTTGGACATATCTGTTTAGATCTCAAGAAACACAAGCCTCAGGACTTGTTTCACAAAATAAGACTTGGATACATGATTAACCAGAACCGTATATTTTATTATAAAAAATCTCACAAATAATAATTAGACAGATGTTATTAACCACAAGAACTGTCTACTATGCCACATCACTTCATATTTTGGGTCCTAAGCATAGAAGGCAGTTTAATACATTAGCCATGAAGCACCATTACTGTTTTTAGGGGTTTCGAAAGTCAAGAAGTAGGGTCATATCGTGCTCCAAAGCTTCAAGCAAGATAATATCGGGCCCTATCATAGAAATGCACTACCTTTTTAATATCCAAGATTGTCTAAAATTTAAATTATGATTCTGTGAAGTTATTCCTATGGAGTGGACTGAACCTATCATGAACTTACTTTGGACATATCAATTTAGATTTCAAAAAACACAGGCCCCAGACTTGTCTCACAAAATAAGACTTGGATTACCAAAACTGTATATTATATTATAAAAATCACACAAATAATAATTAGACAAATACTATTAACCACAGAAACTGTCTACTCTACCAAATCACATCTTATTTGGGTTCTAAGTATAGAAGACGGCTTAATATATTAGCCATGAAGCACCATTACTATTTTTAGTGATTTCAAAAATCAAGAAACATGGCCATATCGTGCTCCGAAACTTCAACCAGGATAATACCAGGATCTATCATAGAACTGCAATACCTTTTCAGTATCTGTCTGAAATTTGAATTCTGATTCAATGAAGTTATTCCAATGAAATTATTTATATTTTTTATTGTTGTTTTTGTACAGGAGTTATAATTTTTCATGATTGTAAATGGAGAATTGTTGCCACTTTTTGCACATGCGCAAGTTTACATGGTCGAACAAGCAATATAATAGCTTTTTTTAGAGTTAGCATATCGTACCCACAGGGACTTTTCGTTTAACCATTCACTAGACCAAACTAATTCTTGTTTACTTATTTAAGTAATGGATTATAAGGATATTAAAGTAAAAACTAAGTACATATAAACTTTGGGTTGAAACCACACTTTAGAGAATTTCAGGGTTAATACATACTCCACTTTCATGCCTAACTATGGTGAATATGTTGGTTCAGTTATTTATCTTGATTGTTGATCACGGAGTTGATAATATGACCATAGTCTCCCGGCCTTATAACCCTTTAATAAACTTAATGGCTTAACTATATCATTGACCGAGAAAAAGCCAACCAAGTTTGATGCATTAAAGTTATCTTTCTGTATTTGACCAAATGGGCCTCTAGGTATATCCCTATCCTAGTTGCAAATCAATCTTTTAATAAAATAAAAAAAAGATCCTACTCCATACTTTCCACGTTCTAATCTCCCTTGTCATCTCCCAAATTCAAGGCGAGAATATAAATTTATTCTAAAGGTAGCTAATCCTTGAAATACTAAGCATAATAACATAGGAGCAATTGATAAGATAATCAATGTAAACCAAGCATAAACTACTTTAAACAATCAAGTTTTGTATCCTCAACCCTAAAATGAGAGTTTCTAGCTAATTGTTGCGTCCAAACGCACAAGCAAGTGTACGCGATCGTACAAGTAATATAGTGGCTCTTGCAAGCAGGATTGTCGAACCCACAG
>JBDJHY010000001.1:4397750-4408231 GCA_039654485.1 Withania somnifera | reverse complement strand
TCGAAGGGCAACACTTGGAAATTTTACTCAGCCTTGGATTGATGTTTGGAATCAATTTTTCGCACAGAAATAGAGTGAAAATGTAAAAGTTTTGCAGAAATAAGAACTGAGGATCGTGCAGGAATTTTATAAAATAATCAAGAAAATAATGCATCGGGATTACGTCATCAAGGGTCGCGATCGCGTAGGGTACTGTTAATGGACATCGCGATCGCGTGAATATGCTACGAAATTGTAGATAGAAACTGAGAAGAACTTCATTATGATCGCGAAGTGTACTGGATAATTGAATCGTGATCACGTGGATTGGCTCCGCAATCACGATGAAAGAGCCACCTGCACCAGTTACAGGTTTTGACAAAAGAATAAAAAAGAAGGAAATGCTCTGAATCAGCACTCGAAATGCATTCGGAGTCTAATTTACAACTATGGATGCATACTCGAGAACGATATTCTAGACTCAACGGCGCAGTCGAAATCGGAATGTTGACCAAGTAAACCCTTAGGCTCAAAGTCATAACATTCCCACCAACACCTCAAAAATACAACAACAAGTTCGGGAAACGAACCAACACCTCCACTAGCCTAAAATCACCATTCGAGAGCTGATGGAAATGTCAAAATTCCAATCTGACACTCTGAACACCAAAATTCATCCAAGCTTCAAGTTAGGCCTTAAACTTAACTAAAATCCACAAATGAGTACAAATTGCAAATAAAGACTCTGAAACACGAACTTGAGGTCAATCTTGACTTTGTTTGGCATTTCGGAGCAACAAAATTATTGAAATTTAGTTCCAAACTCCTCTTAAAGAAAAGTTAAATTTGATCAATGAGTACTTAGTTTTAGGCTCTAAAACAGGAAATTTGAGTTTCTCAACTGAGCCGCCAAGAATCCGAACTACCGGTCCCAGCAAGTCATAAATAACTTGGGAAAACTACTGAAACACTCTAAAATACAAAACGTTGCGTATTTCTCACAAATGACCGTGAGGGTCGTTACAGAAGTATGAAAAAATATTCACGGTCTTATATGAGGATAATGCGACATGCATAGCACTATGAAATGGGGAGGGGGGGGGTAAAAAATGAGATAGGACGAAGCATATTTTGCCAAATCTTTTATACACACATGATCTTTAAAAGAATAGTGATATCGACGTACAACAAATTCATTCGAGTGATAATATGGATGATTTATTTACAAGGTCTCTTCCAGCTGCAACCTTCAAGAAGATGATGCACAAGATTGGCATGCGAACATTCAAGTCTTTGGATTGATGTACTCATTAAGGAGAATCAATACACATTGCATTGTTTTTCCTCACGAGGTTTTGTCCCATTGGGTTTTTTTTATCTAAGGTCTTTAATCAGACATCATAAATATGTATTATTAGATATATATACTCTTTTTCCTTCACTAGATTTTTTCTCACTTGGTTTCTCTAGTGAGATTCTAACGAGTCATATTATTTTTCAAATAGACATTCAAGAAAAATTATTACAAAATATATTGTACTATATTGAATGTCTATTTATGGTTGTGATCTTCTAGTTATGCTTACTTTTGGAACCTAATTTTAGAACCAAGCTAATTTTCACCCTTTAAATAGAGGGTTCACCTTCATTATAAATCATCCCTCCAAAATAATAAGAATTCTCCTTTTTTTTCTCTCCCTAAATATTATTCTTATCTTTTCTTTATTGTTTCATAACACAAATGAATTTATTGAGAATCTATGAAAATCAAGGTTCTTTTCCTTGTTTGATAGGGTTTTTAGGTGGAAGGGATATGAGTTTATTAGATGGACCAGAGTTAAGCTGAAAAATAATTAGCTTAGGTTATTATAAAAACACAGCAATGAAATTGTGTCACGTCATAAATGATATTTTTAATAATGTCATAAAAAAATAAAGACATTTTAGAGAAATACGTTGATGTAGAGGTATTTTGGAGTCGAAAGGTTAACTGGACATATTTTTATATCAAATTCAATATTTCAAGGATATTTTAGTCCGTTTTTTAGAAATCAAAATCAGTATTTTAGAGTCGGATGTTTTTGTATCAAATCAATATTTCAAAGATATTTTTGGTCATTTTTCGAAAATTAAATCAGATAAAAGGTTACAGAAGAATGAAAGATAAGACATTTGTGTCACACGGACTCGAACCGGAGGCCTTTCAATGTGTTAGGCTGTCAATGCTAATATATCATTGGTTATAGGTGATGCAATCTTTTCATGCGGTCTCCGTTGGGATTGGGGTCCAGAAGCAGAAATGGTAGCACTGAGAGTAAACTCACCAAAGCCATTGGCATATACTCATCCTTCTTCTCTAAATTGCTTCAATTGGTCGTGGTCTTTTGTATCTAATCCAAGAAAACATTCAAGATTAAGACCCTTATTGAGTCAAATGGCAGCTGGTGAGGCAGACACAGTAATAATGACCAAAGTCATCGATTCACATTTGCATGTAGGGGCATCCCCACAAGAGGTAGATACCAATAATTACAGAATCCCACAAGATTTTGTACTTACTCCGTTCAATTTTACTGGTCACTATAATCAAACTGCATGGATTTTGACAAACAATTTTAGATATATTTTTATTAAATGAATACGAGAGTGATTGCAATTTATAGTATTTCTCGTGTAGTAATCTAATGCTTAAATTTTAAATTTTAAATATTAAATTAATCTAATTTGATCTAGTTTTGAAAGTTAGTTAAGGTATACTCTTTTACCTTCTTTGAGCAATACTCTATTTTTCTTAAGTAAAATGTGACAGGGAGGGCGTACTTCTTTTGTTGTTGTGCAGGGTGGCAAGATTGTGTTGAAAGTAAGAGGAATTAATGGGTGTTTCTTTGAAATTTGTTAGGCTGCAGAAAAGTACCCCTATTTTCCTGGTCAAAAACCTAGTTTGCCTGGTCATGTTGACTTCCTTCTAGAGGTACCTCATAAAGGCTTCACCCTTCTCATTTTTTTTGGATATTTAATGATCAGCTGATGATGTTATAGATGCCTCTTTTCTGTTTTTTTTTTTTTTCATTTTTAATAGAAATGTCTTACTTTCGCAAATCATATCAAATGCTAAGTTGGGTACTAAACTAGGTGAAATACCATTTATCATCCAAGGTGAGAATTGTTCTTTAGTATTGATATTTTTTGTGAGTAAACATGTTCTGGTGTTTGATCATTTTAACTTGTTGAAAATGTTTTCCAAGGAGAGAGTATCTGGCTGTGTTTACAATGTTTTTGAGTGTTAAAAGTTGATACTAATTTTTAGAAGTGTTCAATAGAACCAGCACAAGAAATTGATACTGTCAAGGAAATTAGGTTTAAAAGAAATGTTTTTTCGCCACATCAAACCATGTAGTAATTTTTCCCTTTGGTACAATATTTTTCTTGGACAACATTTTCAACAAGTTTAAAATAATCAACAACATAACATGTTTAATCACGAAAATATTAATCCTAAATAACAATTCTCACCTTGGATGATCAATGGTAATTTTCACCTATATTAGAAACGATTTTCGCAAAGTAAAACATCTCTGTTATCAATATACCTCATTAAAAAAAAAAGAAGAATCTTCTGATGTACCAAATGTACTTCTTCTGTTGTCACCGTTGAGTACTCAAAGTCACAATGCTCCTCAAATGTTTATGTTTTCACCAGGGTATGGAAGAAGCAGGTGTGGATGGAGCTGTTATTGTTCAGCCCATTAATCATGACTTTGATCATTCTTATGTTACGAGGTCTCTTCATTTCTCTCTTCACTAAATTTGCAGTTTTCTGGTTTTTTTATTGTTGTAAGAATTAGAGTTCCAGATTTAAGTGAATACAACATGTTACTTAAGTGATATGTAATAAAATATTTTTTGATTGTCTTCACTAAGATGCTTGTTTCATTACCTTTAGTAATGGTGGCAAATGGTAGTTCCAACCTAACATCTCTGCATAGGCCTTTCAACTTCCAAAGATATTGCCGCAAATGTTGTGTACCTTCTTTCTTTTTCCTTTACTTAAACATTTGTGGAGACATATTTGTTTGTGCATTCTCGGTTTTCTAGTTATTTAATTATCTCTTGTTGTCAGCAGTCATATTGACTTGAGATATCTTTTATCCTATGCCCAATTACTTCTATCCAGTGCGCTAAAGAAGTTCCCTTCCAAATTCGTTGGTTGTTGCCTTGCGAATCCAGCAGACGATGGGTGTGGGATAAAGCAGTTTGAAGATCTGGTTGTAAAGGTTTGTAACAACTCACTATTTTGGATATTAGTGTTTTCATTCTTTAAGAATTATGTTGATGATAGATACTTCTACTGATTTTAGGATGGTTATCGTGTTGTTCGCTTTAATTGCCTTCTGGTGAAAAGGTATACACAATCTTTATTTTGCCTTGGCATTTGCATATGATTCTTGTCAGAATATGAGGCACATTATAATCTCCTTTATAGATTTGTTATGTTGGAAGATTCGATGAACTTTTCTTTTAAGCTTATGTTACTTTCTGTATGGTTAACTAACTGTATGAGAAGAAAACATGTTACGATCAGAAAATCAGAAAGTAGAAGAAAAGCAGATCCATATCTGATAAGTCTTGTACTTAGCAAGAAGTCTTTAATTTCTAAGATCAGTGACACTGAAGTGGGTGAACTTGTATTTGATAATTGCAAGTGATAGAAAAAACTAACCATGTTTAATCTTTTAGCAGATGACAAATGAAATTGGGAAGGCACTATTCTCAAAGGCTGAAGAGCTTGGAGTGGCAGTCAGTTTCATGTGTATGAAGGTACTTCAGTAGCATTGAACTCTTAGGGAGATATATTAGAACTCGATTAATAGTGTGCTATAAGCTGTTTACTTTGGGTAAGCTTTTCAAATGGGGAACAGGATTTTACTCAATGATTATCTGTGAATTTCTCGTTCTACTAGTAATAATGATGTTAATGATAGACTAATTATGATGGATTCTTCAGGGTCTGCATTTGCATTTGCAAGAAATTGAGGAATTGTGCACAGAGTTTCCCTCAACTGTAGTTTTGCTTGATCATCTGGCTTTCTGTAAGCCCCCAAAGTAAATCATCAGTGGGATTTTCTTCTAAAGTGTCATTCATTGGTAAGATCACAAAAAAATAATGGTAGGTGATTTATTTAAATGTCTTGTAGAGATGATGAGGAAAGACCAGGATTCTCAGAACTGTTAAAGCTTTCAAGATTCCCAAAGGTAACATTTACCGAAAATTTACTGGATTTCTTTAGTCTACACTTGGTTCGATATTTAACATCTGCATGTTAGCTGTTTTGAATCCTGTAGAAGACAACTTAATCCGTGTAAACAAAAACTAACCAATTAACATGATCTCAAGATTCTAGACCTTTATAATTGGAGCTCAAGGCATTGGAACTTCTTTTCAACTGTAGCTTGTGTCCTGCCTAATCATCCATTTTAAAGATAAGACCAGATAATAAGAGCTGGAAGACATTCGACTATTTTTAACATTATTCTGAAGTATTCTTCACAAATCCTTTTTTATAGTATTAACAGAACTCACAACAGATGGGGAAAGAGTTAAGGTTCCAGACTTTGAAATGCAATTACAAAACTATATCCTGCTTACCCTATTTTCATTGCCAACAGATGGCTTAACATGGTTTAGTTGATTGAACCTGAGGTAATATTTGCATTGTGACAGATATATGTAAAATTTAGTGCTTTGTTCAGAGTGTCAAGAAATCCATATCCATATGAGGACTTGTCTCAAGTTCTTGCCCAACTAGTCTCCAGTTATGGGGCACATCGTATCATGTGGGGAAGGTAATAGATAACATTCTTATTGTTCATTGCTTGTTAAAACTTCTAAATTAAGGGCTAAAATGTTCTCAAGTGATCTCTGAAGTTTGAACCTATCAACAATATGCTGCAGTGACTTTCCCTTCATTGTAGCCGAATGTGGGTACAAAGAAGCAAGAGAAGCAATTTCATATCTTGCTAAGCAGGAACAAATACCTTCTTCTTCCATGGAGTGGATCATGGGTAAAACAATTATGCAGCTCTTTGATGGAAATTGGAGTTCTGTTGCAAATTGAGCAGGAAACTTGACGACTAGAAATAACAGGTTAGATGACTTTCAAACATGTCATTGAACCCTTAATTGTACTTGAGAAGATCAAAGGAGACAAGCTTTGTAAGCATTAGTGCAATAAACTATGGATCCACTTTCCTGTTTGGCCAAATCAGCATCAGCCATTGTGGTCGTGGAGTCTGATTCAAAACTTTACCTACGGGTTCACAGGAACCAGTAACTTTTGCTCATGTCTTGTATTTGTATTCAAGAAATTTCTTTGTATATAGCAGTAGCCACAGTGGTTCTGGAGTCTGATACTTTCTTCATGAAAAAGAGTTTTGATAAAAGGGAACGAAATTTCTTTTCCCAAAATTTTTATGCATATAGCATCAAAGTCTGAAAGATATGGTTTTATTTGAATAAAAGGTATACCCAAAATAATTTCTTCATTAATGTTTTTTGTAATTACAAAATCATTAGAAAATACAAATATTATTATTACAGATATGGGCATTGGTTAATTTGTAGTCAATCAAAATACGCTCTCCTGTAGCGCTGTATAATTTTTTAGTGCCCTTAGTAAGGTATTTTGTAGGAATCAAACCTTCAAAGATGCAATTTCTATCTGAACAACTGTCTAACAGAGCAATTTTGTTAAGCATAAAATCATCATTAATAACTAATTTAATCAAAATATGAGAACTCTGAGGTCGGATTTTAGTAATCGTTTTTACTCCTGCCTCTAGGAGATTCAAGATCTCTATCTTCATCCGAATCATTTGTGATAATGGCTTTTGAAGTTGATGCTTCAGCATGTTCATTTGTTCTATTTAGAACTTGTTCTGTGAGAGTGTCTATTTCAATCTTGTGAAGCCTTGCCTTCACTTCTTTAATTTCCTCTTTAAGAAGATTGATCTCTCCACGGAACAACTCAATAGAAGGTTCTTCCTTATTGAAATCAAATCTATTCATAATTTGCTTCATACTAAAATAGGTTACTGTAGGCCTTTCTTCTTTTTTCCTAGTAACTAACTTTTGTAATTCTATAAGATACTTCCTTTTGACTTCGTCGTTCTGGATATGCTCAATTGTTAAGAAATGAGTTTCAACCGAACTCTCGGAAATAACTCTGATAGAATTACTATCACAAAGGCAAAATGCACCATTACAATTGCAATCTGAAGTTTCTTCTTTAGATTCTGAATTATGAGCGACATTAAGGAACTCATCGTCACTTTTGTTTTGCTCTTCATCCGAAGAGTACTCAGATTCGGATCCCTCTTCTTCGATAATAGAGAAGAGCTTTTGCTTGATTTTATCATCAACTTCAAGAAGATTAACTTTCTTCTTCTTTTTCTTGTTCCTAGGGCATTGATTGGATCTATGTCCTTTTTGCCACATGTCCAATAAGTTTCTTCTGAAGATTCTTTAGTAGAAATCATTTCTTAAACTTTCTCTTAGGTCTTTCTTCAGTTTCTCTTCTTTTCCTAGAAGATCTTTTCTTATAGATTTTGGTGGTGCGTTCCTTTTTGCCTGCTTTCTTTGCAGATAGAGGTTTTAACGAAGAAAACCGAAAATCTTGACAGAAACTGCCAAGTTCTGTAGATGACAATTTTTTCTCTTTCTTAAGCTATTCTTTTAGCTTAAGATCTATGCAAAGTTCCATGGCAACAACATTAATAATGCTGATAAGGTCTCCATATGAGAGCTGCGATTAAGGAATCTTCCCATAACATTTGTCTCTTATTTTGGATCTCACCTTTTCAGTGAAGTGAGGAGGTAATCCGCTAAGAAAGCGTTCCTTCCAATAGTCATTATTATAGTCGGCCCTTATCATGACTTTGTTGATAAACATGTCTTTGTACCACCTGAAGTCTGTTAATTTTTTTACAATATAAATTGTTAAGACTTTCAAGACTTCTCTCCTAAAAAAGACGAGGTTCACCCACGAAATATTTCGCTATGCAATATATTAGTGTAGCAGTGGCGTCTTCGACCACTGCTTCTGCTGTAGTTTCCATTTCATTTTCTGTTTAGACAATAGTTGTTGAAGTAACAACATTCAGAATTTCAGCTTTATTATTCTCAGTGAGATAATTGTCCCACCAATTTTTTAACTTTCCCGTGAAGCTTGCTATAAGCATATTGGCAGCTTGTTTATCACTGGCCTTTTTCATCTTGTAAGATGTGATATTCATGCCCATTTCCTGGAGTTTTCCATAGAACTGACCTTCGGCCATTCCATCTATGTTCCATTCTTACAATCCCGTTCCATCTGTGGCCGATGCAGGGTGAAGGGTATCTTCCTCAAATTGAACATTAGGGAAAGAAGGTCTGGGGTAATAATTTCATTTGTTAGGATAGCGGTTCCCATTATTACTCTAAGCCAATCATCTTTAGTGATATTTAGCTTAGAAAGCTGATCATTGATCTTATCCAAAAGATCATTGGACTAACTAAACCTATCAGAGAGCTCAGGAAAATCTTCCTTAGAGATCTTATCCAAAATCAAAACTAACCCTATTTTTAGAATCCCTGAATTATAAGAAAGATTTTCCTGAGCTCTCTAATTGGTTTAGTCAGTCCAATGATCTTTTGGATAAGATCAATGATCAGCTTTCTAAGCTAATATCACTAAAGGTGATAGACTTAGAATAATGATGGGAAGCCGCTATCCTAACAAAAGAAATTGTTACCCCAAACCTTTTTTCCCTGATGTTCAGTTTGAGAAAGATACCCTTCACCCTGCATCAGCCACAGATGGAATGGGATTGCAAGAATGGAACATAGACGGAATGGACGAAGGTCAGATATATGGAAACTCCAGAAAATGGGCATGAATATCATAGCTTACAAGATGAAAAAGGCCAGTGATAAACAAGTTGCCAATATGCTTATAGCTAGCTTCACGGGAACGTTAAAAAATTGGTGGGACAATTATCTCACTAAGAATAAAAAAGCTGAAATACTAAATAATGTTACGTCAACAACTATTGTCAAAACAGAAAATGGAATGGAAATTACAGCAGAAGCAGTGGTCGAAGACGCCACCGCTACGCTAATATATTGCATAGAGAAACACTTCATGGGTAAACCTCGTCTTTTTCAGGATAGAAGTCTTGAAATTCCTAACAATTTATATTGTATAAAATTAACAGACTTTAGGTGGTACAAAGACATGTTTATTAACAAAGGCATGATATGGGCCGACTGCAATAATGACTATTGGAAGGAACACATTCTTAGCGGATTACCTCCTCAATTCGCTGAAAAGATGAGATCCAAAATAAGAGACAGATGTGATAGGAAGATTCCTTATTCGCAGCTCTCATATGGAGACCTTATAACATTATTAATGTTGTTGCCATGGAACTTTGCACAGATCTTAAGCTAAAAGAACAACTTAAGAAAGAGCAAAGATTGTTATCTATAGAACTTGGCGGTTTCTGTCAAGATTTTGGGTTTTCTTCGTTAAAACCTCAATCTGCAAAGAAAACAGGAAAAAAGAAACGCACCGCCGGAATTTATAAGAAAAGATCTTCTGGAAAAAAAAAAAAGAGAAACTGAAGAAAGACCCAATAAAAAGTTTAAGAAAATGATTTTTGCTAAAGAATCTTCAGAAGAAACTTGTTGGATGTGGCAAGAAAGGACATAGATCTAATCAATGCCCTTGGAACTAAAAAAAGAAGAAGAAAGTTAGTCTTCTTGAAGTTGATGATAAAATCAAGAAAAAACTCTTCTTTATTATCAAAGAAGAGGAATCCGAATCTGAGTATTCTATGAATGAAGAGCAAAACGAAAGCGACGATTAGTTCCTTATTGTCGCTCATAATTCAAAATTTGAAGAAGAAACTTCAGAATGCAATTGTAATGGTGCATTTTTCCTTTGTGATAGTAATTCTATCAGAGTTATTTCCGAGAGTTCAGCTAAAACTCTTTTCTCAACAATTGAGCATATCTAAAAAACGAAGAAGTCAAAACGAAGTATCTTATAAAATTACAAAAGTTAGTTACTAGGAAAAAAGAAGAAAGGCCTACAGTAACCCTTTTAGTATGAAGCAAATTATGAATAGATTTGATTTCAAGAAGGAAGAACCTTCTATTGAGTTTCTTCGTGGAGAAATCAATCTTCTTAAAGAAGAAATTATAGAAGTGAAGGCAAGGCTTCAAAAGATTGAAATAGATACTCTCGTAGAACAAGTTCTAAATAAAACAAACGAACATGCTGAAGCATCAATTTCAAAAGATTTTCTCACAAAAGATTCGGATGAATATAGCATTCTTGAGTCTCCCAGGTATGAATTTAAGGTAGGAGTAAAAACTATTACTAAAATCCGACCTCAGAGTTCACATATTTTGATTAAATTAGTTATTAATGATTATTGTGTGCTAAATAAAACTGCTTTGT
>JBDJHY010000001.1:4380889-4392376 GCA_039654485.1 Withania somnifera | reverse complement strand
TATATCTAGTTTGTGCTTGATTAAGGTTTAGATATTGGGAGGAGACATTCAGTATGCTTTGTTTTGGCTCGTCAGAATAAAATAGTGGAAACGTAGTTAGTATTGTGAAGTTTTGGAAGCGTTGTGGTATGTATTGGGTTGACTTTAATATTTGAGGTTCATGAGTTGTCATACTTGATAGTGTGGTTTGGATAGCCTCTTTGGGTGTTTTCTTTAGCTGCGTAGTCGGTTGCTTATATACTTCTATTATGTGATTTACTTCATTGATTGGATAAGAGTTGGGTATTTCGCTTGTGGCTTTGGGTGTGTTGAATTGTTTGCTTGATTTGGATATTGGCTCACCTAGTCGAGGATTGGTATTTGTGGCATCTTTGGTGTGTGAGGAAATTGAGTTAGTATAGGTGTTTCATTTGGCCTTGGATTATTCTTGTGTTTTTTATATTCCATCCTTTGTGTTTGGACTGGTTTGGTCTTTTCATTTGGGTATGTGGTGGATATAGGTTGGGATAGTAATTTTTTTTTATTTTTTTTGTTTCATATTTTGTATATTATTCTTTTTTTTTTTATTTTTTAGCTTTCAATTTTGTATCAGTTTTATTTGTATTTTGAATTTTGACTAATTTTGTATCATTTTTGTTAAATTTCCAATTTTATAGGGTTTTTATTTTGTATTTTGTATGTTAACTAATTTTGTGTCGTTTTTATTTTTTCTTATTTTATATTTTGTATATCAGTGTTTTAACTTTCAGTTTTATATCTTTTTGTATTTTGTATTTTTACTAATTTGGTAACATTTTTAATTTTTTTAAACTTCAGTTTTGTATCGTATGTTTTTGTATGTTGTATGTTGTATTTTATATTTTGATTAATTTTGTATCATTTTTTTGTATATTATTTTATTATTTTTTAACTTTTAGTTTTTTATCAGTTTTATTTTATTTTTGTATTTTATATTTTAATTAATTTTTTTATCATTTTATTTTTTTATGTTTTAACTTTCAGTTTGTATCTTGTATTTTGTATCAATATTTTATATTTGTTGATACAAATATAATAATATAGCGACTGTCCAGCTAAAAACATACAGTTAATATAGTGGTTATTAAGCTTTTTATGAGTTATGATTTGTAATTTTAAAAAGTTAAGCTATACATGCTTATAAACTAATAAAATTGAGCTATTTTATATAAGTCACTCAATTTTATTTTATGCTCTATTCTCCCTCTTGTTCACCCACCCTATATTTTCAAGTTGCACTTGTTGTAACAAACTCAATAACTAGACAGACACAATTCAAATTTCAATAACCAATAGATATATTTCACTGACTTGTAACTGGAATTACAAGGAAATTATAAACGGAAAGTGAATTTGCAAAGAAAGAACATAGTAGGAAGTACTAGATAGAAAAAAGGCATGAGAAGCAGAACTAGAGAATTAGGGGTGATACACACAGAATTTGCATAAGCATAATCATATTTGCATAAACCGCTCTTTCAAACCCTTAGTCCTTATCACCAATTGCAACCGAGTCCAAATCCCAAACAAAACTATCCCAACACTTTACCTGACCCGCTAATCTCAACCTAACCAGTCTTATTACCGACTTCTACCCCATACGTCCTTTTGGAGTCACCTTGGTTCACAACATTTTTCAAGTGAGACGTGATGAAAATTCTAATCAAAATAATTATTATGATATATCAGATTAGCAACCGGTAATTTTCAGTTGTTTTAATGAAAGGTCTAGAGAAAACCACCAACAAGCAGTAGTGTGACCTTGAAATTAGTGAAACGACAATTAATACAAAGCAATTCTTATTTGTTTTAACACTAAAACAGCTTTTACACACTGAGGTCACAAGAGATCAAAGAAAATTTATTCTGTTTGGAATCTGGATGCCTGCTCTCTTTAAAAGTTCAGCAGATGCATGCTTGGCCATTGATAGAACTTTTTCCTGCGCAGGAAAAAAATGTGTGACACTTCACAGAATGATATTTAGCCTAACAAAGTAAATAAAGAGTATGGTTATAACACAAGAGGCTTTATGCAATACCTCGTCAACGGTTATGATTTTCTTATCTTTCATAATCCAACAGCCGTTGCACATAACGGAGATGATGTTCTCAGTTCTCATGCAGTAAACAAGGCTGGAAATGCTGCACGTCATTAAAAGAAACTAGTTCAACATTCTGGTGATTACTAAAGAGGATGATATCATCATCCAGGAACAATTGAAGGTACTCTAGACTAAATGAAATCAAGAAGAGAGGGCAAACATACCAACTCCATAGCAAGCAATAAGGATAACATTATGCACAGATTGACTGAAAGCTTAGTTCAGCATCATAACATTAAAATAGTCATAACATGTAGTTCAACAACATTCCAAGGTTTTACTACCTGAGCTACAAGTAAACTAGATGAATGACGGAAGAAATTCAAATAAAGATGTTACTGTTCCACAATGGAAGTTATCCCTCAAAAGATAGCTAAAGAAGCGAACATCAATGAAAGGGCGAACCCTTCTATAGAAGGTTATAGTTCAAGAAACCTTAATTTTACTTATATAAGGTAAGATTATGAAACAAGTCCAATATATCGTAGTTCAACCATATTCCGGTTATTGCTAGCAAAGTCAGAATTAACTAGAAGGCAAACTCACGAATATAGAAATAAAGATGTAATTGTTACACGAAGGAAGTGGTGAACCCTCAAAAGGAAAAAACTGAAGAGAGATATTGTTACACAGGAGAACTTATGAACCCTAAAAACAAAGTGAGAAGTAACATTTACGAAAACCTCGATTTGATGTACCTAAGGGAACTATGTAACTCCATCCTCATTTTCCCCAACAAGAAAGATAGAAAATGAAAAAATAAGTGGAAGAGAAACCTACTAAAATAGTGAACCATCAGTTTCAAAAGCAATAGTTCAAGAAACATCAAGAAAAACATCACGTACACTCAATTGCAGTATAATTCTACCTGATTGTAAATTCCGAAGGATAATGGTTTTGAAATGTCATTCAATGAAGTGACATCCTAAAGAAAATCAAATTATCATATGCAACCACATATAACAAACTGGGGAGTTCTCACTGGTGAGCTTCTAACATCGCATTAGCAGCAAGAAGGCTGTGCCTAATTATGGAGATGAAAGTTTATGCACTGGCTAAGCTAGGCTGGTGGCACAACTTCAGTTGAGAAAGAAGCCTGTACTTACGGTATATTGGTGCTAGAGGGCCTAAAAAATTAGTACAAATTGGAACTGAAGAAGCGTGACAATCATATTAAGATCCAAGAAGGTCAACTTGTTAAGGAGGATACTGGAGTGATATAATAGTCTAATATTGATACAACTAATGGGAAGTGCTTCACACCAAAATGCATATCACAAAATAGTACATATACTAGTAGATGAATCACAGGATAATATGTCTCTCCCCAGTATGCTTATTATTCTCCATTAAAATGATTACATACCAGTCATGAATTGGCATCATGGACCAAGAAGAAGGATTGACCACAACGATATCAGCCTGCAAAGTAGTTCACAGTAAGTAAACATGTATGATGAGACCGGACAGCAGAGAAATCTCATCATGCTTCCAGAATCAGGAGAAGAAAAAACTACGGCAGAAAAATAACACATATGTGGAATCAAAGTGTCCAACCTTCTTTCCAACCTCGAGACTACCTAGTTCGTTGTCCCAAAGTACAGACTTGGCACCGTTTATTGTCGCCATTTTGAGGATTGTTTCAGCAGGTAAAGCTGTAGGATCAGTGGTTCCCCTGGAAAATACTTCACGACCTTTGTTGATCAATGAGGCCAGGAACATCTCATCAACTGCACCAAAATAACAATGGATCATCACAAGAAATGTAGTAGCTCAAGTGCTGGATAACAGGGAGCATGTGAATTTTGCTAATGAGAAGCAAGATAAATGGATAATACAAGGAAGCTGCTAAAGTCGTTCTTGGAAAGATGTAATATAGACCAAGAAGAATCATAAATTAGTAGCATTTCTAAACAGTAAAAAGAAAAGGAAAACCGAACATAGGAATATGCCAATTACACAGTATCATAGGGAGTTTACACAACTGTAACATGAAAGTTGAACACTGGCAATATCAAGAATCACAACACATCAGTACCAATGCTCATTCTATTGTTTGATGGTGCACCATCTGTACCCAAGGACACACAAACACCAGCACTGAGCATTTCCCTAATGGGGGAAAATCCAAGCATTCTCATCGCAGCAGCAGGACAATGTGACACTTTGACTCCAGCCTTTGAGAGACAATCAACCTGACAAAATAGCAGTCAACAAACAGAAATTAGAAAATTGGATTATTATAGTAGAAACTCGATATAATTACATGAAAGAAAATCAGCAGTGATCATTCTTGATGAAAAAGAATCAGAAATAAACATAAGCAGATCAAATAAAAGTTATTTCCCATGATAGTCAGACATTATTAGCGCTGCACCAGACTTAACTGCAGGCTAAGTAAATAATTTTCTATGTTTTCTCGAGAAGTAGTTGAGTTTGGCAACGCAATCTTTAGCTTACTTGGTACGCAATGGGTGTATAATTATTCATAGAAGGGGATATGAGAACTTCTGTTACTCTTTTTCTATTCCATACACGTAAAACTGACATTTTAAATGAAACATTTTGTCACTATTTTCTAAATTAGATCTCTCATACTGTAAATGCTTGCAAAGTAGAGAATTGACTCCCCCTTAGGCCGAAGCCAAGACAGAGGCCAAACCTGAATTGCCGTAACTCAAAGAACTTTTCTTGATTAGTCTTATTTAGTCAGTTTTAGGCAGTCAAAATTGAGGAACTTCAATCTCAAACAATCAGCTAGAAAAAACTAGAGATCATAGATGGTTGAATTATGCTTCCTTTCAAGGATGACGGTGGCAGCTCTAGTGATGTGGAACGGGTTCATGAGTTTAGTAGCATCGTAGAAATGCAATCTTGGCGGGATTAGTGTTGTCAAAGGCACGCTTAAAACACGCTTCTCCCACTAGCAACAAATACCGAAAGAAGTGTCTTGGTACAACTTTTGGTACTTAATGCATCTTGCTCTTGTTTTCAAAAGCCTTCCTTTTTTTTTTTGAACTCCTGTCTACTCAAACAATACCAGACAAATTAGGAGGTTGGGAGTACAACCTTTTCACATTTTCATTCAAAAGGTACTTTTAGTATAACATTACAACGAGGTCATAGTTATAAAATAATATTGTAAATATAGGCTATAAGTTGAGTTTAAAGATTCAAACTTTAGATAGACCTGACTTGTTTGACTATTTTACATGATATGCTATAGAATCTTATGATATACTATAGAATCTTAGACCTTTTCTTTTAGAGATTTAGGAGTTGAATCTTAAAGTGGTTTGGTCCAATAGAATTGGCTAATATTCCCTCATTTTATTTTACTCTTCTCAAAATTAGTGGAAAATTCAAAGTTCTATGGCGAATAAAACAACAGATTAATTGAAAATAAATTCATCCAAAGTACTTATATGAATAGCTATTCCAAGTTTTAGTTAAATCTTTGTTTTGTTTTGGGAGGGATGGGTGTTCCAGCTTGCTCCCAAATCATGGTTGAGGGGGCCAAACAGACCACCTTTCAAGTATATCAGCTAATAGGATGGACAATATAAAAAATAAAACAGCCAGGAAAATTGCTTCCATTAGTTTGGTCCATTCCTCAGCTTGTTTCTTTTCTCTCTTTAGTTCCTTTTTTCCCTCTTGCTTTTAACCAGCCATGTCACCAATAAATAAACTTGAACAAAATGCACACAATTAGCTGACTTAACTAGTCAAGACAGATAGATCTCAGAATAAGAAAAGAGGGTTACCTCTTTCTCATTGACCCAAACAGTATGTGCTGCTAGCAAATTGTTCTGCAGGAAGTTTATCTTCTCGAGATGTGTAACAGTTCCATTATCAACTCCTCGAGTTTCAACAATCAGTTGGTTTTCATATGGTATCTCTGCAATATGCTGAATAGTTGAGACATTAAGGGGTTGTTTGGTGTGATGGATAACATAATGTTATCTCAGGATAATTTTTTAGTAATCCTATAATTTATTGTTTGGTTACAAAGGATAAAAAATTAGTACTGGATTAAGTTATCTCATCAGGAGGATGGAATAATAATCTCAGGATAAGTTATCCCGGGATAAAGTAATTAAAATAACACAAATATCCCTCAAACTCTTTTTAAACATTATTTTTCATTTTCATATATATATTCATACTATTTTTAATATAATTTATTATTAAAAATTACTCTATATGAATATTATTTTTATTTATGAATATTTTATCCGTTGAATTTATATAACTAATTCTTATGTTTATTTATATTTTGATTTTTCTTAAGAGTAATTAAATGTTGACTCCACTCTTGAATTACATATTTTTAATTAAATAGTTTCTTGGTCACTTGAAAATTTGTATTTATATATCAATTAAAATGAAGATAATTTTAATGTTTTTCAACATACGAGTGTAATATGCTTAAATGAACTGATATAAACAATATCCTTTTTTACTGTAACAAACTTAAGATGAAAATTTTGTTTTTAAACTAAATAAGATGGAAGTTTTATTTTTAAACTAAATAAGATGGAAGTTTCATTTTTAAATTAAATAAGATGAAAGTTTTATTTTTAAACACAGATCACATAATTATGAGAAAATACACACAAAAAACTATTTTGAATAAGATGAAAAAATTATTTCTAAGAATGAACAACTAAAGTTTGCAAAGGAATAAAAAGATAAAAAGGTGGAGGGTATTTTTGTAAGCGCAAAACTTATTCTTAAAAATTATACCATACATATTATTTTGAATATAACAAACCAAACACTCAATTAAAAACAATCCCAACATAACTTTTTCCTAACATAACTAATCCCAGCATAACTTATTCCAACATAACTAATCCCAACATAACTTATCCCAACATAACTAATCTCATCATAACCTGTCTTCAAACCAAACGACTCCTAAGGGTAGTAGAGTTGCCAAATCCTTTTAACATTTGTTCCCCTTGCATACAACATCCATTTTCTACTTTAAGGGGGAGCAAAATGGCAGAACTTCAAATTGAGGATTTGAGGTTGATCTTAGACAAATGCCTTTCATTTTTAGCTGTGATGGGATATATCTTTTTTTGATACAACGATGTTCACTGAATGCCAGTGGATTGGGAACAGAAAAACATAAGACCATCATTTACAGCCATTACCAGACATCACAATAAGGCAATCTAAACTCTCAAGCTAAATTTATTAAAACTTTATTACTATATCTATGATTGGGCAAACACTTAAAATCTCACTAGTAGCAGAGGACATGCAGGATCAGTAAAGCAAAACATATTCGTCCAGCATACAAATTTTCATTTTCTATTAATTCATATAATGAAGTGGTAAAATGCATAAACATAGTTAAATTGACAGTGAATAAAGACTTCATTTTCTCTTTGTTTCATTGATAGCAACCTTGTTTACATCTAAAGCTTATAAAGCATTTTAATTGGGAGACAGATACCATGTGAATCCCCGTTTCTAGTTCTTTTGCTGTGTCTCTTGTCTCAGTCAGTAACTGATCAGTTGAATTCATAATTTGCCTTATCCCGAGCCAGACTTTGATACGGCCATCTGCTGTATTATGGTGTTTCATAAACAGATCCTTCTGTGACTGCACCCTTGAAATAACATTACATTCATAAGTATAAGCAACAACTTGTAGTTACACGGTTATGATACAATTTTTCAAATTAGTACCTCTAAAACAACATTATAAGCTTCAGTTGGCAGTTAAAGAGCTAATACACAAAATTCAAGCTAAATGACTTCAATACAGGAATCAATTAGCGGAATGCTGAAAGACAACATAACACGTCTATTAAATGCTTGAAAATTTAATTGAAAACACTTCAAAAGTGAAACTTCAAACCTAGTGTAGACCAAACAAGTGAGATAACATTCTTATCCAACCTTAATACACTCCTCAGTAGTCCTAGCTGCCCATGAATCTGGCAAACCTTCACCACAATCCATAATTGACTCTGTCAAACACGCACGCAAGCCTAACACTTCTACTGCACTGGCCATTCCAGACACATGCTGCCCTCCTGCTTCAGCAAAGCATGTAACCTGATTCCATATATAATTTGGAACAACACATAAATACATTGGATTGAAGTTATATGCACTGAATATGTAAATTTTACACACACTGTAATTAACCTGTCAGAGTAGGTTACTTGCTAATTTGTTGAAGGTAGAAACAATGCAGCCACTCTATTTGGATGCATTGTTACATATTGTTTCATAATGTATCGTAATATCTTACATTGTATTCTACTATATTATTTTGATGAACGCACTATTTGGATTGATAATATGTTTCTCATCACACATTAGCAATTTGAAGGACAAAAAACAAGAAAAGCAAGATACGGGATAGAGTTATTATTAAAGATAGGAATATGATAAAACAGGATTATTAGATAATAAGTAGAGACAAAATGAAAAGAAAAAGTATGATAATAATGCGATCACACCAAACTGGTTGTTACATAAAGTGAGTTTTCGTCATTGGGTAATGAAGGATTTAACAATGCGATACAATAAAATTTAAGATATCAATCAAAACAAACATTATTTATCAACTAACAAGACATTACAATATGTAACAGCCATCCAAACAAGTTCCATCGGGAATTAACTAAATTACCTTCTAACTGACTAATTTTTTATTTACACGCCGGTACATAAAACTTAAACAAATTTATCTAGGATGTGTATAGTTCAGCCAACAATGACGACTCCGATCTCACTTACACCAGAGTGAATAAGTTCGATTCCACATAGTAAAGTGGAAATGAAGGAATCTTCTTCAGTCATGTTGGATTCATAAGGCCAAATGCGATCATGTAACCATGTCAACAAATCCACATCATCAGCTATTCCTCTCGCTAATTGCTGAGATGTGTGAACATGTGTGTTTATGAAACCTAAGCAAAAATTTGGCAAAACAAGCTATGAAACATTTAATAATTTTCTACTAGAATGATACTTTAAAAAGTAGAGCAACAAACAATTTCCTATATACAAGATATTTAAGAAAAAAAGAAGTTCCACCCTAACAGTAGTGTCTATTTCTGTGACTCCGAAATCCAAATGGCTATAAATTATATCTGATTAAGACCACCAAATATAAAGAATGTTCGTAAATGAAGGACCTGGGAGTAGAATTTGTCCACGAAGGTCAATAATTTCATGGGAGAGAGATGAAAATTGGGGGAGGATGTCGACGGATTTGCCAAGGGCTATGATTGAGTCATGTTGGATAACAATTGAGCCGTCTTGGAAAACGCGGCATTGGGAATCCATGGTCACGATCATAGCATTGTGGAGCATCAGAATTGACTTTGTTGCTTCCATTATAACTAGTGCTTCAAACATAAAATTGTAAAAATCTTTTGAGTTGGGTATTGATGGTATGGTGATGGATGATGGTTAATCAATTGTTTGGATACCGGGCATTCTTTCGCCCATAATTTTCCTGTTAACCGCTACTTTCAGGATTGTGTAGGCCCACAAATTGAGAGAAAAATGATATTGCCTCGTTCCATCCACTTAGTAATTAAATTACTTATAAATTTTTACTTTATCCCTGCGATAAATATCCTTTAAAAACTTAAATAAACTTATAAATTCCCATTTTTTTCAAAAAAGTTCCAATAATATAAATTGATCATTTTCTTTATGATTTTTAAGCATCATATAATTTAAAATAAATCAACTAATATGAGATGAAAGAAATAAACTAATAGGTTTAAAACAATTCTTTAAAATATATATTGGGGGAATGGCCCGTAAAAGTACGAGCTCAACGTTAAGCATATTTTGAGTATGCATATTAAGCTAAATTAATGCAAATTAGAATTATAAGTTGCAAAACATAAATATACAAAACATATTAATCGGAGTACTTGATAGTTTTTTTCTAAGGAGTTAAGTTTCAAAAAGTAGTTATGTATAACTTATTTATATAAATAACAATATTTCGGTGCATCTTGAGGTGATATCTTTAACGATAAGATTGAAACCTGTTACGTAAAGCAAATAATGTGAGATTAAGATTGAAAAGAAATTCAACATGGCTATTGTTGAATTTACAAATATATATAGGTACACGAAATCTATTTCAATGTTTTGCTTTACTATGAAAATATTAATATTTTATTATATAGAAGAGTGAAGAGGAGGACGATCCGTGATAAAATTATAATTTTAACTTTATTTAAGGACAAAATTTTAATTTTGACTTCATTATTAAATTAAAATAATAAAATTCTAGAATTTCTCCCCCTCTCTCTATCTTTCTATCTCTCTCTCTCTCTATATATATGGTCATTTAATCAAATTATTTACCTAATATAACAAAATAAAAAAATTTGGCACCTTACCTTTTGGCTTTCTCTCTTTTTTTTTTTTAATTTTTAAAAAGAGTGTATCTATTATATAATTATATATAAGATGTATAATGATATTAAGGTGTTTTGCATAATTCTGTAAATTTTGTATAACAACCTAAAAATGTATATAAACACCTTTTTTTTAATACTTTTATACACATTTATAATTTTATATACAATTAATATATAAAGATGTATAAAACTGTATAAAGGTGTATACAGTTGTATAAAGGTGTATACCGAGTAATAACTAGCTATGAGAGTGTGATTTATTTTTTGGTCATGTAAATGTAATTATACTGTGTAAGTGCTATTTTTGTGGTTTCCCATATGTATATATATATATCACTTGAATTTATTATTATAAATCCCATATAATTTAATCTTAACTCTCAACTCATTTCCTACAATTTTTATTTCTTGGAGATTAATTATCTATTACTCCTTTTTATTTTTCTGTCTCATTATCAATTCCGAAAAAAAATTAATTCATCATCGACAATCTAAAATCACCACATTTCTAATAAAATACAATTTCAAGATAAAAAATGTAATTATGCAATTCATTTAGCTTATCAATTAAAATAAATTAATTTAATAAAATCACAATATTACTGTCACGCTCTAAAATTTCCGGTCATAATGGCGTCTACAATCCTCCTGTAGACAAGCCTAACCCTACAACCACAATGGGCTATAACTCTTCAAATGACCAATGCCGTAAAGGAAATATCAAACAATACATAATAATGGAAGCCAACAAGAAATCATGCAAAACTCGAATCGCAAAACCAGGTATCAGTGGCATGTGGAGCTACTATACAGGATACACGAAAGATACAAAATACAAAATCTCCCCTAACGGGTAGTAACATACAGGGCCTGCTGTGGACCGAATGAAACAAGCCAAGTGAAGAAAACCACGGTCGGCTCGGACGACAAAGCTCACCGTAATCTCCGTA
>JBDJHY010000001.1:4353898-4372673 GCA_039654485.1 Withania somnifera | reverse complement strand
GGTAGTCCTCCGCTTTGGCTACGGACTACAGGGTTGGGTTCTAATACTGGGTGGATAGTAGGTGCCATCATGATCCGAGGAATCGGGTCGTGACACTTAAGGGTCATTATAGTAAGAGGTAAATACTGCTAGCTATAATAATAAGATAGAAACTCACGTAAGGAAAAGGGAGAACATAACCTGAGTCCTCATAGTAATAACAATAACAAAAAGCCCGTAGAAAAAGATAATAATATAATACTATAGGTAATGGGCGGTATACCGGTAACCTATATAAAAGGATAAAGGAAAGGAAAAATAAAGACAAATAAAGCACAAAGGTATCCTACTAAGTACGGATGAGAAACAAGTAATTATGTATAACTAACAACTAAATATATGAGAAAAGTGAATAATAAACATAGGTAAAATCCTTTTGATCCTCTATAAACAAAGAAATACATACGTATACACTTGAATATCTTAATATACCTACGTTTTAGCTTTGTTTTGAGAATAATTTGTGATTTCTAACATTTTTATAACTCATTTAGTCCAAAAAAGTTCATAATAGAGAATTAAACTTTAGACAGGATCACATGATATAAATGACTAGTCTAGGCATATTTTGAGGTGTTTATTTTAGGTTTTTGTGATGAATTGTCTCATGGGTTGTTATGAGATTTTGTATGTTGTTTGGGACTCACTTACAGGTTATATATCAATGGAAACAAGAAAACACATCAATGGATCAAGGAGCCAAAATCACCGGGGAACGAGTTTGTACAAGCTTAACTTTGGTTGCGGGAAAGTAGAGAAAGCTTGTAAGGGATTGAAATGGAGGGACAGAATGTGTTTTTGGAACCATTTATGACCTATTACAATATTTTAAGGATATTGGAACAGCACAATATTCAAAACAAGGCAAAATTGAAAATAATGACACTGCCGAGCTAATTTAAAGAGTTTGATGTTTGTGATCGTGTGGAAAACTTTGCAGCGTTGTGGAGGATTTTTGGGGAGTTTTTTTCATGGATTGAAGATTATTTCGAATAAAAAGTTCATATACTTTTAAAGAAACTCAAAAACAAGCACGAAGTGAAATTTTAAAGCACGAAATACCATCACCAAGTTGGGCAGTAGAAGGTTTTCACCTGTTGGTTTCATCCATTATCATACACTACATACATAATTTTCAAAAGGTTTCCAGCACTCCACACTACTAAAATCTAACCTTCATTACCTAAGCTCTGCTACAACCTGCAATTTACCCACCTAATCTTCAGAAGATTACCAGCATGCTGCACACTTGTTCCCAGGTGTGAAAAATTAGTTTGTGCAATCTGGAAATGTATGGGAACCTTGGGGACTAGTTTTTATTATTAATGTCTCAGTTTGGGTTGGTTTCATGACATTTAGAGCCTATGTAAGTGATACTTAGAAACTATTACACCTATCTTTGGATCAATTACATTTTGGAACACAAGAGAGAGGGAGAGAACTCACTATTTAGGTTTCTTTTTCTTCTTTAATTTTGTTACATAACAACGCCTTAGAGGAAGAGCCAAACAGGGGGGGACATATTTTTCTCATTAGGATAAATCAATCCTTTTCTCAACAATGTATTACTTGTATTTTTCTCTTATAAATTTCTTTATGGAATTGTCTATGAAAATATAAGTGGATAAACACCCTCTTTTAGGGGCTAAGGCTACAAAGGTGATTGTTTAATTATAGTTTAAAGTTGTTTCATAGTGATTATAAAATGATTATTCCAATTAGTCATATGTCTAGTATTATAAAGCCTCACAAACATTAGGATAAATATATTGTCTACTCATGAATTAAGGAGATGACGAGAGGGTTAGAATATAGAGTAACAGAGAGCATGGATCACATACTATACGATAGTAGGAGTGATCAGCCTTAGGATATATACATATCTAAGATGCTCCACTTGGTCCAATACAGGAAGATAACTTTAATGCATTAAACCTAATTGGGTTATATCTGCTTAACGATGTAGTTAGTTTTCTAGGTTAATTGAAGGTTAAAGGATCAAGAAAGAGTGGACATAATATTAACCTCGAGATCAAAAATTGATATAAGTAATTGAACCAATATAAGTTATAGCTAGGCATGAATGTGAGTGAATTCTTAACCCCGCCCCTCCCCGACTCTCCAATATCTGGTTATACCCCAATATCACAAATTTATCTTGCTTTCTTAGTTAATTATTAGCTTAAATTACTTAAACTTATATTCATTCTCACACTTATTGAATAGAAGCATTTACTTGAAATTGGTAATTGGCTAACTACAAGTCCATGTGGGTACGATATCCCACCTCTTAAAATAGCCACTATGTTACTTGTTAAACCGCCTACTATTGCGTGTATGCAAAGCCTATTAATTTTTTGGTTCCATTGTCGGGGAGTTGAAGATTAGTTTTTTTCTTTTTTAGATTTTACTATTTACTTGATAACTTCTAATAAATTGGTCTTAGCTATTTGATTTGTAGGTACTGGTTTGAACAAATAGTAAGTTGTCCTAGAATAAAGATTTGGTTCCACCAGATTCTGAACCCGAGCGATAGTTACACAGGTTGAGAAGAGAAAAAACACTTCTCTACCCAATATCGCATATTAAACAGGATCAATAGATCAAGGTTGTTCTTGAACTAATGACTCAACCACCAAGGACTGTGCACGAAGTAGAAATCCCACTAACAAGTAATGTAACCTTCGTAATCAGAAAGTCAGAACCTGGAGGTACCTTTACTCTTAAGATTATATGGTGCATCTATTGCACACAACCAATAAATTCAATGGTTAAGAACATAAGGATCCACAAGTCCATCTTCAGACATTCTTAGAGATCGATGACACATTCGGATCTGCATGAGTCAATAATGATTATGTACGGCTTACTCTCTTCCCCTAATTACTTTTAGAGAAGGCTAAAAAATGGTTAAATAGAGAACCTGTAGGTTCCATCACATCATGGGACCAGCTTCCTAGGGAGTTCCTTATCAGATTCTTCCCTTCTAGAAAATTAGCTAAATTAAGGAATGAGATTGTGGATTTCACTCAGAAGCTTGGAGAGAATATGTAACAATATAGAAAAGATGAAAAGGACTCATCATATATTTACCTCAACATTCCCAGTCCAATGAATTGTTATCCCACACTTTTGTAGAAAGCATTGACTCGAACACCAAAATATTGCTAGATTCAGTTATAGCTGGTCAGGATTTAGAGAAGACTTATGACAAGTTATATAATATACTAGATTCTCTTTCACAAAGAAATCCATAATAGCATAGTGACTTCTCCCTAGCTGTATTTAAGAGAGTTTGTAAGAATAAGACAGCTTCAGTAATTAAGACAGAGTTGGCTAATTTTCAGGAACAAGTGATGATTTAATTCAATAGATTGAGGATGGCTAATGGCCAAGCTCCCACTAATATTATGAAACTTGTACAGTAAGTTTAATAGGTACAAAATTGATGTGAGGTCTGTGCATTAAGAAATCATCGTGCTACTATTGTGGTGCTAATCTGGAGTTTCAATATTATGGGTAATGCACAAAGGGGAAACCAAAATTCTAGGTAACACTTACAATAGTAATTGGAAGATAAAACATAATTATGCATAGGGTGGGTAGCACAACCAAGGTAAGAACTTCCAACAACAAGCTCAGACTGGTCATAATAATGAATTATTGAAGCAGATTCATGCCACTCGGACTAAGATGGTTGATAACTGGGCAATTGTAGTTGAAAATCAAAACAAATTTGTTGTGGACTTAAAAATTTAGAAACTTGAATATCATAATTGTGAGAGACGGGTTAGTCAAATAGCTCAGGCTCAGAATATGAGACCCTATGGTGGTCTACCTTGTGGAATGGAACTGTTAAAACATGCTAGGAAAGTCTTCTTTAAGTCCGGTAATAAGTTAGTTGATGCACCCCCATATATAAATCATAAAGTGCAAGATGAGTTGATCATACCAAAGCAAGTTGTAGAAAATGTGGCTAAGGAGAAGGGAAGTCTGAGTACCCAACTCCTAAGCCTACATACAAATAAAGGCCCACCATAATTCCCTTAAATATTGACGAAAGTAAGGGAGGATGTAGCTTTCAAGAAGTTTTAACATGTTCAAAGAACTATACATTAACCTCGCTTTGCTTGATGTTTTACAGAGTATGCCAAAGTATGTTAAGTACTTGAGGGATGTGGTGATGAACAAAAAGAGATTTTGTGATGTTGACACTCTAGCACTTAATAAAGAGTGCAGTTTTATAGTGATTAATAAGATGCCCAAGAAGATAAAAGACCCTGGGATTTCATCTGCCCCATACAAATTCCTAAAAGTGAGATAATATAGGCTTTGAGTTATTTTGGAGGTAAGTATAAACTTGATTTCCCTATCCATGTTTAACTCACTTGGTTTGGGTAAACCGAGGTCTTGCTCTATGATATTGTAGATGGCTTACAGGACTATTATACGGCCTGAAGGAATAATTGAAGATGTCCTCATAAAGGTTGGTAAGCTTATCATTCCTGTTGATTTTCTTATTCTTGACTTTGATGCATATAGCAGAGGCACCAATCATTCGGGTCATCTATTATTGGCAATGGGGGGAGCTTTAATTGATGTAAGAGTGGGCATTTTCAAAATAAGGTCGGATGATGAAGAAGTCACTTTCAGAGTGTATAAGTCACTTGACCAACCCTAAAAAATCAAAGATCTTTGTAAGATCATAGTGATGGAAAAGAATAAGTGTGGGTGGATGAGCGCCAACAAAAGAAAACTTCTTCGGACTGATCCAAAAGAGTGCCACAAGAGAAAGAAGCTCTAAGAGTTAGGTCTGTAGCTAAGCCCAAAGAAGTTGCAACTAACCCTAAAAGGGGGAAAGAAGAAAATAAAACTAAGTTGATTGAAGTGGGCTTGGTGAAAACGAAGAGGAAAATATGGCCTCAAAGTTGGAGGAAGAGATTAAAAGACCATGGTTGAAATGATGTGTAAAAATAAATTAGGTGTTGCTTGGGAGGCAACCCAAGTTAAGTTATTGTTTTTATTTTTGTTTTTATTTTCTTATCCTTTTTGTTTTTTTTTTTTTTTGTTGTGTTACAGGTTTAGGGAAGACTGATGTACCTGAATTTTGAGCTAAAAGCATGGAAGTAATGAAGTGTGGGGTCCTCCGAACCCTATAAGTATTAACATGCTTGCTAATCTTAGAAGCTTCAGTGAGTTCCTTATCTTATTATCCATTTCTACTTTGGGAGCAAAGTTTGACTATAAGTGTGGGGCGGAAATCCTTCTTAAATGTTTAGGGTGAAGTGTGTTATAGGTTTTTTTATTTATCTTAGTCATTTTTTGTTAAATTTTAAAATGTTTAAGTTTGTTTCCTTTTGGGTCTTCAGGTAAAAACACACTTTATCCACCCCTTGGGTTTTCTTTTCGATTTTTTTAAGGGAGTGCCTTTCGAATCGATATTGCTTTTTATTTTTTATTTTTAGGAGTAATTTTAAAAAAAAATATTAGTTACATATTAAGGACTTCTCCCAACGATGGACTAATGATGACTGTCCTGAAGGAAAATTAGTCATTAGGAAAATGAAATTAGACCATTTCAATGGTTGTTGATTAAGTGCTCTTGTTAGGATGTAATTGAATAGTGGGTGCAAGTTGTTTTCAAGTGAAAATCATGCTACAAATCTGGGTTGAATGACTACTTTTGAGACACTTAGGCTTATTTGGTTGACTCTTATGTTTTGGCTTAATTCTAAATTCTTGCAATTACTTGGTTGAGAGTATGATCCTTCTTGAGTTGACTATGTGCCATGTGTGAGTAAGGTTTTATGTATTCCTTATTACATATTTATGTCTAGAACTTGCTCGGTGTGTTTCAAAAGTGAAATAAAGAATGTAAGTTTAGGATATGATATAGGCATTCTTTGATAGCCAATTTTTGTTCTTATTTTTACCTACCTTTGATGCATGATGTTAGTTATTAGCCTGTTCTTTAGTACTCTCATATGTAGCCAATTCTTTTTCTTTCATATACCTTTAATTTGATCCAAACTCCTAAATGTTTTAATTGAAAAATAAAAGTGAAAAGGAATTCAAATATAGGAAAAAATAATGAGTGAATTGAGAGCCCTCAAAGTTGGTCATTGGTGAAAAACTCATGTGTTGGGTAGGGAGCAAGAAAAAGATAAAAGCCTGAAAGTTGAATCATGTATTGAATGAAAATACTCCCTAGAAATTATATGTGAGGTGCTTAAAGATAAGAGGGAAAAACAAAGTTATATGAAGGTAATGAAAATGGTGTAAGATAGGTGTTTGAAGCAAGTCCTAAATGAAAATGTAATGTTTTAAAGCACACGGGTCTGTAGTCACTATTCTTGGCCAAAATTGTTCCTAGTTGTCCCTTAGCCTACATTACAACCTCAAAAGTCCTATTTGATCTTGAATTTGTGCATTCTTAAGTTAGTAGAGTATTAAACTAAGTTCAATTATATGGTTTATCGTAGGTAACTTGTGAATTCGTAGGGCGAGTGAGTCTAACTTGATTCGTACCCATGTTTGTGTTTAAATTGTTTAATTGTAAGTGGATTGGATAACTCTCTTATTGTGAAGGAACGTGTTTTATGAGATATTGGTGATCTATGTGATGTATTGATTGAGTAAATATGCATGAGTTTACAAATTTTTAGGGTCAATTCTTAAGGCTAAGGGGTCTCAAAGTAGTATTCATATATTTTTAATTGCTTGTGCATCATGCTTGTTGTATACTTGTCACCGATGATAGTCGTTGTAGTTCTAGCTTGAGTGTATTTTAGTAATTAGTTATGTTATATTATTTCTTGATTAATAGGAGGAGTAATGAGTTGTTCAAGGATGAACAAATCTTAAGTATGGGATCTTGATCATAGTTGCAAGTATACACTTGAATAGCTTAATATACCTACCTTTTAGCTTTGTTTTAAGAATAATTTATGGTATTTGTGAGATTAAATGAGAATAATGGTGGTATAGGTGTGTATTACCTTGATTAACATCTTTATAACTCATTTAGTCCAAACAAGTGCAAAAAGAGAGAACTAAAGTTTAAACCAGATCACATGATTTGAATGACTAGTTTAGGCATATTATAAGGTGTTTATTTTAGGTTTTTACGATGAATTATCTCATGGATGAGATTTTGTAGTTTTTTTCTGGCACTCACTTATAGGTTAAATATCAATTTAAACAAGCAAACACATCAAAGGATCAAGGAGCCAAAATCACCAGGGAACGAGTTTGTACAAGTTTAACTTTGGTTGCGGCAAAGTTGAGTAAGCTTGTAAGAGCATGAACTGGAAGCATGAAATGAGTATTTGGAATCTTTTTCAACATATTTAAATATTGTAAGGATATGGAGGCGGCAGACATGCTCAAAATGAAGCAAAATTGCTAATAGTGTCACTGTCAGGCTGATTTAGTGAGTTTGATGTTTGTGATCCTAGTGTCTACTTTACAGCGTTGTGGAGGATTGATGGAGAGTTATTTGGAATTTATTTAAGATTTAATACAAATAAAAATTTCATGGTATTATAAATAAACTCATAACCAAGCACGAAGTGAAAGTTTGAAGCAGCAAATACTATCACCAATTCGGCCAGTAGCAGGTTTTTCACTTGTTGGTTTCAGCCATGATCAGTGCGCTGCATATATAATTTTTAGAAGGTTTCCAGCATTCCATGATATTAAACGTAAAACTTTACTACCTAAACTCTGATTCAACCTTTTTTACTCCCTCATAATCTTCAGAAAATTACTAGTGCGCCGCACACTTGTTCTCGGGTGTGAAAAAACTGGCCTATCCAATCTGGAAATGTGTAGGAACCTTGGGGAATGATTTGTATTATTAATATCTCAGTTTGAGGTTTTTTTTCATGACATATACGGACTATATAAGTGGTACTTAGCAACTATTACACCTAACTTTGGATCAATTACGTTTTGGAGCACAAGAGAGAGAGAGAAAGAACTCACCCTTTAAGGTTCTTTTTCTTCTTTAGTTTTTCTTGTATTTTTTCTTATGATTTTATTTATGGAGTTTGTTTGTGAATATATTAGTGGCTAAAATACACTTTTAAGGGTTAAGGATACGTACATGATTGTTTAATTATAGTTTAAACTTGGTTCATATTGATTATCAATTGATTGTTCCTATTACTCATGCGTAGTATTATAAAGCGTCATGAACTTTAGGATAAATATATCGGATACTCTTGAATTTAAGAGATGACGAGAGGGATAGAACGTGGAATAATACGTAGTGTGGATCATATACTACATGATAGTAGGATTTATTAGCCTTAGGATAGAGATATACCTAGGAGGCACTACTTGGTCCAACACGGGAAGATAACGTGAATGCATTAGACCGAGTCAGGCTCTCCTCGCTCAACAATGTAGTTAGTTCATTAGGTTTAATAGAAGGTTAAAGTATCGAAATACTATGTCCATAATATAAACCTAGGGATCAACATTTGAGAAAAGTAATTGAACCATTATAAGTTATAGTTAGGCATGAATGTGAGTGAATTCGTAACCCCAGAACTCTCCAATATCTGGTTATTCCTCAAAGATCACAAATTTATCTTTAACTTAGTTGGTTTGTATTTTAAATTCCTTAATCTTATATTCATTCTCACACTTGTTAAATAGAAAAGTTCACTTGAAATTGGTACTTTGCTAACTACAACTCTCTGGGGGTACAATAACACGGCTCCAAAAAGAGCCCTTGTATTACTTGTTAGACCGCGTACACTTGTGCGTGTGTGAAAAGCCTATCACATGCTCATCCTTTTATGCCCTTATAATACTAGAGAGTACATCTAGAAAATAAGTGCAGGAAAGTAACATAGGTATGATGCAGTAATTTCTAATGTATGCTCCTCCTTTAGTACTCGTGGGCCCAGCAAGCAAGTTTCATAGAAGTTCTAACCCTGTATATTCTACTTCATCCTATACCCTTCCTTCGGTCGTATTCAACTTAAAGGCACAGTCCATAGAAGTACGCTGACCACATATAACTCTTTACTGGTGCCGCAAATATCATATAATAGTGGTTCATCTCAAACCAATGTTAGAATTATGTAAAAGGGGTTAATACTCGATTGTTACCTTAGTTTGGAACTCCAAGTATCAGAAAGGTGACATTACTCGATGCCAGTTTTAAAGCCTGAACTAAATAAGTAAAAAATTCGAGTACCAGGTGCCCAATCATCGACTAGGGATAAGACTATTCAAGAAAACCTCCATTTAGTAAATCATAGAAACCCCTTTCTATAGCTAGTTTTATACCAATTTAGTCTTTAATGCTAAAAATAGGCCTTTAGGCCATAGTTCTGCAAAAAATAGTGATGTCGGGCCCTCGGTCCAGAATGTAGTGGAACAATAAATAATCTCATAATAAGTGTATTACATGAATGCACAATCAATATCACCACAACCATCCTACCATTCCTGTACATGCTCAGTCTACATCTATCATACTAACAGTCATAAACCAGCCCAAACCCAAGGGCAAAACCAGAAAGGCAACCCCATATTAATACATCCTATACTTCCAGAGTCACACCTATTTCCACCAAAAGTCCAAGACTAGGTCAACGGCATCATAGTATCTAAAATGCCAATATAACAAAACGATAAGCGGGTAGATACTTTTATAAGCTCTTAAACAATGTAGGGGACAAACATTTTGTGTTATGTGACTTATAAAACTCAAAAAGAATTCATGGTTATGGTTATTATAGGTGTACAAATGAGTATAAGGTGAAAAGTTCTATTTGTAAGATGTGTAGCGATAGAGCAACTGGGTCACACGAGATTTTGGTATGTTTTTAGAAGAGCTCAGGAGGATAGGTTTGGAGTGGCTAACAAGGTTGTTTAAATGTTATTTTATGGATGGTGAGAATTTTCTAATCTTAGAGATGGATTACAATGATTTCATTGCACAACAACAAGAGTGTCATTCAAAACTGCAACAACTATAGGGGTATCATGTTGTTAAGTCACACAGTGAATATTTGGGAAAGGTAGTGGAGTTGAGGTTGAGACAAATCAAAACTATCACTGAGAATCAATCTGGTTTCATTCTAGGACATTCGACTACTGAATTTATTCACCTTTTGAGGAAACTAGTGGAGAAATATAGGTAAACGAAGGACTAGCATATCGTATTCACTAATCTAAAGAAGACTTATGATGAAGTTCCTAGAGAGGTTTTATAGAGGTGCTTGAAGGGCAGAGGTGTTCTTGTGGCATACACTAGGTTGATTAAGGATATGTATGACAAAACCAAGACTCAGGTAAGAATTGAGGGAGGATACTTGGACCAATGTTACATTAGGGGTCGACCCTTAGCCCATTTTTATTCGCATTGGTTATGGATGGATTGATGTGGGGTATTCCAAGTGAGGTGCCTTAATGTATATTATTTTTGGATGATGTGGTTTTGATTGATAAGACTCACAATGGAGTTAATGCTAAGTTAGAGCTTTAGAGACATACCTTAAAGCATAAAGGGTTTAGTTTGAGCAAGACCAAGACAGAATATTTAGAGTGAAAGTTTTGTGAAGTGGCATATGAAGACAAAAGGATAGTTTCAAGTATATTGGGTCTATAATCTAAGAAAATAGGGAGATTGATGAGGATGTCATTCACCATATTGGTACAGCATGGGTAAAATAGAGGCTCACCTCCAGAGTCTTGTATGATAGAAATGTGCCTCCTAGACTTAAAGTCAAGTTCTATAGGATACCAATTAAACTGACTATGTTGTATGGGGTGAAATATTGGTCAGTCAAGAACTTTTACATCCAGAAGATGAAGGAGGCGGATATGAGGATATTGTAATAAATGTGGGGGTTTACTAGAAGAGATAATATTAGGAATAATGTTATTATAAACAAGGAGGGAGTGACCAGTGGAGAAAAATATACAGCAAGCAAGGTTGAGATGGTTTGGGCATGCGTATAAGAGGGGCACAGATGCCCTAATGAGGAGGTGTGAGTGGTTTACTATGGATGAATTTAGGCAAGGTACAGGTAGACTAAATAAATATTAGAGGGAGGTGATTAGATATGACATGAAGAAATTACGACTTACCGAGGATATGACCCTATATAGGAGGTGAGGGGGACGCATATAAGGTACAAAGTTAGCAGGATAGAGATTGTGTGTGTCAGTAGATAGTTTGGCTTTGTTTTTTCTTCTATGCGGGGATTGATAAGTTTTGCTTGGTGTCTTATTCTTGGAGTCTTAGGGAGGTGTGTTGTTTTGGGTCGCTTGTCTATAACATTCTCTGGTAAGTCTGTTTCTTCATAGTTTTTTGTTGTTTTTATTTCCTATTGCTCCTTGTTCTTATAATCTATTTAGTTTTCTAGATATTTTCTGTCTTGTGCATCTATTGAACTAGTCTCTCTACCTCCTCTTTGAGATAGTGATACTGGACTACATAAACTCTATCTTTCCAGACCCCATTTTATGGGAATATACTAGGTATATTATTGTTGTTGTTGGTTGAATTTTGATAGGTTGAGAAGTTTATCTATCCCTTTGGTTCTTACTTTTTCAAGCTGCCTTCATAACCACAAGTAATAGCCAAAGCCTCTTCTTTCTCCGTGATGGCATTTAGAATCTGATCTGGGCCTTCAATATCCAACTCTACTTCTTTTTCCACAATATGAAAGATGATATCATGCAGTATTTTGTTAGGATTTACCTTTGGTTGGATTATCAATTGGGACTCATCAATGTTTGTAACAGCAGGTATTACTACTATTGTCGTGCTACCTTTGTTACTATACCTACTACCATTCCCCACTCTTTTGTTTGCACTTTTTCGCTGCTTAGTTTAGATCTGAAAATTTTTGAATCTTTATGTTGCTATCACCTTTTTTGGCTTCATCGTTTCTTCATTATTGTCGCTTTGCTTATTAACTATATTACTTTGTTGGGTAAGTGCTGCAGAAGTGTCGTTGTGGTTGCACTCTCTTTATTGGTTAACTACTACTACATCAAGTACTTGGTTGTTTTTGTTGTTACCTTTAGAATTTCTCATATGGATGTCTTGATTATGGATGTCTTCTGAACCTGTAGACACTTGTCTGTTGTTGTTATCATCTCCTTTGCTTTCACTTTGTTGCATAACTTTCTTATTATTGATTTGTACAGGTACTAAGGAAGCTGATGGTTTTTCTGTCTATAAAATCTTATAAAAGGACTTATTTACCATTCCTCAATAGATATGTGTTTCTCCCCTTCCTCTCCTTATTTTTAAAATGTACAATTACTAGAAACATTCATGTTTCCTCTACTTTTTTGTTTATTATTTGTATCTTTCCTGCTCATTATCTTCTACACAAGGACATCAAATTGATTCCCAGAGATGATGGATAATTTGTCTATCCTTAGAACGCATGTCTCTCACCACATTTCATTGCCCCGGATCCCTTACCATTTTTTCACTAGATAAAATTCTAGCTCTTTGTTTTTTGCAGGCTCTGAATGTTATGGGGTTGTGAATCATCTTATACCCTTTTACCTTTGACATTATCTTGCTTCTCAACTTCTCTATTCCTTGTTTGATTGTTGAATCTACAATCTTTCTTATTATGACCTTGCATTTTGCATTTATCACGGTACTTTGGTGCATAGTCATATTTTATTGCAACCATATTAGTCCTCAGTTCTCCAGTAGCCACATTTTCAATTTGCATTTGTACTTGTTTAGGGGAATCATCTTTTAAGTCTACAAACAGTTTAACACGGACACAACTAGGTTTGGTCTTATTCCAAGTATTTTGATCTATGAATGGGTTTACCCACTATAGATGCTAATGAGAATAAGCATCTCTGACCTGGGAACGAGATCAACCATAGCCATTGATGTTTCTTCATTAACCTTAAACCTAGAATCGTAGATCATGGCGCACATTAAATATGAATAACCGTCTTTGCATTTAATATAGAATGCACCCTTGAAAATCAGATTGATAAAGTCTTCCTATTGTGTCGAATGAATTAGGATGAGTATGCTACGAAACAGTCCAATTTGACATGTAGCCTTTATGCCACATTGTTGAGGAATAATCCTCACTTAGTTCCTCTAATTCATCCATTCATATGCAAATTTACCTACCACTACAAATTGTGAATCTTCAATCTCATTCATTCTTTCAACTTCTTCTATCGATCTAATTTGTGAAACTCCTCTTATTATGGTAATCTCTTTTCGTAGGTCTTCATGTGATTTATGTTTAATTGGATTAACGAATTAACAAAAAAAATCTCTTTTGAAAGTTAGGGTTAAGAGTATAAGGGTCATTGCTTGATGATGAACGTAAAGGGGGTAACTGGTAACCAGCCACCGAAGGTGGCTGGCTGTTGACTGATAAGGACATTGGCTAGGGTTAATAGGTAAAAGGCTATTTTGATGAGAAAAACAGGGTTGATTTATAAGCATGACCTTGGTAGTGGGTTGTCTTAAACTTTTATCTCACTTGTCTCATGAATAAAACGTCAAATTTAATAACTGCTGACTTTTACCTTAATGCTTATGAGGCAAGTGGGTTCAAAAGTCCAAGTCAAACCATTTTCAAAATCATAAGGTGTTATTTCGTGAAAAATAGTAATTCTATTGAGGTAGGAACGAAAGCCCACTAGTTGTACATCCATTAGGCTTATAGTGAAGAACTGATTGTACTGGACGATTAGCCCCACATGTTATCTTCAACAATGGGCTAGTAAGCTTGTGTCTACATAACGGATAAAACCGTTGTAAATTAAGCCTAAACGAGAGATTCATATGAACCTCGAAATTTGTTCAAAATTAATTGAGAAAATTACCCCCGAAATTAAATAAGATCCTATATATTTGTGTATGTAATTTAAGGAAGACCAATTATGTTATTTCCGTGATATGTACCTAATTTATTTACTGCGTTTAATTTAACTGAATTTGTTAGAAAACTATTGATATACTACATGATAAACAGAAATGTGACGGTACGTTTGTAGTATTGGGTCCTATGTTGTATATATTGATACTTTTCCCAATTAAATTCGATTATTTACTAAGTACTAACCATGTTTACGCGAATTATAAGTCGTATAATTATTGATGCCTAACTACAAAGTACTTGATGCACATTTTAGTATTCTAACTCTCACTAGGTAGTGAATATGTGTGTGTGTTTGAATGAATAAGCTTATTTTTGTTTTCCCATTCGTCTATTACCCGTATTGGAGTTTGGCTAATTCAAATTCGACTGCATAGAGTCCTTTCAAAGAAAGTTTATTTGACATTGAAGTTTCACTATGTGTATGTATGTGTGTGTTTTAGGCTAATTTTTTCGAGCATCTCAACGCAAAAAATGTCTTTGAATTAAATCCCAAGAGAATAAAAACATGAATTGAGATGATCTAAATAAGTCGAATCAAAATGGACAATACCTTTACGCGTTTACGACTTTAAATTGTCACCCCTTAATTTTAATTTGAAAAGTCTACTATTACTAATTTAATTCCCAAAACCAGATTAGAGTTGCCATTTTCTTCTTCCACGTGAACGTACTGGTTGGAATTATTGGATATATACAAAACAAACTTGTGAAAGCGTGATGTCAAACTTCTTATGAATAAATATTCTTGTAAAAAATCTGTTCTCCATTCTGATACTCAAAAACACCTCAATTTTGTTACGTCTGATAATGTTCTCAATTTTGCGGTACGTTATCTATAAATGAAGAAAGGTCCCAATATTAACCTTGTATATTCTTTATTCATAAAAATCCATTTTATTTGTCAAACAGAAGATATTTATCTCTGACTATTGAAGACTTGCTTGTTAGAAATCAAGTGAAATTAATATCTTTACAAAGAAGAGAAGTAACTTCTAATGTTCCATGAATCAAGATTTAATTTCAAAGGGCCAAGTATTTTGTCCAAAATAATAAAGAAATAAGAGAACTCTGTGGTCAACTTGAGTTTCATTACTATTTTTGAATTTCTATATCCTCTTCTAGAAGATCTTTTAATATATTTGTTTAGTTAAGCATTTATAAATTTATTTATAATATAGAATGAGAGAGTGGACTAGCATTATATGGTTACATGTAGCTAGTTTAGTAGGTAACTTCTATACGAAATGTATAAAAAGTGTTTATTTTATTTATATATGTAGTTCAAATTGAGGTAAACTATCATAGATACTCAATTATGGGACGGAATAACCAATTTCTTCAGAGTTCTTGAGGTTGAAATGTTTATTTTTTATTAATTTTAAAGAGCTTTATGTGTTTGGCAAGCTATTTAAAAAAAAAAAAAAAAAAAAAGGGAACTCTTGAATAGCAGCAGTCTAGTAGAAGCTCGAAAAAATAATTTGTCTCTGAAAGTATTTTTAAGAATTTCACTAATCATAATATATTATAAAAATACTTTTTAAATTAATTAAACAGACACAAATTGTTATTAACCTCCAAACTAAAAAAAATAATCTAAAAGTACTAATAATAAAAATATTTTTCAAAATGAATTGATTTTGATAACTTGATGAAACGGACTTTTTAGAAAGTCCCATGTTAACTTATGAGTAAGCGATTGACATAAAAATGAATCATCATGTTAATGTAGTTTGTATTGGAAAGTTGGAATCGAACTAACAAAGTAATGATGGAACGAGGAGCATAAATAAGTGAAATACAAATCTTATTTCTTCTTCAACATCATTTTTGCTTTTACCCCATGTGATAGTTTTTTCTTAATTATTACCGCAATATGTAACTCTCCATTGCTAACTCTACTTATTGGACTATTATTATATCTAACTTATTTGTCTTGTAAAACTTGTTTAACTCATCATACATTCCTCTTCTAACTCTAACCAGTATTTACAAAAAATAAATTAAATTGAAATTAGCTATCTATAAATTTCGTCGTTTATCCATCACAAAATACTTCACAACTAATAATTTTTTTGACAATTTGTTGCTAATTCATATTTAATACTATTTAGTGTTTAGCAACTAGTTTTGCTAGAAATGTTATTCGTGCTAATTTCTATTTTCTTAATAGTAGCCAAAATCACAGTAGCATATAATAGCGGATTGAGAGCTCTACTTATAGCTTTATCTATATTCACTAAATACTTTTGTTAATTATAAATTTACTTATTTTATTTATATACTTTTTTAAGGTTATATTTAAAATTATAAACTATAAATTTTAAATTTATATCTGAAAAACCCACCCCCACTCCAAAAAAAAATGGAGATGGATGTGTTGTGGGGAGAAGTATGTCATTGTCAGCAAGTGGCAGGGAGACATGTTGGAGTAGACAACATATATTCCAACAAAAGAAAATAAAAAAGAAGATAATAATT
This sequence comes from Withania somnifera, assembly GCA_039654485.1. Lineage (NCBI taxonomy): Eukaryota > Viridiplantae > Streptophyta > Magnoliopsida > Solanales > Solanaceae > Withania > Withania somnifera. The sequence continues at coordinate 4,356,246 of JBDJHY010000001.1, read as the reverse complement.
GCAAATAAAAGGATCACGTTTCTTGATTTTCTTTCTCTTCAACACCCACACGCAAACTCCTACTTTGACTCTGAACCACAAAAAACACTAAAACAATCAAAAGAGACACCAAAAGAGAAAACATAACCATAGCCGCAACTCACCTTACGAAACCCTTTGCCCTTTTCTTCCCATGTTCTGATTAGGCGATAGGCTCGTAATTTAAATTTATATTTTGAAATTTTAATTCTTTTAATTTAATAGGTTTTGTATTATGAAATAAATATAAAACTTAAAGCTAAATTATTGAGAGGTCAAACCTATATCAAAGCTTTAGCTTCGCTCCTGAATCTTACACAATTTATGAGAATTAAATAACACTAAAAATTATAACAGGTGATAAGTATATTTTTATTTGTAACAAAAAAATTGAGGTTTGAATTTTAGAAATTGAGTTATCTTAGTAGAATTGATTTACCTTAAGAGCGAATTTCTTTAATACAAATTTAAAAGAAGAGAAATTAATACTAATAGATACCGAACGCGAACACTAAAAATAGAAGGAAAAGAAGAAGAGCTGAGGTCATTTGCTTGTGGTAGTATCTTCTTTTTGTATATCCTTTTACTTCCTTGTTTTTAAGTTTTTGATAAAATATTTTTACTGGAGGCGGGTAAGAAAGTAGTGACATGGGTTCAGAATCCTATATATTCGATCTATTTTTGCACTTTTCAATTTTCTTTCTCCTTGTAAAAATTGATTTGAGTGGTCTCAATTTAATTTTCTGAAATGTAAATCAGTCCAAGTTGCCTTCTCCCTACGCAATCGAGCTACTTCAATTGTCAATATATGAGGCTTAATTCCCTGTCAAATTAAATTCTATAATTATCGCACCCCTAACCCCACGCAAAACATTCCCTCAGCTATTCCGGGGCAGATCTAGAAACTCCATTACTGGTTCATATAAATTCATTAATTGTAATCTAGATTTTATATATATTATTAAATTTTATAATAATAACAATAGCAATATTCTAGTTCCACATGTGAGGATTGGAAAAATTAGGTAGTACCTAAGTTTTACCTTTGTAGGGTAAGGATGGGATTACCGAAATCGGGTCGGGACGAAACAGGATGAACCAATACGGGATTGTATCGGAATTGTCCAAACCGGGTTATTATTGGTATTAGGATATACTGAGTCGGGATAACCGGTACGAAACCTCGGTCCCTTCCCATCCCATTATGTACTGGGACGGAATCGGGATGGAATGGGACGGGACGGGATGGGTTACGGGGATGGAATTATTTTTTAATTTTGAATTTATTAAATATTTTCATTTTATAATTATTGTAAGCTAAATTTATGAAGTTTTTTCTAGTTTTTCAATTACTGATTTTGTAACTTGTAAGTTTAGTTTATTAAAATATTTCTTGAAGTTTTTACTTTTTTAGATTTGAATTTTGAAATTTACAAATTATAAGTTGTAAGCAAAATTGAAATTTATATAACATATAAGTTATAAAGTTTGTAAGATCTTTTTCTTAATTTTCTCTAACTTTATAGGTTTTCTTTTTCTAACTAAATATAACTTTATATTTTTTAAGGTTTTCAAAACAAAAAATTATGTTTTTTTCTAACTTTATAAGTTTATTTTTTTAAATGTATATTTTAAAAATTTTCTAACTTATTTTTTAAAAAAAATTAACATTATAAGTTTATTTTTTCTAACTTCATATTTTTAAAAAATTTCTAACACTTTTTTCTAAGTTTTTACTAACTTTATATAACTTTACATTTTTTAAAGTTTATAAGATTGAATTCATAACTTACAACTTTATCAGATATTTTAAAGTTTATTTTATCTAATTTTATTGGGTTTTGTTTCTAATATAAATTTATATTTTTTAATAGTTTCTAGCTTTTTTTTATGTTTTTTCTGACTTCATAAGTTTACTTTTTCTAACTTTATATTTTTTAACGTTTTCTAACTTGTTTTTAAAAAATATAATCCAACTTTATAAGTTTATTTTTTTCAACTTTATATTTTTTAACTTTTTTTAAACTTTTTTCTAATTTTATATAACTTTACATTTTTTAAAGTTCATAAGACTAAATTCATAATTTAAAAGTAAAAAAAGTATTTAAAAAACTTTAAAATATAAAGAAATGATAATAATTTTAATTTTATTCAAATATTAAAAACTGTATTACAATTTACAACAATTTGTAGAATGCCTAATTTACGCAGTCACCTTCTAGGAAGAGTTCTGTTTCAACTAAGACTTGCACTTAATACTAAAAGTTGTATAGTCTAGAAAAACTTTCGTCCAACTCTTGTAAAGATCTAGTGTGATCAATGGATATTCT
>JBDJHY010000001.1:4335112-4347955 GCA_039654485.1 Withania somnifera | reverse complement strand
AAGATCTTGGGGATTTTAATTATTTTCTAGGCATTGAATTTTCTCATTCAAAGAAAGGTATCTTTATGTCTCAAAGAAACTATGCAATAGACATTCTGCAAGATTCAGAAATCCTAGAAGCAAGGCTCAAAAAGTTTCCAATGGAATAAAATTTGAAGCTAACTTCTAAAGATGGAATTCTACTGAATGATCCAACTAAATAAATAAGATTAGTTGGCAGGTTGATTTATCTCACTATCATAAGGCCTGATATCATTTATTATGTTCGAAACTTAGTCAATTCATCCATGATCCTAGAAAACCTCACTAGGATATTGTTGTGTAAATTCTCAAATACATAAAGAGTACTCCAGGTCAAGGTTTGTTATTTCCTCTACAAATAATTTTACGCAGTTTGTGATTTATATTGAGATAGCTGTCAAGCCACAAGGAGATCTGTCAAAGGATTTTGTATTTTTCTTAGAAATTCATTTATCTTATAAAAATTAAATAAATAATTTGTTCTTTCTAGATTATCAGCTAAGATAGAGTATCGAGCTATGGCGAAATACTTATTTGAAACTCACATGGCTATGTTATATACTTCAAGACTTAAGAGTCTCGCATGTAACTCCTACAAAATTATTTTGTGATAATCAAATTGCATAAAACATATTGCAACAAATCTACACTTACTTTCATGAGCGAACAAAATATATTAAAATAGAATCTCAAATAGTTCTGATAAGTCCTTCATATACTCCCTCACACTTTCAATTAGAAGACACCTTTACAAAGGCTTTAGAAAAAAATCAATTTGTGATATTGCCCGACAAGTTGGGATTTCATGAAATTCACTCTCCAAGTTGAGGAGGAGTGTTGAGAAATACAGATCTTGTATATTTATTTTTATATACTTATTTTCCATATTTGTAAATCAAATACGACTAATTAGAGAACCACGATTGCTTGTGTTGAATATGGGCATAAATTAATCTATATCAATTGTATAAATCTTTAGGGTTTATGAATAAAAAAGATGCTTCACCTATAATTTTGTTCTCTCCTTTTCTTCGAACAAGTATAATTCATTACTACACTTCTAAAATATAGGAGAATATTTGTATTTCTTTAATAAAATTTATTTCTCATTAGGAATAGGTTATGGTTCAATGTATATTAGTGAAATCATTTTGAAAAATTAATATCTAAAGCCAATTCATGAACAACAAATGGCTTATAAGTCAAAGATGTAAAGATTGTCAAATATACCCACACTCCCGTTTTTTGTATCCATGCCTTTATGAAGTCTTAATCGTATGGTTCATTCTATTTTGTTGGATCCTAAATCTAATAGTAGATATTTTAGCTCCTACCATTTTCAGTTAAGTTCATTGTCTCAAGTAATTTTGGTACGTTTCATAAAACAAACACTATTATTTACTTCACACTTGTATGAAACTAAAGAGATTTGGGCATAATTATCTTTTATATTAGCTTATGAGTTTTGAATTGTAAGATAATTACTACCTCAAACTGCTAGTAATTGAGGGCCTCAAAAACACTTACTATCATTTTCTCTGCTTCCTTTCATTTGTTTTTTAACTAGAGCCCAAGGGGCAGGACAGAGGTAGATTGAAAGTTTATGAATTTCAAGAAAAAAGTTGAATATATATGTGTGTGTAGCCAAAGCTATTAAATTTCTATAAACACGCAAGTTAATCTCTGACCATCCCTAGTGTGGGGGAAGGAGCTAGATTAGTAACTTAGGAGAGACAGGCCGAACCTTCTTCCATATATATAATTTTGCGTCCTAATACAATTTAATTAATTTCCCTAATGATCATTTATGTAGTAATGAATGAATGAATAAATGAAAAGGGCAAAGTGAACAGCGTTAAAGAAATAATGAAAGTTGATGGGTAGTTGAATGCAGTAAAAGATTCATTATATTTAATTTTTAAATGAGAATAAAATGGTTGATTTGATATATTGAATTTTTTGGTATTTCCAACTCTTGACAAATCAAAAGGGTCATTACGAAGAAAAGATTAATGAGGTGGCAACCCCACTCCTTATCAACACCTACCTGCAATGTTTAACACTGTACGATTTTAAGTTAACGGGTGCACAATTTATTCCACCTTAAATGTTTGTAACACTTCCACTTCTTTTTAATCTATTTGTTTTTTTTTTTTTTTTGGTAAAGAGTAATTCTATTTAAATCTTTTAAACGAATTAACTTAAAATCTCATTTACTGTTTAGTGACAAGTTTTTAGAGTTGTACAAATATTTTGATAGGTTTAGAATTACAAGCATAAATTATTATTTTTTAAAATTTAATATTATGCTATCATATATGTTTCAGTAATTATAAAATTTTAGAATTTTATTTTATTATATTTGTTGCCAATTTGTGGTATCTTAAGATACATTTGTGCTAACAGCGAGTCTACTCGTTGCACAATTGCATTTGTTTACTAAATGTTAAACTATCCGATTTGTGTATCTTTGTTAAGAAAAATGTATCTTTATTAAATATTTAAGGTGATAAACTGTCAATATCATATTTTTTTAAAACATAATCACATATTTTATAACTGAAGTATCTGAAAAATAGATATACATATTGTTGCATTTATGTTAGTGATATTGCAGTGTGTAATTTAATTGACAAAAACATTTAATCTGTTGAAATTTCCAATCAAATGTATGTATCTTTGTTAAATATTTAAGGTGTTAAACTGTTAATCTCATACTTTTTAAAGATACAACAACATAATTCAAAACTGAGGTATCTGAAAAAACTAAGATACATATTGTTACATTTGCCTTAATGATATTGCAGTATTTAATTTTGTTGATAGATACACTTAATCTGTTGAGAATTTCAATAAGATGTATGTATCTTTGTTAGAACTATTTTATACAATAGCACAAACATATATTTACCGATACATTTAACATAATATATGCGAAATAATATTATTTCGTGCACCACTGTCAAAAAAAATGCTTTCAATTAAAAAAATTAAAATATCTTCACAAAGATACATTGAATTGACAAATAATTTGTTGAACGTATCTTAAAAAAAAAAACTTTAACGATGAAATCACTTCAAAAATAGATGAATCTATACAAAATTTTAGGCTTAAACCCTCAATGGATTCAGCTGAAAATCTCCATCTCTGTTATCCATTTTTCTGATCAACTCACCCCAATTCCATAACAATGTGAACTCTATTTTCGGTGAACCCAAGTCTGTCAAACCCACAACAACAACACGACAACAAGTAGCCTCCAAACTTAACCGGCCGGAAAATCCATCCCCAATTTTAATGGGTTTGCTTAGTCATTGTTGTTGTACTCTACTCTCATCTTCTTCCGGTGACTTATAGATTCACATCATATAGAGGTTTGTTACAGATTCGACGTCGGCGTTGTGATAAATCTACGATGTTCTCAGCCGCCGATAATAAAATTGAGTTTATGAAGAAGAGGTACCGATTGGAATCCACAACCTTCGTCGATGCTTCGTCCTGGCCGTTTTATCCTCGACTTGACCTTTTGTTACGTGGAAATAATACATCGGTGACGTCCTCTTTCCTAATTCCTCCTCTTCGTCCACCGCCGCCGCCTAATACTACTAATTGTGTGATTGACACATGTGAATTGGGAAAAGAAATGGGTATCTTCCGGTTTTTGTTTACTGTTTTGGGGGTGGAAATTTAATGAAAAATATATTTATTTTTTTTTTTACTAAAGAGATAGCTTAATTGTATCTTTGGGTAAATGGGTTTTAATCAATAAGCCTGTAATTTTTTATATTTATTATAAATTTTTGTGATAATTTGATATTATGAGCTTTATAATTGATTTTTGGGTAATTTTGCCAATTTTTTTTCTCCACATAATTTGACATATTCAATTAAGACCATGTGTATCAGAATTAATACTCACTTATTTCTTGAACTTTAAACTTAGTCAAATAAAATCATGGAAAATCAAACTACAAAAGTAATACATCAATATCAGTAAAAGAAAAAACTAATTTGTGAAGGATCATAAAAGTTCATCACGACTTCGTGATGGATTCGAGAAATTTTATGACAGGATTGATCTATGTGGCTAAAATTTGTGACGAACATAATGATCTCCCACAATTATATTACAAATTTGTGATGAAAATCACGGTCTATCACAATTTTATTATAGATTTATGACTTTTTAAGATTTCATTATAAATTTGTGACGGACATAATGATTTGCACAAACTTTTCACCAGATTTTTTTTCATTTGATTGAAAAAATAAAGTTTGTGACAGAAATAAGAATTATGTTGCAATTTCTTAACAAGGTAAATTTTATTTTATTACCAAAAACAGTAGATTTTGCATCGGAAACCAAATTTATCACAAACATTAGTGACAATATATTTTATTCCGTCACAATTTTTTCTGCCAGCGAATACGTAATGGCCGAAATTTTATCACAAAATCATATGTTGTGATGAATTCTTCCATCACAATTCTTGTTTTATCTTGAAGTTATTTAAAATAAACATGCATGTATAAACGTATTTGTATTGCATGTGTAAATATAGTTGGAACTAAAAATCGATACGTCACATGTTGCCTTCAATCTATATTTGTCTATTGTCCCTATACATACATAGATAAAGATGGAGATGATACTGAAATTCAATACCAAAAAACACAAGAATCTTTTGGCACAAATGAATTGAATTACCAACTTCTTGTTGCGTTGCTGGCTGCTGCAGCTCCAACTTTTTGTTTCTCTATGGCTGGACACGATTTTGCTACCTAGAGTATCTACATGTTTCGTAAACGTCTTGTCTTTTTCCTTTTCTTCTACTTTCCTTTTCCCACATACCAAATGCTTCTTTTATAGATTATTTACTACTTATTAGTGTTAGATATCGTTCGGCAAAACAACTTTGGCACAAAACAAGTTAATATCAATTGAAAATTCTGAAACTTGTGCTGAACATAATTTCCTTAAAACAGATTCGCTCCCTCACGAATAGTGTAAGAGGTCTTAACCAGCATCTGTCTCCCAGGATACAACGAAAATGTGAAGTTTGTTTTGCACTTAAACAACTTCATCATCGAACTGAAGAGGTATTTGATGAACACTTAAAACTGGAAGGTAACCAAAGTAGAAATTTTTCAGAAAGTTCTAGTTTTTTGTTTGATGAAGAGACTAGGTTTTTATAGTTGAATGTGACCATTGGGCTTGATTGAAAATTCTACCACATTAATGTGCACGAATTTATGTAATGAATTAATTCAAGCAACTCTTGAGCTCATTCATGAATCGAAAACTCATACATAAATTGAATTCATACATTAATTAGTCTGAATTCATGTATCCAATTAATTCAAGAAACTCTTAAACTTAATTCGGTGAATTCATTCATGACTCTTGGTAGACCATTCATTGAATCCAAAAGTAGATTCATCAGGCTCTTGAATTCTGAAGACTTTTCGTATTCAAACCAGTAGCAAAACATGGGGTTGATCAGATCCCATATTTTGGTACGACATTCGTGTCAGTAGGTCGCTCCAGCACATGAATCAAGCTAATTTGGCTTATGCATAGCCTTGAATTTGCATCCCCCCTGCGCGCACACGCGTGAGGTTCTACCACGGGGTATAGGTTTGTCAACAATTACAAACCCACAAGGAGCTCTTTCATATATAAAGTATCACCCTTTCCCATAAACTTCTAATATGGGATAGAGCAATCCTTAAATTGACTTTTCAATCAATGTCATTCACATTCACTAAATATCCAACAATCCCCCACATGGATGAAAATTATTTTTGACTCAACATTTAGTGTTCATTAACTAACTCCTGCATAGGAAAAGTAGGTATTATCCTTTGAACTTCTTCAAAAATTTCTCATATCGAATTCGAAGTATCATGCTATTATTACTTAGTATTCATATGGCGAAGGCATGATTATTCTTAGCTATTACCTTGACACCACAGAAGAGTTCGACCCAGAACTTTATTTTTTTTCTAGTTGATCCTGATTCAACAGAAATTAGAAGTATATTTATTTTTCCCCAATAACTAAGTACTTCTGGAGGGAAATTCCACTATTCTTTCATAGATTGGGAGCATTATAAGCACCAGTAGCCTATGCTTGCCTTACTAGCAGTCCAATAAACATGATATCCTTGAACTATCCCATTGTCTAGTATAAAGAGCCCACACAGATTACACGAGGATTATTTTCATATTCAGTTCTCATGATTTGGTTAACTTTGGCCATGAACACGTCCTAGTTCTGTAAGAGTTTCTAAATAATTGAGTCTGGCCAACTCTCTTTTGAAGTGACCCCACTTCTCTCTCACATACGTGACTTCTTAAGTCTGAAGTAATCCACACTTACTTCCTTAAGAGTCATTAAAGCAACAACTTGTTAACCTTAACTACATCATCATTGTTTCATGACAGGAATGAGTCGACATTACCCCCACAGTGAACTGTCGCGTATTTATCATAAATGACCATGAGGGTCATTACAACATCCACTACTAAAAGGACTTTCGTCCTTGAAACATGTTTAGATTGAAGAACTTTTTCCCAAAGGGAATTGGTATTTTGGTGAAATCTCCATGCAAGGCTAAAATGGTTGCCAAAGTCTTACAAGTTGTCCCATTGAACTTAGATCTTAGGATCTCCAATCAACTAGGTTGGGTTTTTCTTCATAAGACCTTATTTTTCACAGGCTTTACACCCATTCCTTTAGTCATTTTCTTAACTTCCTCTTTATTTAACCATTTGGTTAGCGAATTTGCAATATTATCTTTTGACTTCACATAGTCAATGGAGATAATTTCAGTTGAGAGTAATTATTTAATGGTATTGTGTCTATGACGAAAATATCTAGACTTACCATTATACATGTCACTTTGTGCTCTTCCAATCTCTGATTAACTATCACAATATATACAGACAAGAGCCACAGGTTTTAACCACTTCAGAATATCTTCTAAGAAATGGTGCAACCATTCAACCCCGTCTTCATATTTATCCATTGCAACGAACTCGGATTCCATTGTGGATCTGGCAATCACAGTTTTTTTTTTTAAGATTTCTAACATATTGTTCCACCAGTTAGTGTGAACACATATCCATTTGTGGATTTCTAGTCCTTTATATCAGATATCCAATTTACATCTGTGTAGCTTTCTAACATAGCTCGGTACTTAGTATAATGCAATCCATAGTTATGAGTATAAAAAGTATCGCAATACTCTAACCAATGCAGCCCAATGCTCAACACTTAGATTACTCATATATCAACTCTATTGTCTTACTATATAAGCAATATTGTACTCCCAATTATCCTTGAATACTCCATATGGGAGACACCCTCTTCACGATTCTTGGACAAATGGAGATTATTATCTAATAGCGTTCGAGCAACTCTAGAACCATTCTTATTAAATTTATCAAGAATCTTTTCTACATAATAACTTTGACTTAATATTAGACCATCTTTTGTTCGTATGATTATAACTCCTAAAATCACATTAGCAAATGTCATGTCTTTTATGTCAAATTTGGAATTCAAAATATTCTTGATAGATTTGATCAATTGGTCATTATTACCAACAACGAGTATGTCATCAACATATATGCATAATATGACATAGTCATCTCAAGTCTCCTTGACATAGATACATTTGTCACACTCATTGATTTTGAATCCATTAGCAATCATTGTATGATCAAACTTCTCATTCCACTTTTTAGGTGCTTTTTTTAATCCTTACAAAGATTTTAACAATTTACAGACTTTCTTTCTAGTACCCGGAGCCACAAACCCCTTAGGCTGCTCCATATAGATTTTTTCATCTAGGTTACCATTTGAGAAAGTTGTTTTTTACATCCATTTGATGTACTTCTAAATTCCTTTAGGCAGTAATAGCCAATATCATCCTTATGAAATTTATTCTCGCCACGGAAGAATATATATCAAAGTAATCTGAGCCTTTCTTTTACTTATATCCTTTAATCACAAGTCTGAATTTGTACTTGTCAATGGAACTATCAGGTTTCATTTTCCTTTTAAATATCCACTTTGTTCCTAAAGGCTTATAGCCAAGTGGGAGATCCATCAACTCCCAAGTGTGATTCTGTAAAATAAAATTCACTTCACTCTTTATGGCTTCTTTCCTTAAAGGTCCTTCAGAGGAACTCACTACCTCAGCATAGGTTTTTGGTTCTTTTTAAGTCAAGTATGTAACAAAATCATCACCAAATATTTTTTCGACACTAGCTCTTTTGCTATGCCTTGGTTTAAGCCCTTGAACCACCTTGGAATCGCTAGTTCGCTTCCCCGAACTGGATTCAGTTGCATACTTGTTAGGAAATATGTTAAAAATATGATGCATTTCTTGATTTCATAATTGTATTTCTGTGAATATCTGAAATCTTTAAATCATGCACAAGAAATCGGTATACAGTACTATTGTGTGCATAGCCTATAAAGATATAATCTACCATTTTAGGACCTATCTTTATTGCCTTAGGTGTTGGTACTGCTATCTTTGTAAAACACCCCTACACTCACAAGTGTTTATAGGATGGTCTTTTACCTCTCCATAATTCATAAGGAATTTTTTCATTTTTCTTTTGGGGTATCCTATTTAAAAGGTAATTGCTTAAGAAAATAGCTTCACCCCACATGTTTGGAGGTAGACCTAAACTTATCAAGATCGCATTCATCATTTCTTTTCATGTACAATTTTTACGTTCAGCTACTCCATTAGACTGAGGTTAATAAGGAGCAGATACTTCATGAACAATTCCATATTTTTCATAGAAGTCACAACCGGTGCCTCATACTCACCACCCCTATCACTTCTCAATCTTTTTATTCTCTTGCCAAGTTGGTTCTCAATCTCGGTCTTGTAGAGAATAAATTTTTTCAAAGCTTCATCTTTGCTTTTCAATAAGTAGACATAGCAATATTTCGAGCTATCATCAATGAAAGTAACAAAGTATTTATTACCTCCTTGTGTTTGAATATATTTTAAAGCACAAACATCACTATCAATTAATTCAAGTGATTTTTTAGACCACTTAAAAACTAGAATAGTTGTTGGTCCTCAAGAAGTTTTGAAAGAGCACTACATGTGTAAGTTGGACCCACATAGCAGCATGCAATTCATCCCTTAAAGCCCTAAACCTAGTGAAATAGGTTTCTATATCTGAAGATCCTTGATTAGTAGAGCTGATTTCTCTAAGAATTTGGATGTATTTTGAACTATTCAACTGCCCAAAACTATCATCTAGATTAATCCAAATATCTTTTCCGGTATTATATCCTATGAGACAAATAAAAATCACTCTGGTCAAGGAATTCATTATCCAAGCAATGAGCATGTAATTGTATCTATCCCAAGTAGAGTAATACGGGGACTGAGACTCAGGTTGGGGGTTTCTACCAATTACTATACCCAATTTATTTTTGGACAGAAGGAGCTACTATTACATTTTTATGCTAACTACAAAACCTCTACCATCAAATGGAGGAAAGACTAGAGGACTAGTAGGATATCAGATGGATGAATGTAAAACGGATATGAAGGTTTAACAACAAATGAAGCATATGAATTAGTGGAAGATGAACCACCAACCGCTTAAAAAATATAGTTGGACTACTACCCATCACAACAGCATACAGATTACAAAGCCAAGTGCTAACAGGTGCGAGATCAACAGAGCATGAAGTATTAGAGAAATAAAAAGAATTTATCATTTTTCTTCAAAAAACTGGAAGTGAGGTCTTCACCTTATCCTTCAATTTAGGATGTCACCTGCGAAGTTGTGAAGTTCGTGTTGAAGCAGAAGAAGAAATCCTAATTTGTTCGAAACCATATGTCGAAGTCGCTGAAAACTCATCGGAGATACACAATGAGGATAACATTGATCAATTGCGGAAGACGAAATCTAGCTAATCTTGAAGCTCTGATACCATTTAGATTGACTGATTGACCACAATTATTGAATGCGTAGATCGTAAATGTACATGAGAAAGAAGACAGAGAAAATATGAGCAAGAAGATATTGTCTTATTATTCCTTATTTGGAAGCTTCTATTCAAGTGTATATACAAAACCCAAAATTGTAAAATGAAAAAATACAATGTATAAAAAAGAAAAACTAAGTTGGATCGACTTATTTGTTTGAGCCGTGTCCAGTGGGCTGGGCAATTGGGCTTTATGCTGGTTAACATACACAATGACTTACCCAATGAGAACTCTCAAATGAGATCATTATTCAATCCAGAGGAAGAGACTACTAATATTATTGCTTGGATTTTATTCCCAACTTTACCTCCTAACTTTTTGGTCAGAGGCAATTTTCTTTAGTATCAGCAGTAAGTAAACCTTTGCAAGTGGAGAACATGCAACTGTCATTCCCCAAGGCTATTCCCTAGACGTAATCGAGGCTCGGAGTTACTTTTGGCCCAAGCAAGCCTCTTAGCATAAATCATGAGCATGAGACATGAGAAATAAGACATTACTGAAGATAAAATTAAATAATTCGGAAGCTGGGCAATGAGATGAACCTTTTTTATTCAAATTGAAATAAAATAATATAATACACTTTATAATCTGATAAGTGCATTTGTAAAACAGACTACTTGAATTGACCGACAGACTGACTGTGTAGCTATGAAGTCTCTGTTGAATACTGTCGAGTTGCTGGGATAAGCCCCAACTAACTCTAAATACTGAAACAAAAAATTATAAAAACACTATGAGTTTGAATGGTCAACTAGCCCTCGGAGAATAAGGACTCACCCATAGCTGACTAGCATCTGCTGAGTCTACATGATAGAAATTGTATATATTGTTAGATCTTAAATTTTATCTATTTAACTAATCTATAACCTTTTATGTAATTTTGTAAAGCCTTAACCATAGAATGTAATTAATGGCCAAAATTATCTACGAAATGTAATTTTTCCTTTTAAAAAAAAGACTTCCTTACGTTTTGGGTCCAAAAGTCCCAATTGAAGCTTTTTGTGTCCTTTCACAGTCCGCTAATCTCTCCTCACAATTTCTACTTTTCCCCCCCTTTTTATCACTTTTACCCTGCAGTCTGAATAAGAAACAGGATCGTTCTCCCTTCCATTTCATCTCTCTATTTATTTATTTATCTGTTTACAAAAATAATATGTTTATATAATTTAAAATAAGTATTCCTTACTAATTCTAGTGAACAATCAAATGTTAACTTTGAACATTTTATTTTACTTTTAATGGTATATTTTTATAGCTACAGAAATCTCATGATAGATTTAAAACTAATTTCTGAAGTTTTTTTATATTTTTTTTATACTTAATTAAATTCTGTGATATAAATTGAACGGATGAAGTATATACCTTCAATAAAAAATGTGGATTCTGTGATATCAGTTGAAGAAAATTAGAAAGGTAAAAGAAGATAATTAAATATCACTCTTCTTTTTCCTGAAAAGAATTATAAAATATTTGAAATAAGAGAAAAATATATCCAAACGTTAGAATAAATAACGGAATCTATTTTTCTATAAAATAAACTTACATTCTGGAAAATCTATTTTCTTATTTTTTAAAATAAAACTTACATACTCAAAAAATATATAAATACGTAAAATAATACTAGACATTTTGTTATTTTAATGAATGCCTAGAGTACAACACTTAAACATACTTTAAGGACAAAGAGGTTCAGTTGTGGTTCTAACAACTAAGATTACCACCAAAACAAATGTCACAAACAACTAATCTCAACTTGAAGATTACTTCAAATGATAATTAAAAGTTGAGGAATAAATTTAAATATTTATTTTCAAAGAATTTGAATGTAAAACCCATAATATATATAAATTAATTTGCTATGGATGGAAAAAGTAAGAATGAACCATCAAAATTATTGTAGGAAAAGATAACACTAAGTAATTTACAAAAATATACGTATAGATAAAAATATGTAGTGAAACGCCACCCTTTTCTTCAAATAAACTTTTTTTTCCCTCTTTTTAAATTTTTTTTTGCTTAGATAAAATTTAGATGATTTTGATGTGAGTCAATATTTTTGGGTCTTTTGAATGCTTACTCTTTATGAAGCTTTGAGACCACCTAAAATTGTGCTGGAATTAATGAATTTTTTTTATTTTTAATTAAAGTATATAGGTTTGAACCTTGCTTACAAGAAAAACTCTTAACATTTTTTTTTAAGGCAACGTGAGTTTAAATTAATTAAAATATCAATATAAATATTAAAGAGAAATAAAAGATAAATAAAGTGAGAGAAATGTCAAAGCAAAGGAGATCGAATCTATCTTACGCAAAATGGCTCGTCCATATTCTATTCCCTTATCTTTCAAAAAAAAAAAAAAAAATCTAAAATTCTAAAATCCTAAAATCCTTCTCCCTCCCCTTTCTTCAACTTCCCCCAATTACTATAAAAAAACATCCATACTTTCCCCAAAACGTACCACACGCACACTTTTCCTCGTCTTTCTGTCTATCATATTCTTCTTCTTCTTCTTCTTCTTCTTCTTCTTCTTCTTGTTCTCTTTCTTTTGTCTATTTAACCTACTCCACTAAGTTGCAATGACAAAATATTAACTACTTAAATCTTCTATCTTCTTTTTCTTTGAAAAAAAAAGTTGTATTATGGAGAAGGTCAATTTTGTTAAGAATGGCATATTAAGATTGCCACCAGGATTTAGGTTTCGTCCAACTGATGAAGAGCTTGTGGTACAATATTTGAAGCGTAAGGTCTTCTCTTTTCCCTTGCCAGCATCCATCATCCCTGAAGTG
>JBDJHY010000001.1:4322445-4335012 GCA_039654485.1 Withania somnifera | reverse complement strand
GCTATATGTATCAAAACTGATATTGTTCATATTGTTGATGTTACTAGAATGTTCCTCAAAACTCTAGAAAGGAACACTGGGAAGCAGTCAAGTGGATACTCAGGTACTTGAGAGGTACCACAGTGGATTGCTTATGTTTTTAAGGATCTAATCCAATCTTGAAGGGTTATATAGATGCTGATATGGCAGGTGACCTTGATAATAGAAAATTCACTACTGGATATCTGTTTACACTTTCAGAGGGAGTTATATCATAATAGTCAAAGTTGCAGAAGTGTTTTTCACTCTTAACAATTGAATCAGAGTATATTGTAGCTACTAAAGCTGGCAAGGAGATGGTATGACTGAAACAATTTCTTTAAGAACTTGTCTATTATTACAGTCAAAGTGCAATAGACTTGAGAAAAAACACCATGTATCATACACGGACAAAGCATATCGACGTGAGATATTACTGAATTCGAGAAAAATATAGGATAGATTTATACAGAATCCTACAAGTGAGAATCCCTCGGATATGCTGACCAAGGTGGTACCAAGAGACAAGTTTGAGTTATGCAAGGAACTTATCGAAATGTATTCAAACTAGAAGCTTGGATTTCCCTTCTTCAGATGAATGGGATTGAAGCGGGAGATTATGGGGTCCAGCCCCATATGCTAACAAATAGCATGCCAAATTTACTTGGCTAATTTTCATATCCTTTGAGCCAAAGTTTGGAAAGATGTGGAGGAGATTAAATTGCTCCTGCACCATACTTGGAGACCAAGTATTTTTTGGCCTATAGAAGGAGGCGTATTCTTCATTCTGTACACACTATCACAGAGAGTTCAAAAATAATCTATGAGGAAAAATAGAGATTGTGAATGATATTATAGGGAGGTGGGAAATCAAAAGATACTTATTTCTTTTGAGTTTGTAGTAGTCACTGGAGTATTGTACTCAGTGCTACATGTGTAAAGTCCTTACTATAGTGATATCAGTTGCTCCTCTCATCCCGTAGTTTTCTCCCTTATTCAGAAGAGTTTTCACGTAAAAATCTTAGTGTCTTTATTGCTCTTTTTATTTTTGTTGGTTAACATATTATTTTATTGTGTTCCGTTTTTATTATCGCAAATATTATTTCTGTGGTGGAAATTTATTCCCCAACAGCATAACTATTTTATAATAGACAATTTACATCAATACTTGTATAGAAAAATTACATGAAGCTTGAAATGAATAAAATCAAGGGCTAGTGAAAGTACATGAATATCTCTAGAAAATTTGAGAAAACTATATTTTATTGGCCGAATTATATTGCAATTCCGGCTTGGAAAAGATATGGTGTATATAAATTTTACCTCTACTTTATGTGAGGTAAAAAAATTATTTGGATAAATTGTCAGCTCAAGAGAAGAGTTTTATCAACAAGCTTGACAAATAGAAAAATGACAGAAATTCGAATGATATACTAATAAAAGAGAAGTATAGATAGTAGAACAAAACGATTAAAATTTATCGTTATCTGATAGATCTGATCCATTTTAAATACGTTGATTATCCATTTTAAAAGTAGATCAAATATGAATTAACATATTTTATCCATCATAAAATATGAATATCCAATAGATATATGTCCATCAACTACACTCCCCTCAAAATATTTAAGGATGTCAGACCTTCTAAAAAGCACATTTATTAACGGTGTATTTGGTAAGAAGAAATGTTTTTTTAAATATTTTGTTTGGCTTAAATATTTAAAAAAAATAAATTTTAAATAGACTTATTTTTCTCTAATTTAAAGAAGATGAATTTTCTACATAAATTAAAGATCTTTTTAAAAAAACTTTTCTTAAATTTCATGTCACCCTGAAAGGGCTCCTAAGCTGAGAGCTGATTTTTTATCCCGAATAAAAACTCGACTCCCCACTATATCCTCAACCCAAGATTCGAGATCCAAATCCGACTAAAACACCAACCACAAATAGGACTTAGATCGAGATTCGACCACAAACCTTGACCCTGATCTAAACATAAGACCTAAATCCCAACCTAAAACCTAATTCCCGACCTAGGAACTAATTTCCAACCCTAACTTAAAAACCACTCCTAACACTGACCCTAAATTAGGACACGCATAACCACAACTCTAACCTCAACTTTTAACCCCAACATGGGACCTATCTCACTAATTGACTCGATCTCAAGACCCAACCCCAACTAAGGACCCGATTTTTTACTCCCCCCCTTGACTTTCGACCCCACGGATCAAGACCCAAAAATTGACTCCTGACCTCGACCTTTACTCCCAAACCTAACTTGGGACCCAACCTAAGACTTGAATATCAATTTATACATAATACCCGACGCTCGACATCAACCCTGATCTCAACTCGAAACCTGACTCTCGATTGAGACTTCTCTCAACCTCATTGAGACTTGACTATAGACTCTTGACTTGAGCCCCACTTTGCCTTAAGATCTAACTCCCTACCAACTTAGGAATTAATTCTCAAAAGGAACTCACTCTTGACCCCCAAACCAAGACATATCTCTCAATTCTAGATCCTAACTTCTAACTCCTAATCCTGACCCAGGATTCGACTTTTGATTACGATTTTTAACCCGATCAAAGACCCTACCTTTGACTTTGGACTTTGACTTGAGATTCGAATTCTGGTTACTGACTCCTTCCTGAGACCTTATTCTAACTCGAGATTCAAATTTGAGTTGATTCAAAATTGACCCGGACCACTTATTTTTAAGAAAAATATTTTTTAAAAAAAGATGAAAATATTCTTCTTCAAATCAAACACACCTTAAAAGGAGAAAAAAAGGATGAAATTGTTCGTGATCTAGGTGTATATGAAATTGTTCGTGATCTAGGTGTACTTATTTATTTTACATAATAGGAAGCAATGAATAATATAAATATTCATATTATTTGTTGATTTATCCATATTAAATATAAGTGGGTCAAATATTTATCTGCTTTCACTTGACTCATTTGGATCTAGCTATTTTCCATCCCTAATTGGCAATAAAAATAGTAAGATGACCAAATAGAAGAATGAAAAAGACACTAATGAATATACTGAGAAAATAGAAGTATTGACAACAAAAATTAGTAAGAACTAGATAATAATAATAATAATCATATTAATAATAATATTAATAATAATAATAATAATAAATTAAGAAAAAAGAGAGGAGGGCACAAATAAGGTGCTTCAAGCTAATCAATCATACGAAACAAAAATCTATATTATTCAAACATTAACGGATCATTTGGTAGCTAGATAAGAAGTATATTATCTATATATTAAGTTGTGTATATGTTATACAATATTTGGCAGGTGGAGAAATAAATTATTCATATATAAAATTATATAATGTTTGGTCGGCGAACAAGATAAGTTATTGATGTATAAAATTAATACGACATTTGGTAGGTGGATAAAAAACTCGCATAACTGATATATATATATATAAGTGTGAGAAAATTGATGTATTATTTTATGATATAGAAGATGGAATAAGTAATACATAAATAGTTAATACATGAATAAAAAGGTGAAATGACCACATTAGCCTCATAACTGATACCTATATAACTAATACCACCATAACTAATACATGCATAACTAATATATAGATAATTAATACTCGTATAACTAATACATGTATAACTAATACATGTATAACTAATATAGTATAACTAATATATACACAATTAATAATTGTATAACTAATACTTGCATAACTAATACACAATACTAATATTTGTATAATTCTAATCAACTACCAAACAATGGCTAAATATTAAAAAATCATTTGGTAAATAGTAAAGAAACAATCAATTCATATATTATTTTTTATGTAAATTATAAACATTAATAGAAAATTAAAAAACAAATTATCCATATATAAAATTAAAATATTATATTTAATTTATAATTTAAAAATCCTTATAATTAATACTATACAAGTTACTAGATAATTACTAACATATAATCCCATAACAATAAAAAAATAAAATAACTAACATATACATAAATATAATTTAACCGGCTATCAAATAAATCCTAAATTAAAAATACAAAAACTAAAAAGTTAGATGGATATAAATGCTTGGAAGTACAAGTAATTAAGGGCAAGGGTACATGGTGAGCTCCAGCTGTTACATGTGACATAAGATGACTTCATCCTTACGAAGCACGAAACTCTTTTTTCCACTTTCGTATTTCTTTCACATTAACCAAAACTACTTTACATTTCTGGTCCAAAAAGTTACCCAATTAAAGCTTCTTCAGTCCTTCCACCGTCCACTAGTTTCTCCCCAAACTTTTCTTAGTAATTCTTTCATTCTTATGGTTTTTCATCCGACCAACACTGAGTTTAACACGAATGAAAGTTGTTTTGTATTCTTATTAAATCATTTTACAATTATAATTTTAAACTAATATATTTCACTTAAATAAACTTGAGGTAAAACTAATATTGTATTTCATTAACAATATAAATTTTATTTCAAAATAATTTTATCATATGCTTAATCATGATAAAACCATTTCTAAAAATAAAATAAGAAGTTCAAAACTCTTTCTACTCCTAGTAGTGTATGGCCTAATTTTTAATGTCATTCACATTAACAAACTTACTTATGTCATTCACATTAACAAACTTACTTACTTTTTTGGTCCAAAAGTTACCCAATAAAAGCTTTCTAGTCCTTCCAACCGTCCACTAATTTCTCCCCACAATTTCTACTTCTTTCTTTTTCACTTTTACTCTTCCTTCATTCTCACCCCTATTTTACTCATCTACAATATCTGTTTACAAAACTAATATATTTATATAATTCAAACTGAGCATACTCTCTACTAACCCTAGTGAAATGTTAAATTCAACAAAATTGCTTTTTTTAACTTGTTCAACAAAATTAATTTTACTTGAACAGTGTATTTTATAGCTACAGAAATTTCAAGACAGATTTATGATTAATTTCAAAAGCTTTTTGTTCCAGAATTTTTTATTCAATTAAATTATATCACATAAATTGAATCGATGAATTATATACCTTCACTAAAAATTGTGGATACTGTGATCATTTGAAGAAAACCATCAGCACATTATTCGCTCTGCTATATCGAACGAACTAAATGGCAGATCATCGAGAGTGAGTGAACGGCTAGTCAAAGCTTCTTGTTTGGAGAAAAATCAAACTAGAGGGAAAAAGAAAATAAATTGAATATTACTCTTTTTTCCTTGAACAAAATTAATTTGAAATAAGAGAAAAATACTCAAACATTAATATAAATTCCAAAATCTTTTTTAGATAATCTTACATACTCGGAAAATTATTTCTCTTCCTTTTTAAAATAAAATTTACGTACTCAAAAAATATGTATAATACTTTTTTTTATTAACACTAGACATTTTATTATTTTAATAAACGCCTAAAAGACAACACTTAATTTACTTTAAGGACGAAGAGGTTTAGTTGTGGTTCTAACAACTAAGATTTACCACCAAACAAATATCACAAACAACTAATCTCAACTTGAAGATATCTTTTAATTATAATTAAAAGCTGATAATAAATTTAAGCATTTATTTTTAAAGAATTTGAATACGTAAAGTCCGTAATATATAAAATAATTTGCTATAGATGACAAAAGTACCAATGAACCACCAAAAATAATGTTACAAAAGATAAAATTAAGTAATTTCGAATAGTAATTTGAGCATTTTCCTTAGATTATTTAATTTGATGCAAATATGCATAGAGATAAAAATTGTCAAACAACAACCCTTCTTCAAACAAACTTTTGGTCTTTTCTTTATTACTTTAGAGTTGAGAAGAGATCGATAAGAGTTTTGGGGAGATAAATAAGATCTGTTAATTAGAATAGTTAAGTTTGAGCCTTGATTATTAAAAAATTGTGTTAGAAAATACTTTTCCTTTAATGCAACATAAATTCAGATTGATCAGAACATTAATTTAAATATTGAAAACTAAACAAAAAAGTTAATTCAATTAAAATAAAAGAAGAAAAGATGGAAACGTCAAAGCAAAGGAGTTTGAGTCTATTTTACGCAAAATAGCTCGTCCATATTCTATTCCCTTACTTATCTTTCAAAAAAAAAAAAATTCTAAAATCCCCCTCCCTCCCCTTTTCTTCAACATCCTCCAATTACTATAAAAAAAAATCCACACTTTCCCTTAAACATGCCATACTTTTCCTCTTCTTTCTGTCTTTCATATTCTTCTTCTTCTTCTTGTTCTCTTTCTTTTGTCTGTTTTACTTAATCCACTAAGTTGCAAATGACAAAATATTAACTTCTTAAATCTTTTTCCTTTTTGAAAAGAAAGTTGTATTATGGAGAAGGTTAATTTTGTGAAGAATGGTGTACTAAGATTGCCACCTGGATTTAGGTTTCGTCCAACTGATGAAGAGCTTGTGGTGCAATATTTGAAGCGTAAGGTCTTCTCTTTCCCTTTGCCAGCATCTATCATCCCTGAGGTGGAAGTTTACAAGTCTGATCCTTGGGATTTGCCAGGTTGGTTTGTATGACTTTGGCTACTATGCTTAATTTACGCATAAGAACTATCATCCAATGTTGATAATGTTAGGATAAAATGTCTATACCACATCTTTTTAGCTTGCGCTCTTTTTTGGGTCTCTGTTTTAACATAAATGTTTTGTGCACCAAATATTATTACTTGCTGAGTGAAGTGAAACTCTTGTTTTTTAAGTTTAATTATGTCTATTGAAGGGCGCCTTGGGAAAATGAAAAAATCGCTTTTGTTTAACTTATTGGATGAGTTCAAATTGTGAAATTTATTAGTAGTGTGAAGCTAGACTACGTACATATTTAATATGGATGTGGATCTTCACGCCCGGCATAAACACGAGATGCTTCGTGAGTGAGGCCATTTTTGATGATTTGTATTCATAGGCTTTTTTGTGTCAAATTTGCGCTTCCACAAAAGGTATAAAATGTTTCCTACTATGGACTTGAAACCTTTTTTTGGTAATTATTGAAGTTATAAGTTCTAAGTAAAAGTGGTGATTATAGAATTGGATCAATCTTGAACGGGTGACTCGATTCACCATAGCTTAATTTACCGAACATGGCTCAAACATGGTAGAGAGAAGAGTTGTGTGCTCTGTTTTAATGTTGTATTTTGAACTTAAATTCAGGTGATATGGAACAAGAAAAGTACTTCTTTAGCATTAAGGAGGTGAAGTATCCAAATGGGAACAGGTCAAATAGAGCAACAAATTCAGGATTTTGGAAGGCAACTGGAATTGACAAGCAAATAGTGATGAGGGGCCAACAGCAGCAGCAACAACAACAATTGGTAGGATTGAAGAAAACACTTGTCTTCTACAGAGGAAAATCTCCACATGGTTGCAGGACCAATTGGATTATGCACGAATATCGTCTTGCTAATCTTGAGTCTAACCACCATCCGGTCCAGGTAAAACTTCTAAAGAAATTTTCTTTTTTCAATTAGCATAGAAAAGAATTAATTGTTGAGGCACATGAGAAAGAAATTTTCAAGGGACTTCCATATTTTTCTATCCAAATTTTGAAATAGTTTTATGTGGTGGAGTTAATGTATTCATTAAGCAAAATAAAAAGTATAATTTACATCCTTTAGGTAATTTAAACATAGATTATATATATAAATATTGTTACAAAAATTGATTTATTTACACGATATTAATTTTTCAAAGAAGTGGCTCCCCATGAACCTAAGTAATTCCATGACTGGTTACTCTCTTTCTTTTTAATCAGTTCTTAAATTATTGATGTATCTTTTTATATTTGAAAATTTCTTTAATTGTGTTCCTACTCTTTTGTTTCCATTTTATGTGGCGGGCTTCGAAATATGATGCCCAAACTATATATATTTCGTGTATATTTCGGAACATATAGTTAAGGTTTGTAAAATGAATTTATGTATTTAAAAATATTATAATATATTATAAATTATAATAATTAATTATTTAAAATCTTTTTAATCTCTTTTTAACTTTTTAAGAATTGTTGCAGCAAGTTACATTATTATAAGGTGTGCTGTTGTTATTTAGTTTGTTTATCTTAAACAAAGGCATCTAAAAGAATTTTCAATTTATGTCACAATTCATTTGGCTTATATTGTTAGTATATGCTAAATGATTGCTAAAACACAAATATAAAACTTGAACTGCTGTTACTTAAGTCTGTCGAATTCATAATTTGTATTTCTGCCCCTGATCTTGAATATCATAGATTTTAAATAACTCTTATTTAATGAAAACACCACCATATAAACTGATTCGGAATTTTAATGTTGTGATTCTGGTGCTGCAGGGAAACTGGGTTATCTGCCGAATTTTCTTGAAGAGAAGATGCACTACTAAAAACGAGGAGGAGAATATGAGAAATGCAAGTGAAGTTACACCCGGCATTTCAGAGAAGAAGAAGAAGAACGCCGTAGTCTTTTACGATTTTATGGGGAGGGATAACTTGAATGGAGTTGCAGATTCATCATCCAGTACCACCAGTAGTGGCATCACTGACTTGACTGCTACCAATGAAGAATCTGATGAAAGTAGCTGCAGCTTTAACGGTAGTTTTAGAAGAAAACGTTAATACTTAAATGTTTTTTTTTTTTAAAAACCTTTCAAGTGGCTAATTCGATTTTCCGGTTGCATTCCATGAGAATAAGCTTCTCAATTTCGATTTTCCTCATCTTATTATTGTACTAGCTCGAGAGAGGCTCATAACTAAATTAGTAAAAACTAAAAATGAAATATAACACACTTACAGATTCAATAAAAGAACAACAAAAATTGAGTATTTTTCTTTCAATTGTAGTGTTATAACAATAATTTGGAGAGGCAAAAGTTGTACTTAATTATCCCAAAACTATGAACAATTTAAGATTTCCGTTAAACGTCTTGCCCTTCCTATGGAAGAGAGAGAAAAAGAAGCCATGAAGAAACTAAAAACACACAAAGGATTAAAATTTTGAAAATGATTTTCATAAAATGGTATGAAGCGATGAATGAGATTCATTCTATGTTAACTGATTATTTTAGATTTAAATTCCCAACCGTAGCAACTCCTATCAAGTAGCACAGGACCAACACAAATGCAATTCGTATCGGATACCAAATTATATGAAAAGAAAAGAGAATGCTTTATTTGAATTACCACCTTAATAAGGATACAAACTTTGCAAGATCACCTACCGATGCTGATTCCTTCACATAATTAAGAAAAAACTTTCTTACAAATTCATCTAACTGATTGCTTTTATGTGTTGGTCAAAATTCCTTTTACCTAAAGATCACATATTATTAGGGTGCCATTCGATCAAGTTGTGTCTTATTAAACTTAACTCATTAAACTAACTTTTGTACGAAAACGTCACTCAATTTTATCTAAATTTATCTTGTAAAATAACTAAACATTTTTTTCGACAAAAATGTCACTTGATTTCTTCTAAATAACATAGAAATTGTTTTGTTTGTTTCGCTTGTCTACTGTAATATTTCTATAAAATTGAATCACTTCTTAATTATAAAATAATATTTTAATGAATTTTATGATACTCGAATAAGATTGAGTGATTATTTTGTTTCAAAATATCGTACAAACAACTTTGGTTTAGAAAAGTAAAAATTAGAGCGTGTATATTCATGAAAAGAGCCCTACAACTCTGATCTTTTTCTGTTATTCCGCAAAGAAGGTAAATAGTCAACAAAAGAAGCACAGGGCAGAAAAAAAAGAGAGCTTTAATGTACCAAAAAGGAAATTATTTGTGAAAATATCGTTAACCAAGCACACAATCACAGATAAAGAATATAGAAAAAAAAAAGAACACAAGAATTTAATGGTTCGGCTAGGCTTAATACTCCAAGTAAAAGCAGAGAGAGGTTTTCCACGAAAAGAAATTAAGGTTATAGAATTCTTATGTATGACCCCTATTTATGGATTACAAAATAATCTCAAACCTATTAGCAAAAAATTTCTTATCTACAAGGATAATATTTTTTTTCCAAGTCTATTAGAAAAAAATAATTTCCTAAATCAATAAGAATTGTGGAATTTTTAAAATATACAATAAAATAATTCAAGAGATAATTAACGGGAATGGTGACCAATACTTGTCCTTCAGCCTTAGGATTGTTGGTGAGGAACTTTGAAGGAGAAAAACATCTAGGTGGACAATTTTTTGGTGCAAGGACTTTGGATAGACTAGCTAGTGCAAAAACACATTCCATGGCACATTTCAAAGAGGTTGGCAACATTGGTGCTACTAATCTTACTGGCAAACACACAAGGCAAAATGGAAAATTAAGTAGGTGTCTATTTGTAAAGGGACAGAGTTAACAGAAGTATTGAATTTACAGGACAGGTAGGTGAAATTGTAGAAAGTGAAATTTCATACAAAAAGGACATCATATGAAAAATTAAAGAAAGTGGTCCAATGGATTCAAAACACAAAGGGGTCTTGCTTCATTTTTTTTTTTCAAATGAGGGGCATGTCATTACAACTAATTGACCAAGAGAATTAAAAAAAAAACTTTTTTATAGGGCCACCGGTGGAACTAGTGGAGGGAAAGAGGTTCAACTCTGAACCTATTTCATAAAAATATTATCAAGAAATAACATAATAAATCTCTTATCGTTTAAATTAAAAATAGCTGGTGATATATAATATAGGTATAATTCATAAATGGTATATGTATATACTTGTATAGTTAGTGTATAATTTATGTATATTGACACAAAAATCTAAGCAATAAACCCAACCGACTGATCAAAACTTATAATGCGTGAATAGGATGAAAACAAATAG
This sequence comes from Withania somnifera, assembly GCA_039654485.1. NCBI lineage: Eukaryota > Viridiplantae > Streptophyta > Magnoliopsida > Solanales > Solanaceae > Withania > Withania somnifera. Next base: position 4,324,168 of record JBDJHY010000001.1, on the reverse strand, counting down.
TTTTTGCTGTTTTGGTATAGATGTAAGGTTCTAGTGTTACATGCATTAAAGGAGGTTTCGAAGAAGTATTGTATCAAAAGTTCAATTCCTAAAAATTTTCATATTTAATTATTTTTAATTGCGATATACAAAATTCTGACTATGCTACAGCAAAGTTGGTTCCAAATTCTTGGCATTGCCTTGTATAACAAAGAAATCTCTATCTACTTCTCTTTTAATTGGAAATGGCATTACCTAACACTCTTATATAAAAATGTTATCATGCTGTTAATCATTAACTAAATTATATGGAAAGCCAGATAGAAAAACTAAGCAAAGAGATTCTCCAACTGTCTTCCAACTACATTGAAAGTTTGACTTAATTAAGCTAGAAATTTATACAAAAATGTACTTATTTGTTAGCCCTAATTTTCAAGTTGTCCTTTTTCTTTTTCTTCAAATGGAAGAGACATGCACGCTTAATTGACTCATATTTATATTTAAATTATAAACATATGCGTAGGTCAATAGTTAGATGTACTATTGGGATGATAATTTAATATAATTAGAAAATTTTTTCGAAAACGAGTGAATCAGTCTTCCTTATAGCTCTTTCCTTCCTCTGGAGGTTGTCCAATACCAGCCTATACAAAAAATGCATCTCAAGCTATAATTAGGCGGGGACATGGGCTGAGTTTTGGCCATGCGCTCATATATCGCAAGATGAACATCTAAATAGCATCAAGCCGAGCACAAAATAAATTTGGCTACTAAGTTTAAATCTACTACAGTATAATAATTTATTTAGAGTTCTAAATTCGTCTATGTCCAAATTTTTACAATCATTGTTTGTTTCGCATGCATGACTATTATGCCTGTCATCGGACCGGTCCGGGCTAAGAGATTTCGGGCGGTCCCAAATGAGCTTGTCCAAACCGGTATGAACGCTTGATCCAAACCAATTCGACTCATGTGAATAATATCCGGTCCAACCCATTATAAATAGTAAATTCATTTTTTTTAAAAAAACTAAACATGTTTAATTAATATAATTATATATTTATATAGTTTAAAATTAGTACGAGTATACAAGAACTATTAATAATATTTACATTTATATATTAAAAATACATACTAACCAATGAGTAACGATATATAAAAAATATACCCAATATATATACTATATATTAAAGATATATTAGAGATATTAACAATATATGCTAACGATATATACTATATACTAACGATATATACAAAGGTATATACTATATTTTAACAATATATATTATATATTAAAGATATATTAGACATATTAACAATATATACTAAAGATATATTAGACATATTAACAATATATTCTATATATTAAAGATATATTAGAAATATTAACAATATATACTAACGATATATACTATATACTAACGATATACACAAATTATACTATATCTTAAAGACATATTAGACATATTAATAATATATACTAACGATATATACTATATATTAAAGATATATTAGACATATTAACAATATATATTATATACTAACGATATACACAATATATACTATGTATTAAAGATATATTAGACATATTAACACTATATACTAACGATATACACAAAATATACTATTTAAAGATATATTAGTCATATTAACAATATCCTACATATAATATATACTAAAGATATATTAGACATATTAACAATATATTCTATATATTAAAGATATATTAGAAATATTAACAATA
>JBDJHY010000001.1:4297170-4312317 GCA_039654485.1 Withania somnifera | reverse complement strand
CTTGGTTTGATTTGATATTGATATATATGGTTAGTTTTAATGTGATATTAGGAATGGAATTGTTATCCCCTCATAGAGAGGTCATGGATTGTTATGCCAAGACCGTGACCTTATCTATACCCAGTCCATCTCTAGTCATCTAGCGGGATTCAGTTAGTCACATACCAACAGGGATAATTTCTTTCATTCAAGCTATTCGCTTAGTCTCCCATGGTTGTTTGGATTATCCTGAATATGTTAAAGATATTAGTGTTGATTTGTGACTTTTGTGTCGGTACTTGATGTTAGTGAGTTTACTAATGTTTTTTCGATCAACCTCCCTGGTCTACCACCTGGGCGAGACATTTGATTTTGTAATTGAGTTAGATCCAGGGACCTGTCCTATTTTTGTTGATCCTCGTATGGAACCTACTAAGCTAAAAGAGCTTATGACTCAGCTTCAGGATTTGTTAGATAAAGGTTTCATTAGGCCCAGTGTTTCACATTGGGATGCTCCTGTTCTATTTGTAAAGAATAAAGATGGTTCTATACGGATGTACATCGATTATGGGCAGCTTAATGGCATTACTGTGAAGAATAAGTAGCATATGCCTCATATTGATGATTTATTTGAACATTTTTAGGGTTCTGCCATCTTTTCTAATATTGATTTGAGATTGGGTTACCATCAATTGAGGATCGGGATAGAGGATATCCTAAAGACAGCAAATAGGTGGAGATAGGTGATTCTTTAATAGTGGGTATGGGTGAATTGGTCACCTATTGATATAAACTCAAAAGACATTATGTGGATTGGTCAACCCAAAAGACAATCGTGACCAATTGGTCATAGTGGATCAATCGTGAATTGGTCATTATGAGTTTCGTATGATGTCTTTTAGGTTGACCAATTCACCCACAGCCTTTTATATATTTGATGAACTATGTTTTCAAGCCCTACCTTGATTTTTTTGTTATTTCATTCATCGATGATATCTTGGTATATTCAAGGAGTAGGGAGGATCACCAACGTCATTTGAGGATTGTTCTCTAGACTTTGAGAAATCATCGGCTTTATGCCAATTTCTCAAAGTGTGAGTTTTGCCTAGAGTTAGTTGCATTTCTTGGACATGTGGTGCCCAAAGATGGTATTTGAGTGGACCCGAATAAGATTGTAGTTGCTTGTGATTATCCTAGAATGACTACTCCTACTGAGGTTCGTAGCTTTATTGGAGTTGCTGGTTACTAGCGTTGCTTTGTTGAGAGGTTCTCTTCTATAGAAGTGTCATTAACTAGATTGACTAGAAAAGATGCTCCTTTCTAGTAGCTCAATGAGTGTGAGGCTTACTTTCAGAGGCTTAAGAATATGTTTACTTCTGCTCCTGTGTTTAATTTACGGGTTGAGGGTTAAAGTTTTGCTGCATAGGGGCTCGACTCCTGAACCGTACTTGAGGCATTTATTGTGATGCTTCTAGTGTAGGTCTTGATTGTGTTATAATGCAAAGGGTTGTGTTATTCCTTATTCTTCTATACATCTTAAGATTTATGAGCGCAACCACCCCACCTATGATTTGGACTTGGCGGTGGTAGTCTTTGCGCTCAAGATTTGTCGCCACTACTTGTATGGAATTCATTATGAGATTTTTACTGACCATCATAGTCTTTAGTACATTATGAGTAATAGGGGGCTTAATACTCACCATTGGAGGTGGATCGAGTTGCTGAAAGACTGATATTTCTATTTTGCATCACCAGGGAAACACAAACATGGTAGCAGATTCCTTGAGTCAGAAATCGATGATTATAGGTAGTTTGGCTGCTCTATCAACTTCTAAGAGGTTGTTAGCCTTGGACATTTGGTATTTGGCTAACCAATTTGTTAAACTTGATCTTTTAGATTCAGGTCATATGTTGAGGCTCGTTCTACATTAGTTGATCTGATTCAGTATCGCCAGTTTGAGGATCCAGCATTGGTTGATGTTTGTGATTGTTGCGGGGTGAACTCCATAGAGCTTGTCAAGATCCGATTCCTTAGATCATGATGGCACCTACTATACCACCAGTAGGAGAACCAACCCTGTAGTCCGAAGCATAGGACTACTATATCAAAAGCGGAAAGCATAAGAATGATAAACAATATATAAATAAAGCAGAAGTATAAAGAATCAACAATTCCCAAAATATGGTATTAGTGTAATACAAAACCTCTAAGTACAAAACATGGAATCAAAGGTCTTACTACAAATGTATCTCCGAAAGCACAAGGAGATCAATCTAATACATAAAAGAAGGAAAATCTGGACACCAAGCTCACCTTGAGTCTCTGAAAAATAAAAGAGTCTGCACGAACAGCATTCTATGAGTCACAGTCTGGCACCTATACTCGGATCTACATATGACAAGTGTAGTATGAGTACAAACTGCCGAAGCAACCCCTATCCAGTAGGCTTTGAGGGCCCACTAGGCACATAACAATAACAAAAGTAGTAAATAACAAAATACAATAAAGTAGGGTCAAAAAAGCAAATAGCACATCATGGAAGCTAACTACTCAGATATGAATCAAGTAACAAGTAGAACATGTTATCGCTGGCTAATCACGTAATAGGATTTCAGAAAATGAAGGAGAGCATACTCGGAATCCTTGTAGCAATATATGTGAAAAATAGTAATAAGTAATTAGGAGTCAAGTAGGATATGGGAAGAGAGCATGGACGGTATACCGTAACCTCAAGTAAGATTGGAAAGACTGATAAAATGATATAATACACAATAACCCACGTAATTAGATTATCCAATAAGTAGTAATATCAACAAGCAGTAATGACAATATTGTAATAAACATATAAACACTGAGAAACCCGCCATAAGGAAAGAAGCGTACACAGTAAAGATGCTTACCCATTGGCCTCCGACACGACCAGGGGTACACAGAAGAAGACAAGTGCGGAAGAGTAAATACACAGCATGAAGTAACAAGTCCTGTGTACGTTACTCCTTCGGTACCCATAAGCCCAGTAGGAAAAATCCATGGAACAAGAATCTACTAATTCCCTTGGTTATAAACTGAAATTACTCCTTATTTTATTCCAGGCATCAATAGAGGAAATCCCAATTTGGTGTAAACTAAAGAGAATGAACTTACCGAGAGTAGGGAAGATACAAAGAACCTTTGGGAACTTTATCTTCAAGATTGGATGAGTTCTCCTTAAGTTTATGCCTTAGAATTTGAGAGAAAAAAGAGAACTTAATTTTCTAAATGAATGGCTGAAGGGGTTGCATCTATTTATAATTATTACTAATGTAGGGGGAGGAAACTAAATTCGAATGTGTGATGTCGCAGGGGCAGAAAATGGGTAGCAAGTGCGACCTTGTGCCCCACGATCTCTTTCTCTGGGGCAACTACATGAGTCTCTATGGTAGAATCACTGTAGCGATCGAATATTGCAGGTTCTCAAAATTACACCGAGCATTCCAATAGAAACAACAATACTCTTACTAGCCTAAATTTACCATTTCAAAGCTGCTGGAAGTGTCCAAATTCCATTCTGATGCTTTGAACATCGAAAGACCACCCAAGCTCTACTTTAAGCCTTAAACTTAACCAAAATTAACAAATTAGCACAAATTGTAAACGAAAACTCTGAAATATGAACTTAAGGTCAATATTCACTTTGTATGGCATTCTAGAGCTAACAAAAGTGTCAGAATTTAAAACAGAGCTCGTCTTGAAGAAAATTTAACTTTAGTCAATGAGTACTTAGTTTTAGGCTCTAAAACAGGCAATTTGAGATATTTCTAAACCGAGCCACAAAAAAACCAAACTACCAGTCCCAATAAGCCATAAATGACTTGGGAAAGCTACTGAAATACTATAGAATACAAGATATCACGTATTTCTCATAAATGACCATGAGGGTCATTACAAAGCTATATTAGGTTCAAATAATATTTTGAGATTCAAGGGTTGCATTTCTATTCCCAGAGTTAATGATTTGGTTTATTTAATTCTCTGTGAGGCCCACATTTCCCTTTATTCCATCCATCCAGATACAGTAAAGAGCATTGATATTTGAGGAAGATTAACTTGTGGACTAGTATGAAGAGGGATATAGTTAAGTTCATTTCTAGGTGCTTAAACTATTAGCACATCAAGTTTGAGCACTAAAGGTCGGGTAATACAGAATCTTCCCAATCTCAAGTGGAAATAGAAATGGATCACTATGTATTTTATTTAGGATTTCCTCGGGCTCTTAGTAGCCATGATTCAATTTGGGTTATTATTGACAGGTTGAATAAATTCGTTTACTTTATTCTGGTTCATACTGCTTATAGTCCTGAAAATATAACCTTTATTTATATTCAGTAGGTGGTCAAACTTTATGGAATACTTGTTTACATCATAGCTGATCGCTGTACTCAATTCATATCTCTGTTTTGGAGAATCGTTTAGTGGGGTATGATACATAGGTTCGTCTCAGGACATTATTTCATCCCCGGACATATGGTCAATCCAAGAGGACCATTCAAATCCTGAAAGACATGTTAAGGGCTTGTGTTCTTAATTTTGGTGGTCCTTGGGATCAGCATTAGGCTTTGGCAGAGTTTGCACATAACAACAGCTACCACTCTAGTATTCAGATGACTCCATTTCGGGCTTGTATAGTAGACGCTGTCATACACCTATTAATTGGTCCAATAGGTTTGAGTCCATATTGCATAGTAGAGATATACTTCAAGATGATTTATATAGATTTCAGTTAAGATAGAATCATTGCCGCCCAAAGTATATAGAAAGGTTATTTAGACAGCCTTAGAGTTTAGTGTAGGTGATTAAGTTTTGTTAAAGGTATCACACATGAAGGGTATGATGAGGTTAGGGAAGAGAGAAAAACTCAACCCTCTATATATTGTTCCTTCTGAGATTTTTGATCGAATTGGTAGTTTTACTTATAGTTGGCTTTGCCTCGTATGTTTTCAACTATATATCTGATGTTTCATGTGTCTATGCTGAGGTAGAATATCCTGATAAGATACATGTGCTTTGTTATGACTCTGTCTAGGTTGATGAAGGATTATCATACATTGAGGAGCCAGTTTTGGTTTTGAATAGAGAGGTTTGAAAGTTGAGATCTCAAAAGATTACCATGGTTAAGGTTCAGCGGAGAGACCTTCTGATGGAGGAGGCCACTTAAGAGATTGAGGGTGAGTTGAGAACTCATTATCTGTATATATTTTGAACCTTCAGGTATTGCCTCATTTTGACTTTCGGGGATGAAAGTCCCTTTTGCTATTGGATGTTTTAATGATCCTTATGGTTATTTTCACATTTTCTTGCATCTTAGAGCCTTCATTCAAGCTCATTTGAACTTTTTTATAGTATTTGAAACAGTCGAGGCTTAATTTACTATGTATTTATGAGCTTAATCTTTGGCGGGAAGGTAGGTCATGCTTACCGATCTTATACTTGGCTTATATCAAAAATAATTATAGTAAGTTTCCTTCTTCGATTTGGGATTTTCTAGGTTGGTTCCCATGATCTTATCTTTTTCTTTAGTCCACTCTTTGGTTACAATTGTTGTTGCATTGCGGTTACAGTTACCTTGTGACCCTGTATGGTCTTGATTGACTCTGAAACATAGATTGTGAGATTATTGAGAATGTCCGTGAGTCCCGGACATCAACTTGGATAGTTATTGTTGTTATAGATATTGAGCATATGTAGGGCCATTAGGACTTGTTGATCTATTATTGTGGTTGAGCATATCATATCATGAAAATTGGTTTTCTATATAATGGTTTCTACTATGTTAAAGTTAAGAGTCCAACGTCACTGATTTTGAAATCTTACAAGGCCTTGTGGGCCTGTTTTTAGTATTATGAGATTAATATGAGTATTTTCGAGATGTTTTACCAATTTTTTTATGATAAATGAGATAACTAAAGATATAATCACTGTTCTGAGATATTACTAGACTCGGTGAAGCTCGAGCGTTAGACATTGATGATTTATCCTGGTTTTAATCTCTCAGATATTGAGCGGCGCTAGTGAGATTATAGTGATTTATACCCGGTAATTCCCGGGCATCCATTTATACATTGATATTTTAAGAGTGCAATTCACTTATGCTATTTAAATTAGTACGGGTGATGTCTACAATGGACCTTGTCAATCCATACCAGTACGTAAGTGACCGGAGGAGGGGTATACGGGAGGAGCATACACATTTACATTTAGCATGCATCATATCATCATGCATATTATCTCCTTGAGTGTATTTTGTTGTTTGTATTCTTTGGTGGTATGGGATGCCGGAGAGTTTGCATTCTCTTATTTCTATCTCTCGGTATTATGGCGTGTCATGGGGATCCTTCTTTACTTATTACTATTATGGGTTAAAGTTATATCTGTTGGATTTTCTTTCATGTCTCTCTTATTGTTATATTTATTGTTGTTAGCTATCCTTTATTTTCCTTTTATTTGAGCTTACCGGTATACCATCATCTGTCACTTACTTGTACTTCTTACTAGATAAGCAGAGATTTAGGTACGTTTCCTTCTTTGGCCTGAGTCTTCCTTATTATATCTAGTTATCTAGGATATTTACCTTATCTTATTAGCTAGTTTCCTTGTTTGCTCTACTTGTTTAATTTTTATGACTTGTATTTCTTATCTTCCTATTTATTTCTTTTATTTCTTATATGTGCCCATATCAGCCAATAATGCCTACTGGGTACCCATTGTTTTGGTGCTTAAATTACACTTCAGCCTCTTTTTAGTGTAGACCTGAGTAAGAGTGGTCCACGCTAATTCCAGGTTTTGGGTTGTGATTCGGTTGCTGAGGTAGATGGTGGCTTCTGGCATCCAGAGCTTATATTTTACCCTTCGCTATCCATATTTGTTACTTATTTTCAAGAAGACATTGTATTTCCATTTCATACTTGTACATTTTTATTAGTGGCTCTTGTACTAGATATCAGGTTTTGGTGTATTATTGACTTGTTTTAGACTTTCGCTTATCTCTGTCCCTTATTTTATGCCTTAGCTTCCAATTTTAGATATTATTCTTATTTGCCTTATCTTATTAGCTAGTTTTCTTGTTTACTCTACTTGTTTAATTTTTGTGACTTGTATTTCTTATTTGCCTATTTATTTCTTATATGTGCCCATATCGGCCAATGATGCCTATAGGGTACCCGTTGTTTTGGTGCTTATAATACACTTCAACCTTTTTTTGGTGTAGACCCGAGTACGAGTGGTCCATGCTGATTCCAGATTTTGGGTTGTGATTCGGTTGCTAAGGTAGATGATGGCTTCTAGCATCCGGAGCTTATATTTTACCCTCCGTTATATCCATATTTGTTACTTACTTTCTAGAAGACATTGTATTTCCATTTCATACTTGTACTTTTTTATTAGTGGCTCTTGTACTAGATATCAGGTTTTGGGGTATTATTGACTTGTTTTAGATTTTTGCTTATCTTTGTCCCTTATTTTATGTCTTAGCTTCCAATTTTAGATATTATTCTTATTTTTTGTGATTTTTGGGTAGTTCTCCTATGGTAGGATGTAGGTTTCCTTATGTCTTGAGAAATTGGGTCATGAAAAATGGTCTAGTTATTTAGAATCTATGCCATAAGTCCATGAGATAGATTTTAAAATGAATAGACCAACATCAATGTTGCAACTCACATCCAATACATAACCATATCATAATCAATGCATAAACATTAACTATAACCAATCTGTACTATCATTTAGCTCTCGACTCAGTCCCTAACACACAAGTCTACCCAATATAGAATGAGTATATCCGATGTTACCAAGAAATGGACTTATAGGAAGAATTCTAATTAGGTAAGCCTAGGTACGATAATTATCTAATGAACCAATACATCTTTGTGAAGTAACTATCAACAGCCTATCCAAGTAGGTCCTCCTCCTTGAATCAAGCCATGACTCATGTAAAAATCCCAATCGTTATCCACTAACTCGTGAAAGAGTCCTTTACACCTATATTAGTTCCCACCACACAAGTCTACCCATAATAGGAAGGGTACATTCGATGTTGACGAGAAGTAGACTTGTAGAATAGGTTCTGAGAGAAAATCCCATAACAATTCATAACCAATAGACATATCCATATTAACTGACTCATCTCAATCTCATCCATTCAGGGTATCTTACCGCTCATTTACCAATCAAATACCCATGAAGAAATTTTGCATTCAATCTGACCTTACCATATCAGAATGTGGTGTTAGATCCAATTATACCATATCGAAACGTGGCATCTAATCCAATTATACCATATCTAAACATAGTACCTAATCACATCATACCATACCAGAACGTGGCACCTGGTCCAATTATACCATGATGGAATGTGGCATTTGAACCCAACAGTAATTAATGTATCATAATAAAAGAGAAATATAACATGATAAAGGTAAATAAATCAACAATCCCCATACACAGGCAGTCTATCAATCATAATATCAAATTATGGATAAAAGGCCCACGGACGAGCATAAACATCACTTAGTGTCAATCAAATGCATAAAACCCCATTTAGATATCACATTACTATAAAAGAACTCAACTCCATAGTGGGGTAAGCAAATCAAGTCATCGGTATTATTTTATTCCTATATTTTAGCCTGCATGCTTGACTCAAGTGTCGGGGTGAATACTCGTCACTTCACCATACTGACACCCCCAAATAATCCCCATTAGTTCCAATTACAAGTAAATAACAAGTAACAAAGAACCTAAATGCCTTATAATTAAATCGAGACTTTACTTATTTTAAAGCCAATGTCTTTCCCTTGTGTCGAGCTTGTAATTCTGCCAAATCTATTCTAAATCTTTAGTAGTTGGTTTTTGAAAATCTTGTTAGAGTAAACTAAAGTTCATCTCACATATGTTCCTTCTAGTTGGACCATCATTCGAGGATGAATGACCCCAAGAGGTAAATATTGTAACACCCCAAACTTTAAAACTAAGACTTGACTGTTATACGTACGTGGTTAGACCCGAATCCAATAAGTTATTACTTGAACCTAGGTGTTAATGTCATTCCCCAATTATATGAAGAGTGATGTATGTGATTTAGGGTCTTCAAAACCCCAGAGCGCAAAGTTGAACTCAAACCTTCTTTGTAAGCTTAGTTTTTTATAGAAGCTCAACTATGGGTCAACTTCAAATTATTATATCTCCTAAAATATGAAGATTTAGGTGTCCTATAACCTACCCATTAAAATATATATAAGTCAAGCTTCCTACTCAACAAACTGTGCATTATTTCAAGTTTGAAGTAAAAAGTTATGACTATTTTACCAACATATATCAGTGTCAAGAAAATTACGGCGACGATCGGTGATCACGGCGGACCGAAGGAGGATGCCCGACGTCTTTCCAGTAAAATTAGAGGTCTGGGTCATTTTTATCCACCCAAAAACCAAATAATGGTGGACCACCTAAGGGTTGAGCACACCAACCCTGTTCGCCATCTTACTCGAATGGGGGTGTTTAAAAGCCTTTCTTTTAATATATTATACCTTATTTCATCTTCTCATTAGACCTAAAGTTAGTATTTATCTCTCTTTTCTCTTCGAATATCAAGTTGAGTCTCCTTGACGAATTTCTAGTCATTCCCCGCTAATTCTAACACCAAGACTCGAATTCGTAAAAAAAAATCCCCTATAAATCCTAGGGCTTTCAAGAAAACTCAATCAAAAATTTCAAGAACCTAACCTTCTCCAAAGTTCATTCATCATCTAAGATTTTCAAGAAGACTCACTCAAGATTTCTAGAATTAATTTGTTGAACGTTCTTCCTCAAAGCGAGGGTTCTCCATCAAGTATTATGGAGCGATTAGGGTATGCAGACTTCAATGAGAATCTTCTTTCACTCTCATGTCCAAAAATCCCAATTTTCAAGTTATAATTCTATGTCTCCATGATTAAGATTTTATACCAATTTTATGAATTTTTGTTAGACTTCATTATTCAAAGATTTCTTATTGCTTTTACTCTCATAAAATATAAGGTTACATGATTTTACATCTATAGATATGATTTAAGGCATGATATATGATATGACATGATATTTATATGACTTCGTTGATTTCAGATAAATCTTCATGGATAGACCTTCGATCTCATATTTTAGCAAGAATTGATTTCGAGAACTATGTTTTTTCATAATTTAGCATGATTTTCATGTATTAAGCACGATTTATGATATTGGGCATATCTTAGCATGAGGTTTTCACAGTTTATCAAAATTGAGTTTAAGCTTCAGACTTTATGGTTCTTCATTATAGCAAAGAGTATGATTTTCATGTTACGCATTCGGTTATCATGATTTTAGAATAAACTTAAAAACATGATATTTTATGGAGTTTCAGCTCAAATTTATAGATTTTAACATTAGATATGCTACTCATATGCTATACAGGTTTTCCATTTGAAATGCTACTCATATGTTACTGATTTTTTGGAGCAAAGTCTTCTGGTTCGTAATCATGAATCTTAAAAAATTCACACATGCCATAGAGAGATAAATATGATCATCAATATAGATATGTATAAATATTTTAGGAGGATTATTTAGTATCAGGAGAATAAGCGTTAAACTAACCCGAGTTTCATAACTATATATTGTCGTAGGTTTTATTGCCCGAAATCTCTAAGGCACAATTACAGGATCCTTAGATAGATAGGCCTTATACCCTAGAGAGTAATAGGACATCCTCCAAGATTATAGATTGGACATCATGACCTCAAATGGTGTCTGTCGGTTAGAAGAAACTCACACCCGTGTTTCACATATGTTTAGTTTTCAGTAAAGTTACATAATGCATGACTCACTCTAATTTTACTTCGGCCATAGTTATTTTCAGTATTATGAGCTTATATAGTTTTAAGTTATGTTTCATGATAAAAAGGGTGAGTCAGTGCATATCACCTTTTATGATACATTTGCATGTTCAATTTAGCTCTTCAATTCAGTATCATTCTTAAAACTATTTTACCTAGCATATCCATGCTTACATTCCAGTACATCCAACGTACTAATGCACCTGCATTGTTTCATAATGTAGATGCAGGTTTTCTCTCGGTTTCATGGATAGTAAGTGCAAGCAGGTTCTGTCAGTGATTGGTGAGTCCTCATTATCCAAGTGCATTTTGTTCAGAGTTCTCAACTTATTGTATTTCTTTTTAATTATTTAGAGTTCGCTTAAGGTTTATCCCAGTCATTCATCAGCATTAGTAGAGGCTTCGTAGATAGTCATTCAAATAGTTGTATCCAGTTTTTCACTAATATATTTATCAGTCACATATTATTTTTATTATTTATTTATGTTATAAACGTTAGCCCATGTATCATTTTTCATATTTTTTTTATTTTGAGTTTTATGTTTTACTCCATGCAAAGGGTTAGCTTACGGCTATTCGTGGTTCCTACATCTAGGGTATAGGCTCAGCGCGTGACATGAACAAAGGGTGCATCTAGATCAAAATTCACGTTTTTGAGTTGTCAGAAGTCGATTTCGAGTTCGCATTCAAAGAATGTTGACGAAAGTCAAGAATTACCTATTTAAGGCTTTAAAATAGAAAAATTGAAATAAATCTCAAGCGAACTGTCAGGGAACCGAATTATTGGTCCCCGCAAATCATAAATTACTTGGGACAGCTACAAAAAAACTCTAAAATATAAGAAAGCGCGTAAATACAAAAGTAAAAATTCTTTGTTTCTAATATTCATTCTTTTTGTAGATTTTATTTTTTTCTTTACAAACAAAAAACTTGTAATACTCCTTCTGTCCCATATTAAGTGAAATGATGAGATAATGCATACTCATTAAGTAAAAATAATTAGGACATAATTTGAACATAACTTTTTATTTTTACTTCTCATAGTTATTTCAAAACTAGTTTTGAAAATGTAGATGGTTATTAATAAAAAAATATAAAAGAAGGGTAAGAGTAAAAAATATTTTTAATATTTTTATTAAAGTTTGAACAGTAAAATTAATTTAAACAAAAAAAACTTAATAATTTACTTAATATGTAAAAAGAAGAATAAAAGAATTAAAAAAGAAACATTGGAAAGACAATAAGTTTTCAATGCCGTTAAAAAGTAGATTATGCTTTGTATTAATTACAATAAAGTAAGAGAAAGAGAAAAGGAGGAGGCATATTCAAATAATTGATAAATATTACCAATTGCCATTGTTTGTACATTTTGAATGCAAATCCTTTGGATCCTCGACAGCAGTGTTATTAAATTTGGATCGGACAGGTTAGATTCAATTGGTTTATCTGAAAAAGAAATTGAGATTTTTTATATAAGAAGTAAATTATTTTTAGTCTTATTTTTTTATAATCGCGACTAACTATTGCTATTTCATATTTATATTAAATGATATTTTGTGATTATTAAATATTATGTAGTAAAATTAATGTTGAATAATATTTATGAACTAGAAAAATATATATATAAATAAATTTATGCATTATTAAATCTGAATCGAAAAAATTTTAATATCTAAATTAATCAATCAAATTCATTAACTCCTAATTCCTAAATTCATCCGAATCACTTACCGAACTGCTGGACAGGACAATTCTTTGCTTAATTGGATCAAAAAGGGGAAATGGAACTTTGAATTTGATTCCATGGACTTTAGCGAAAAAAACAGACAACAGAAAAGACAAGTTACAAGAAAGTGCACATAACTATTGTGTGGATCCCCACTACAAAGTACAAAACACCCTACACGCGTGACGTTAAAGATAATTTTACGCGTCTCATACGCACCAAAGTTCCCTTCCTTCCTCATTACGTAGTCGATACTTTCTCGTTCCCAAATAGTTAATATATTTTTTAAAATTAAAAAATATAAATTTTAATTAATATTTTAAAATATATTTTTAAATTATATTAAAAATAAATTATAATTAATAATATATTTTTATATTTTATAAATATTTAAATTTTAATTTTAAAATATTAAATTAATCTAATTTAATCTTTAAAATTATCACATTAACTTTAAAAAATACAATATATCGTAGAAGAAAGTAACCAAGTAACAGCATCTCCAATCATCCTCTCTTTTATCGTCTAAATTATATTTAGAAGGGAGAAAGTAGAGGGTGACTAGGGCCAACCACCCTTTATTTTCTCAATATATAGGGGTGAATAGTGTTTCTTGGAGTGGAATTATTCACTTTTTTTAATTTCACTTTTTAGTTATTTTAATATTATTTTATTATATAATATTTTTTTAATTTTACATCTTATAAATTATATAAGATCATTAATTAAGTTTCTGATATTTATAATTATTTTTTAATATAATATATTTTTTTACATATTTTTAAAACTAATTTTTGTATACACTTTTTTTATTTAAGATATAAGTTAGTATTATTATAATGTATAATTGTATTAAAAGATAATCATCACATATGAAACGAGTAATTAACTTATAATTTTATTTAAAATTCATATAATAGTTAAAAATAAAATAGGGAAAGATGAAATTGTTGAGCTGAAAAAGTACAATAATAATTTAGTAATTTAATAGTAACATAATAGAGAATTTATGAGAGCTGTGTAATAATTTTAAAAGTTGAATATTTATGTAAAAATTAAAATAAATTTTATCATGATACAATATTATTTAATTGTATATCATTAATAATTTCACTTTAATTTGAATTGTCCATTATTATGTATAATATATAATATTTATTTACAATTTATGTTATTTAAAAATTTAGGATAAAAGATTTATATTACATGAAGATTTTGAAAAAAAATATGAATAGTATAGGGTGATTATCTAAAAAAAATTAATTTTATGAAATAAGAAAATATAAATAAATAATAATAATAATATAATATTAAAGTGAGATAAGAAAGTTCTTTTTAGAGGGACATGTGAAAGGTAAAATAGAGCGTGGATTGGAGTTGGTTTTCTCTATTCCCAGCAAAAATAGAGGGTAAAATAGGGTATGATTGGAGATGGCTTAAGGTAGCTTTGAGGAAGTAATTCCTTTCGTCTCAATGTAAGTATTTTAGTTTTGTGTAAGATTTAAAACAAACTTAATTATAAATTTTATGATCCTAATAAAAAATATATAGGATTTTTAAATTTTGTAATTTTAAATTTATCATATAAAATGTTAGAAAGTTGCAATTAAATACCAACAGAGGCATTAAATTTTTAACAAATAAAAAAATACTTAAATTGAGATGGGTATCTTTTTTATTTTTCTATTTCCTTTTATATTCTATATTTATATTAAAATTCAGCTAACTTTAAATATGAGCTAAAAAATTATTTGATCGTGAAAACACCTCTAATATAGGGTGGGTTTGGTATTGAGAAAAATATTTTTGGAAAGTGTTTTTCTATTTCCTCATGTTCGTTTCGTTAAAACTCTTGAATAATATTTTCTCTAGAAAAATAAATTACTTTAAAGTAAGAAAAATGACTTCCTTAATAAAAGTAGGAAAAATAAATTGCAATGTCTCATACCACTCTACAAAATCACACTGCCTCACCAAATCCCACACACACCCCTACCATCGTCCACCCATCCCTTTCAAATTTCTTTTCTTACGCCCACCCCACCCCTCGAAACCCCCAGTCCCCCATTCTAACTCCATCCATCGCAAAAAAGAGGGCTTTTGCGAAGTTGGCAGATAGGACGTCCAAGGAGGAGAAGCGTATGAGTAGGGCCGAGTATAATTTGGCAAGGAAAGAGGCTAATCTGCCGGTTATGGTTGCTAAAATAGCAACTTTTGAGAGATTGTATGTTGAGTTAGAGGATAAAGGCGAGAATAAAAGGTTACATAGGTTAGCCAAGGCTAGGGAGTGGAAGGTCCGGGACTTAGGCCAAGTGATGTGAATCAAGGATGCTGATGGTAAAGTTTTGGTGGAGGATGTGCTTACAGTAGAGATAGCAGTCTTATTTTCATATACTTTTGAATGATGCATGGGACAAGAACATTGTATTGGAGGATTTAGAGCTTGAAGGGAAGAGTAGGGTGTATGGTTGTTGTAGGTGCATTAAGGTGGAGGAGGTGAAAGGTGTCATTCGTAAGATGCATAGGGATGAAGTAATTGGACCATAGAATATCCCGGT
>JBDJHY010000001.1:4277487-4290290 GCA_039654485.1 Withania somnifera | reverse complement strand
CCTCCAAATTGCACCAAATTTAGCTTCAAATCTTCAAATTAAAATATTCACAAAATATAATAATTGTAAATGAGAGATTTTTGTAATTGATAAATGAATATTGAAGAATTAGGAATGTAAGATTGATAAATAGTTAGAGTAGTAGAGAGAATTGAGAGAATTTGATGAAAATTGGAAGAAATAATGTAATATTTATAAAGAATTTTTTTAGGGGTAGGGGTGGGGCTAAGGGGGTGCTTGAAAACGGCTATATAGCCGTTTTTTAACGTTGGACCAACGATTACTTTTGCAAAAGTGGCCGTTTTTTAATTTTTTTTTTAAATTCTGTACCGGACAGGGACGGTACCGAGACGCCCGATCCAGATGCCCAGCCTTAGGTGAAAAGTCTGTACAGTGAAAATAATTTCTCTACCTTCAACGTAGAAGTAAAATCTAAGTATTTTTTATAATAAAATATATATTTAAACACAACTTTAAATTTTTTTTTTTTAATTTTAAATTTTTTAGTTCAAAATCTATAACTAGATCGAAGCTAAATTTCATGCTTAGTTATTACTTATTTCTCTTTCGGCCATGCTTAGTTTATTAATGTCACATCAATAATCAATCATATTCTAAAAAGTCTTTCAAACCACTTTGAAGTAAGCCACACAAAACCAATAAATAAACACACAAAGAAAATCCCTTATGTTGATTTTGACCAATTTGTGACACGCTTCTCGTTGCCCCCCCCCCTTCCCTCCCGCCCCACTCTCCCCACCCCCTTTCTCTCCTTCTCTAAAATCTCTGTCACATTAGGCTTTTCCCATTTCCACAAACAATTTTTTTTCACTAACATCATTTATAAACACCTCTTTCCTTTTTTTTTTTCTTGTTTCCTGTAGATTGTTTTTGTTTAATATTGTATCCAATAAAATAAAATAAAATAAAATGAAAGCATCTCTGAAGAAATTGCGAGGATTGGCTAACCTTAGACATGAGAAAAAAGAACGCAGGCTTCGTCAACCATCCGACGAGCTGGCTATGGCTACTCAGGTTTTTTTTTTTTTTAAATTTTTTTTCCGATTATTTATGTTTTCATGATTTGGTTATGGATGTTGGTAATAAAATCCTAAATGCTATTTTTTATTAAATAAAATGAATTAAATAGGATTAATATAGTCAACCCCTATAATTTTTTAAGATGTGCTAAGGCATTTTGTTCTAATTGAGAGATTAATCGGTACCACAAACTTCACAAGTCACAACTAGGGTTCAGATTTATCAGGCACTTGGGTTGGTAGTTGGTAGCCGTGGATTAGTCAAAGTGGGCTCAGGCCTTGACACATAAGTTGCACGGACTCTTCACTGTCATCACCGCACCCCTATCAAATTCTTCAAAACTACACTACTTTTGAGAATTGGACATGCTCCTGTTGTTAGACATTTTTAAAGAGTCCGAGCAACAGTGACACCAACATAATTAGAAAGTGTTATTGTGTGACTAATCCAGCTTAAAACAAGTTTTTCACTGTAGTAATCTAAGGGGTGTGAACATGGGTATGCCTAGGGCCTATACTTGTAGTTAACCCCCAAGAAATAATGAATCGATGTATATCATGCTGCAGTATTGTTGATTGTTTTAGTGGAAACTACAAGAAAATGCTGTTTGTTGTAGACAATGCTGTTTTAGTGTTGTCAAATTGTGTGCTTAAAATGCGCTTAAGCCTTAAAGCGAGGCTCAAAATATATACTATTCTTGCATATGTTTATTAGTTTTGGACTATATATTATGTATGTATTCGTATCTTTTTCTTTTTGCACCTCTTTTTTATTAAAGCCTACGATTTATTTGCGCTTTGCTCTAAAAATCCCAATAGACTTTAGAGATTTTTTGCGCTTTTCGCTTTTGATAACACTAGATTTGATTTAGGAATCAACTATGAATATATGATTTCCTAATCTAATGTTCTAATCTTCACTGAATTTATGTATACATGAGAGTTCCTTGTATAAATCTTCACTTAATTTGTCTGTATAAGTATAGGTGAGAGTTATGAGAAGTATTTTATCGATTTTGCTGGTTACAGTTTATTACAGTTTGGTCTTTGACAGCTGCTTTCACTTCTCTTAGGATATGCAAGAAATGAAAGATTGCTATGATAGGTTACTTTCTGCAGCAGCTGCAACTGCTAATGGTGCATATGGTAATTTATTGCAATTTTCTTCACTCCAGTTTCTGAATAGTGCTGAAGTAACTTTACACTTGGATAGTGTCTGTATTTCATTTTTCGGAGTATCTTCTACTTGTAAATACATTTATGAATATTTCCATATATTCTTTTTATAATCGAGAGTCTCTGAGGGCCACTTGGTACATTGTTTGAAACTCGGTGAATAACGGGCCCGCCCTTATACCCTTCTCCACTTAATACTAGGTTGTTGTCTATGACAGGATCCATCTTTGAGAATAATTCATGGGCTAGAAGCATACTCATATATAACTACTTTTCACTTATTTAAATGACCCAGATAGTAGTGGACGCTGTAAACATGTAAACATAAAGCATTTGAGCACAGACCTATGTTTCATTTTGCATCTATAATAGGTTCAAGCATTTAGCTCCGGTGGCGATTTCATATTCCTTCAAGGGGCTCCTTGAAGTGCTATTGCAACTCATGCAGAAAAATTAGAAAAGAGTTATTGGTTAACAAGGTTACTTATCAAATCAAAACAAATAGAGTTATTAGTTAACATAGGCTTCTAGTGAATCTGCTGAGATTTGCATTTAGTTACTGCAGTCACTTTTAGTTAATACAACAATACACCCAGTATATTGCTACACACCGTGGGGTCTGGGGATGGTAGAATGTATGCAGTCCATACAACTACCTAGTTCAGGTAGAGATGCTGTTTTCGGAAGACTCTTGGCTCAAAACAGAGCAATATACAACATAAAAATTATAAAATAAAATTTAAATATAAAATATAAAAATACAAAATATAAAAAAGGCATAATATGCTGACACGACATAATAGGAAAAAAAAAACAATAAGCAATATGCAATAAGACAATAAGGCAATAGGATAATAACAAATGCACGACTATAAACTCACACTACATGAAGCAACAAACATACCCAAAACTTTGGGAACCAGACTCTGTACCTAAAGTACTATTACTCTTAAGCCCCTACGACTACAAACCTACTAGCCAACAAAACCAACCCCCAAACCTACTAACCTAATACTCGTTCTCCACGTCTTTCTATCTAGGGCCATATCGTCGTTCAATTGTAATTCCTTCAAATCATGTAATGTCACTTTCTCCAATGCTTTTTCAGTCTACCTCTTCCTCTTGAACCCATCCCTCACCAACCTTTTACATCTACGTACAGGATCATTCGTATCCCTCCTAAGTACATGTCCAGATCATCTCAATATCGCCTCCCGCATCTTATCTAATAAGCTATGGATCTGAATTTTAAAATTTAAATTAAGTTATTTTAGTTGTTGAGATATTTTAGGTTGTTTGAATTTCAAATTATGCAGTTTTTATGGTTGTAAATTTGGCTATTTAAAGGCCTCAATGCTTAATAGAATTATTGAGAGATATTCTCCTATAAAAAAATATCTAGAGTTCACCATCCTTTTTTTAAAAAAACTAATAATGATATCAAGAGTTTCATTGATCTTATGGGATCTGTGAGTTCTTCCAAAAAACTACCATATCATTTTAGCCCTTCAGGGATATTTTCAATCCGTGCTTTGTGCCTGCTATTTTTAACCTAATTTGAAAAGTGGCAAGCAACAATCTCTTGAATGCATCAAAAAATTTCACTGACAAAAACTATCAAATTTGATCTGTAAAAATAAAATTATATTTGAAACCAACGCTTGATATGATGGAAGAAAAATTCTTACAACAAAAATTTACAAATCCTACAATTATTCAGATTAAAGCACTTTTAAAAGAGCTTCTGAACACAACAAGGTTGTTGAAGATGTTTTGTATGCGCAAACCAAAAGAAGAAAAAGAAAGAAGAAACATTCGCAAAGTTCAACAACAATCACAATTATTTAGCATCAAGCACCAAAGCTAAATTGAGGAGGATCATTTTTAAAATTGCAGTAACTAAAGCAAAGGAGGAGTGATGAGATTTGCATTTAGTTGCTCCATTAACTTTTAGCTAATAAGCTGTTTAGAGGTAAGATGAATTTGAATTTTAAATTTTAAATTAGGTTGTGTTAGTTGTGTTAGTTTTTGAGGTACTTTAGGTTGTTTTAATTTCATATTATGCATATTTTTGTTAAATTTGGCTATTTTAAGTCCCCTAATGTTTAATAATATTATCGAAAGTAGTTTCAATCCATTGAGAGCCATTTTAACCCCTTTTTAACACCCCTCCCCTCCCCCTTTTTTTTTAATTTTTAAAAACCAATAGTTCAAATAGGGAAGCAAATGCATTACCTATTAGATTCAGAAATTGACTGGTTGCCGAGGTACTGCAAGGACATGCAGATTCTGAGAATTCATGAAATGACTTAAGAAGATGGAAACCTAACTAAATGCTGTTTTATCAATCAAACAAATCTAACCTTTAGTCTTTAAGAGTACTTATTATTCTTGCAAGCTTGAACTTTATATTTTATTCATTGAGCTGTCAACAGGAAACAAATTAGCTTAAGAAGCTCTGTCTCTGTGTACTTCAATCCATTATCACATTAACAGTAGAATTTGTTGCACAGGTTGACCAATAAACAATGAAATACTGGTTGAACATAATATCTATATTTATTACCTTAGTATGCATGCAGATGTTTTTATTATTAATTAGCAGGGATTATTACTCAGCTTTCATCTTTGTTTCTTAACAGTTGGATTCCTACTTATGGAGAGCTTTTTGTCTAAGTTATATTTAATTGAGATAAGTCTATTTTCAGAATTTTCCGAATCGCTGCGCGAAATGGGTGATTGTCTTCTTGAGAAAACGGCATTGAATGATGATGAAGAAAGTGGTCAGTATGAAGCATTACTATATTTAGTTGATGAATTGTTGACCAAGTTTACTTATTTTTTTTTTCAACTAAACATTTAAGTTGTTAGAGAGGAGACACTTCTATTTATTTGTTTTAGGGATACAATCTGTCACATGCGGTTCTAATTCTTTATCTTAGGCCTGCATGGTTTCTCTGTGTTATTGGTGTTAGTGTAACCTGAACTTAGAGTTGTTGCCTGCTTTGAAATCACGTTGAATTTGAATCGCCTCATTTAAAGCATAACCTATTAGACACGGGAAACTTTTATTTATTTATTTATTATATCTACATTATTAATAAATAGTTATCTAACAAAAACAAAAGGATCCCAGAAGAAAAGCTCTATTATATCCATGCTGGTACTGGTACTCATTGCATGATAGCAGATCTGACTAATTACCAAATCGAAGGAAATAGATTGTGTTAATCGTGGTTTCCTTCATTCTTCAATGGTAATGTGCACATCTTTAGATTGATAGAATTCATTATATTGATATTTGATACTGCATTGCTAAGAGATCGGCTGTTTGCACTTCTGATTATTAAAATTGAATTGGCTAATATATGAACAGGTAAGGTGTTACTAATGCTGGGAAAACTGCAGTTTCAGCTTCAGAGACTTGTAGATAACTATGTGAGTTCTAGAAGTTGAATGTCAATTATTTCGAAGTTCTTGAAAATACCATATTTGATGTATATTTATCTTCTCTTTTCAGCGCTCTCATATTATCCAGACTATTGCAGTCCCCTCAGAATCCCTTATCAATGAACTGCGCATAGTTGAGGTTTGTCATTTAGATAAAGCAACTCTAGCTATGGACTACACCTGCTGATGGTTTTCTTGGGGTCCAATGGTGTTATTTTTCCTATGCTGATATTTGCAATTTCAAGAGCTTCATTGTTCTTCTAGAAAAAAAAAAGAAAAAGTTTGTGGTGCTTTTGTTTCTAGTCACCACGCGTCTCCGTCGTCTTGATACTTTTCTTGATTATTTTAATAAGCACTGTGCAACATTTTAAATTGGCGTTATCATGTAACATATTCACTTTTGCTCCTCACCTACTGTTTACTTGGTGTGGTCGTTTACTTGTCATAAATGATATATCATAATCGTCACATGTCCTCTTTATTGGGATTCTTGATTTTGATGGTTGCATATGAATGCAGAGTAGCTTAGAATAGCTTGTTAAATTCATTGGTGTCATGGTGAATACAGAATAAGTAGGAGGAAAGATGATTGCACTTTGGGAGATTTAGTAGTGTAATAAATATGACTTGTATTTTTCTTGTAGTATAATAAATATAACTTGTATTTTGCTTGTCTTACTTCAAGTACCTCTTTCACGGAAATTTTATTTTACTAGATTAATACTATAAAACCTAGTGTATAACTTTTGCCACTTATAAAGTCATCTACATTGATTACATGCTGCTTACTGTAGCATGAAGACTAAGGAATCTGATATTTACAAAAATTGACAAGGCTAAATAGTTTATCGTTTTGTCGTCTCTGTCGATGGTAGATAGTAAATACTGGGATTAAGTGTCCACTTAGAAACATCGTTCATGCGTTAACATCATATGTTGTTTTTTTGCTTGCATTTTTCTCATGCTTAAGCATTTGACGTTTTCTTTCTTCTTTGTGAAGGAAATGAAGATGCAATGTGATGACAAGAGGTAATACGAAATTACTTCTAATCATTTGTGTAGCTTTTGTCAATGTGAGCGTCCTCTCACTCTCTCTTCTTTGCCAGAGAAGCGTATGAGAAGATGTTGCAAAAATATAGAGATAAAGGCAGGATAAAAGGGACTAAAGGAGAATGTATTTCTTCTCATCAGCTGGAAGTAGCTCATGAAGAATATGATGAGGGGGCTAATGTTTTTGTATTCCGTATGAAGTCCCTCAAGCAAGGGCAGTCCCGCAGCCTTTTAACACAGGCATCTCGACACCATGCTGCACAGGTTTTTTTTTTTTTTTTGTTGTTGATGTTAATGAAATCGCTTAAGTTTCATAGTTGATAAAAGTTTATGCTTGCACCATATTTAGGGTGGTTGTTCATGAGCTTTGGCTTGTTTTCCAAATCAGTTATCTTTCTTCAAGAAAGCCCTCAAGTCCCTTGAGGAAATTGAGCCACATGTCAAATTGGTGACGGATCTGCAGCATATTGATTACCACTTCCGCGGGCTTGAGGAAGATGATGGAGTTGATGCCGGCAATGAGGATGAAGATGGAAACAATTTTGAGGATGACTCTTATGATGGATATGAATCGCTTGATGATGGTGAACTGAGTTTTGACTATGGACAGAATGACCAGGTTCATACATCAACCAATTCAATGGAGGCAAGTTTCTCTCCTTTTTTCTTTTTTATTCTGGGATTTATATGGAAATTCATGAAATTGTTCTATTATTTGAAGCGTGGTATTCTGTATTTGTTCTGAATTGTAGATGGCGATCTGTGTACGTATCTGAGGGGGAGAAAGATAAAAGTTTCACCCTTGTAGATGACTGATTGTATTAATCACCATATCTCAAGTAATATTAGGATCCATAGGAAGAAGAATGTCATGTTGGTTTCCATCTTCATTAGTAGGATATCCCATCACATTTTGTTAGACCTTATTTCAATTTTCAATAACATTCCATTTGAACATATGTTTTTAAATTTTTCTTAATTATTTTAGTTTTATAAATTAGGGTTGTTAGGTTGATGGTTGGAGTTATGCAAGTATTAGTAATGCAGAGATTAGTTATACATGATTTAATTATTCATTAGTAGTTATTTGTCTTCTACCCTGCATAAAAAATGCAATAACTTGTGCATGTTTTATTTATCTGGTATAATATAATGATAAGCAAACATCATACTTGGTATTCTGAATTTTATACAAAGCAACAGAAAAGCTACCAAACATGATTTGAGCTATTGCTGGTTTTAATCATAGAACGGAAAAGGGGGAAAATATACCCCTGAACTTTCAAAAGTGGTACGTGTATACCCTTTGTTATATCGTTATACTTTAGGGACGTATATATCCTTTTCGTCATATTTTAGGGCCGTATATACCCTTAACCAAACGGAAAGGGTATATACATCCTTAAAGTATAACGAAGGGTATATATGTACTATTTTTAGAAAGTCGAGGGTATATTTGTCCCTTTTTCAATATTAATTTAAAGTTTATATTTGTATTACTAGTTCTATCAAATACGAAAAATCATGACTTGATTATTAAATTTTAATATATATATATGTGTGTGTGAGACCTTGTCTTTCTCATACGGTTAACACAAGACCTATCCCTCACCTTATAAGCTAATATTTTATGCATATTTCAATTAATGAATAAGACATCATCCACATTCAACAATATGTCATATGTTCTATAATAATTGTAAATAAAATAGGGTGTGAGTGGATCAACTCTGAAAAAAGAGGAGAATTTCTTAGACAAGATAATTATAAAATATATTCATCCATCTCTATAACAATTCCAAATGGAGATAGTGACACACTTAATTGACTCTTAATTTAATACTAATTCATTTTTAATATTTTAGAACTTTTTAATTATGAAGTTCATTTTTTCCTTTTAAGGATATACTCTTATAATTACATACTCATAATACGAAACGAGAAAGGGACAAATATACCTAGACTTTGAGAAATGGTACGTATATACCATTCGTTATTCTTTAGGGATGTATATACCCTTTTCGTATAGATTAATGGCATATATGACCCTAAAGTATGACAGAAAGGGTATATACAACCCTAAAGCATAACGAAGGGTAGATACGTACCATTTTTTTAAGTTCGGGGTATATTTGTTCCTTTTTCGTACATAGAATAACTCTCTTCCTATCCAGCAAGGCAGCAACCAAATGACCTTTTTGTGTTATGAGTTATATTCATCTAGTAGTATTTAATTTTTCAACAAATAATAAAATTCCCATATTAAATTGAACTTAATCAAATTGGCATCTTAATACTGACTAGATTATCAATTCTTGGATTGGCATGGAGGTAGTGAGGTTGGAAACGACCGATAATCATTCATCCTTTATTTTATTTTATTTTATTTGATTCTTGTTGCTAGCTCTCAAACATATATTGAAGTTGAACAGCCTTTTTTTTTTTTTAAATATATTACTCATTCAATTGAAATCATGCCAGGATTAAACTTTAAGAACTCTAGTGTTGACGTGATGAATTAAGATTATTCTTGGTTCTTTACAGTAGTGTGCTCGTTTGTACCATCTGCATAAATACTATCCTCATCAAGTAATTTGCTTTGCATTAGTTACTATAACAATACATGCATCAGGCAATACTTTCGCTGATCAAGTGGTTGTTGACAATATCACGTTTCTGCAGTTGGATAAGGTGGATGTTGCAGTTCTTGAAGTTGCTTCAAAGGGTGCATCAAAGGTACTATACATTATATTCGCTGACCTCCTTTAGTAGTTGAAATCCTTTTTTGGACCCCTGCTATGTATTTTTGAATTTAGTCTCATTTATCGTTATCAAAAAAATGAATTGAGGTTTTTATTTTTTGATAGAAAAAAAAGATGAATTCAATTTTCTTACCTTGTTATTTTTCTCCTTCAAATATGAGATTGCTGAAGCCAACCTGTCAGCATCTGAAGATTGATGATATTTTCTTCGGTGGGGGTTTTGTAGGAAAATTTCTGTAAAAGTCATGGTGGAAACAGTTTTTCCTTCTTCCGTGACGTCAACAGCACTAAATCGGCACCACTTTTGTCTGGGAGGAAACTAGATCCTGCTGAGGGTACCACACGAATGACTTTGTCACTCTCAAACAAGTTCCAACCATATGTTCTGCCCACACCACTTGAGGCAAAGAATCCAGATGCAGTTAAATCATCTACTGTAGACCCCCAAACAAGGCGAACTAGCCTGAGTACTAGTGTAGTTCAATCGTGGCATTCCTCTCCTTTGGATCAATTCAAATATGAAAAGCTTGTGACAGGTGAGAAGTTATCTGGACCTATCACCTTGAATACACAATCAGTTCCCACAGAGAGCAAAAATAATGCAAGTCCTGGTTGGTTGCCCCCTCCACTGTCAGAAGGCCTCTCATCTGCACAGTATGATTTGTCCAATGCTAAAAAGGTTAAGAGACAAGCCTTTTCTGGTCCATTGACGGCGAAGCCATGGCCAAAGAAGCCAGTTGTTTCTGCTGGTAGTCCAATTGCCTCAACTGGATACCCTCTGCATTTTTCTTTGCCTTTCTTGCATACTTCAACACCTGAACCGTCATCGAACCCTAAGTTATCTTCTCGCAATTCTCTCATGTCATCACCTAAAATAAGTGAGCTACACGAACTACCTAGACCACCAGCTAAATTATCCTCTACAAAACCCTTACGTCAGGTTACTCATTCAGGACCTTTGGTCTCGAAAGTCCAGCAACTTTCTCCCACAAATAAAGCAGCAGTGTCTTCAGCTGCTTCTACACTTCCAACACCTCCAGCTCTTCCTCGTAGTTACTCCATACCATCTAGGGGTCATATGAAAACAGCGCTTCATGTTTCCAAGCCACCGGAAGATATGGCTTCACCTCCTTTAACGCCAATAGCCTTGGCGAAGAACCACCATACTTCCCCTGGATCATAGCCTCCAAACTGCTAGTCAAATTAAAAGTGTGGCTAAGAGCCACCAGTGATTCTCTGGCATTTCAAAGGAGCTTAATCATTCTATCAGTGCAATCCAGTTAGGGTGAAACACAGCATTTTGCTTGGCTATCCTAATGTACAGGTTAAGTCGTCTGTTGCTTCTGATGTATGGTGACATTTTTGTTTTGGCCATAAAGTACATCTGGTTTGCTTTGCTAATGAGATACAGGAGTCTTTGCCTTGTAACTATTTATAGCTTCTATGAGACCACAATAAGTGGCTTAGATAGACAGCTGTTCTAAAATCTTTCTGTAAATATCCTACAAGTAATCTATCCATGTGGAGAAGAGTAACGAGAAGGGAGAATATGGGAACTCTAGAAATTATACGTTTTCATTTACTTGGTTAGTTGTACAGGTGTGGATCATTACAGTTCAACTGACATATGTTAATAACTTTAGTGTGAACTGGAAATATGGAACATTTCAAAGTTCAAACTCATTTTTGATGCAGCTTAATGCAACAGAAGGAGCTGTTCGAGTAACATATTGAGAATAAATAGATTGATTTAATGGTCTTTTCAAGAGGTGCCGAGACAAATCTGCATCTTGTATATTCAATGTTGTTATAAGTTACTGTAGTATTTTAATCATGAGATATACTGATTCGCTAGCCTCAGCAGCCACAATATAGTAGTCCTATTGCAATGCATGATTGTCATGCAACAGCTTATCCTGGTCTCGGGATGCTTCTGTGCTGGCTCTACTAGCTTGCATGACGGGCTGTAAGATGCTGGTCTATTGGTGAAGGAAGGGAAGGGCAACGGTACTAGTCACGCCTGTTGTGGACATAGACTAGGGCTATCTGTAGGCTAATGTGTATGCATGTAAGAAAACAGAAGCACGCACACAAGATGATCTGGTATTCCTTTCTAAGAGGGAAGGGGATTAATTTTTTCTGGAAGTGTACCAAATGGTAGAAATGAGAGTGAATTTTGATGGTTGTAACATTTTGGGTTCTTTCTTGATCATTTATTTGTGGATGGTCTCACATCTTCTCCGCTTGTTTACTGTTTGAATACAAAAATCAGTGCTGATTTTAAGCTTCAGAACAAAGGGGCATAAACTGACTGAAGATGAGGAACATTGGTGGTCAAACATAGCTTTATACTTTGTCGTCGCTTTGTCCACTTCCAGAAGTTATTGTTTTCACCAGCAGAGAATTAGACCTTCATATGATTTGCTTTGTTCTGATGTCACGCCCCTGCATCTTTGCGTGAAATTTGACGTTTTGTTCTTAAACTAGGTCGGTCTTAAAGTTTTTTTACTTTAACAATCAAACTTATGCATAGTTGGTATAAGTTTTTTTAGAAGCTGAAGTTATGTCTGACCATAACTTACAGGATATTATAATATGAAAATATAAATTTATGTTTATAAAATATAATAGGGCATGCATTAAATACCAGAAGTTATTGTTTTCACCAGCAGAGAATTAAACCTTCATATGGTTTGCTTTGATCTGATGTCACGCCCCTGCATCTTTGCGTCAAATTGGACGTTTTGTTCTTAAAGTTTTTTACTTGAACAATCAACCTTATGCCTAGTTGGTATAAGTTTTTTTAGAAGCTGATATTATAATATAAAAATATAACTTTATGTTTATAAAAGATAATAGCGCATGCATTAAATACCAACAAAAATAGGAGTGTAGTGCAAGTGACAGCATCTTTCTTGCTCTAAAACATAAAAGATTAGTACCATTCTGTTGTTTACCATGGCAAAATATTATTTTCAATTTATTTAAGGAGAATTCTTATTAAATTTAAAAATGATTTAACTTAAACTTTATGAAGATCACGTATCCTTTGAACTCCTTTCAAAGATGTTGAATGGAATCACCTTTTGCTACAGTCCACCTCGTATAAAAGGA
The DNA here is from genome assembly GCA_039654485.1 of Withania somnifera. Classification (NCBI taxonomy): domain Eukaryota; kingdom Viridiplantae; phylum Streptophyta; class Magnoliopsida; order Solanales; family Solanaceae; genus Withania; species Withania somnifera. Next base: position 4,277,698 of record JBDJHY010000001.1, on the reverse strand, counting down.
AGCTTACGTAAATGTATCATTTGATTTGGACCATTTAGTTTTCAGGTCAGAATGTACACTATTTACACATTTTGATTCTATATGTATGTATTTCTCGAAAAAGTGATTCGATTGATGGGATTTGGTATGAGATTGATGATCTCGATGAGATTGATATTCCAATCTTTCTTCTTAGAACGTATTGATTTGACCCCATAAGCGGGACCAAGCA
>JBDJHY010000001.1:4267372-4277387 GCA_039654485.1 Withania somnifera | reverse complement strand
AAGAAGAACAAATGTTAGCCTAGAAAATGAACTGTTTTGAAGAACAAATGTTGGCGTGCAGCAGCAACTGATGTACAGCAGCCACTGTGCATGCACCAGCCTCTCACCTTTTTCTTTTGATTCTGTATTGTTTTTAAATGTTTGCAAGCTAGTTCCTTACTTCCTTTTTGTGATGTTCTATTTTCTCAACTCTCTTTTATAGTTCAAAAGAAAATTGGGCATATTTGGTGTGGAATAGTTCAAAAGAAAATGGGATATGTTGTGGAAGATGAAAGTTGTAGAAGAAAATTGGACATATTTGTTTATCCCATGAATGTGATTTAGCCATTTAGGTTGTCAAATTAAGTGGCTCCTTGTTGCTACTCTTTGATGGTGTAGGATTTATAATATTAAAATATTTATTACATCATTATAACGTCATCCGAGTTGAACCAATCGGATTCATTGACCCCAAACCCCTAAGCTCGTCTGAGTCGCTTGCCGAGCCGAGTCTGAAAACATTAGTTGGGATGCAACTCTTCTTTATGTCCTTGTAATTTTCATTCTTTATAATATTTTGACATACAATCATACGTACAAATTTTGGCAGATCTGTCATGGGATTCATCTGAACTTTAACCCTCGCACAATTGGGTCTGGTTTAATGAGTAGTGGTTGTGTCCCTGTGAAAGTATTTACCTACAACAGATGCGAAGGAGAAAAGAGATCGTTTGACAAAAAATTGTAGGTAACAAATTAGGGAACAAAACCCACGCTATGGTCTGTTGTTTCTTCATCAACATTGAAATCAGAATCATAGATGAGAGGCCTCATCTGATATGCCACCGTGTTCCTTCCTTTTACATAGTACACGTTCTTGGACATTAGGTTAACAAAATCTGCTAGGAGGGAACATCGAATTAGGATGTGTCTAAATATCAAAAGACCTATTTTGCAATCCCTTTTTATACTGCATTAAGTAAGATGTTTCATATGCGAACTTTCCAACCGCTGCATATTACAACTTTTCTACCTTGTTCATCTGACAATTGGTACACCATTGTTCATACATAACAGCCTTCAAACAAATAGGTTCAACATTATTAGGCGTCACAAATGTTTGCTGAATTCATACTGTTGGGATTTAATAGGCTACCATAGTCCAAAGGTTTGGACACTGGTTCACGACAAATTTTGAAAGTAGTTAAAGAAGAAGTATCAATGAGGGAGACTGGCCAGCTACCATTGGTTTGTGTGTCGGCTTGCCGGTGGCTTGAACTACCGTGAAATTAAGGTTTCGACAAAGGTAGGACCTGCATGTTGGAGAGAGAAAAGAGAGTAAGCTAGAGAACGGTGGATCTCTCATAGAATTAAAAAAATCATATTATTTCCTTTTTAAAGAAAGAAAAAACAAAGCAAAATTGCCGAGAAGGAGTAAAGATAGTCGAAGAAACTCAGTAGTAATCAGAGCAAAACTTGGAGAGAAAGTGATTCTGTTCTAATAAACTATACAGATATTGCAAAAGTTTTTAAAGTCTTTCAGAGCATTTCCTCATCTTACCTCCCATATATGTCATCCTTCAAGAGAAAAAAAAAAAAAGACAAGCCCTTCATATTCCAAAGGGTTTGTTTCAAATACATATCAACCAATGAACACCCCACATAAAAATGAGAGAATTGGTTTTGTAGGTCATTTAATCTTCATTTTTACTAGTAAGAGATCCGAAAATGTTATTTTCTTTAATTGAACTTATGATCAAGAAAGAGATCTCAACAGATAAAACGGGTGTTGTTTTAGTTTCAAAAGTACAAAACATACATACCCACATTGTTGCACATATGAAGTAATCTTTGAGCAGTGTGAAATTCAGTACATTATTTACTATTTTAATTATAGAAATCCTTTCAAGAGCAGTATGGGTTAATGAAGTGTGGGAACAACACTCCCCTAATGTATTTTTACATCCTACAGCTTCAACAAATCTCTTGGCCCCAAAGATGAGCCGACACTTATTCACCACAGTATCAAATAAACCATATTTTACTCCATTTTCTAATAGTCGGGCCATATACAAAATTAATTAAAGACTCTGGTAGAGCTAATTAGAGAAAAATTCACTAGAATTGGTGATGCCTATTTTTGCTTAACCCCATTAACTTGATTGAAGTACACAAAAGGACAATCAATAATTGAAGATGAAATATATCGTATAAGACAGCATAAACAAACTGCATTCTAGTTCATCCATTCTCTCAAGCAAACAAGAAATACGTCCATATACACAAAAATACAAAAGGAGCCAGGATTGTTCCGTCATCATGCAGGTAAGGCGAAACTCTTCTCTTCCCAGTTTGGAGGATCCACAACCAAACAAATATCGGACTTCTCAAAATCGGCAACCTACAAAAGGAAGAAAGCTTGCTCAACAAACCATTAAGATTTTTATTGACAGAAGCTCCATGAAATAGGCGCGGATCATAGAGTTGGATCAGTAAAAGCCTGTTACCTTCTGATTGCAGCTTGGACAATAATGATACTTGTGCCAGAGGCAATCCATTGATGGGCAGAGAAAGCATACTCCAAGCATAAATGGCATCATGCAACCAACAAAAGCTGCAGGACTGGGTTTTGATCTGAAAGCAACAAGAATTAAAGGAATTCAGAACGTCATCAGAAATAGATTACCAACAAACAAATAGCTGACACATGCTCAAAATAAGGCCATACTAAGAAAGCCCATCAATTCAAAGTTTATGGATGTTAAAGAGGCAGGTATAGGTAAACTTTGGATGTCTATGGGAGAAGTCGGAAGCGAAGTTTTTTTTCTGTTGGCAAGTAAAACAGAACAAGTCAGGAGCATTATTTGTTGTAACATAAGATTGCGTATGCCATGAAGGCAAGTTTTTTTTTAATCCGTTGCTACAAAGACAAGTTAAGAACATAATATGGATCTAGAAAACACATATTGCAAATGTTTGATTTCAGGATATTGCCTACATTCACAAGGAAAAAGTTGAGAGTTGCATATACATGTTCACATGCTGCCCCATTGCTAACAAAATCAACATCAGATTTCTATGAATCCTTTGTGTCATAAAGGCTAAAACCAAACAGGAAATACTCCTTTCCTGGGTAAATGATGTCATCTACCCCCCTCCGTGAGATTGAAAGGTATGATCAGTCTTCTAGGCCCCAGTAAAATGTACCATACTAGATTATAACATGTTATAGTCCATAAGATGAACTCGAGTTCTGGTAAAACTATAATAGTTTTTTCCCATGCACTTAATCTCGTCTTCAACCCTTGACTAGGAATTTGGTCCTCCGCTAGGTCAGCTACACCGTGTGAACTTCCTTGAGAATCTATACGTACAAGGAAGGAGATGTAATTACTAATCCCTTATCGCTTTCGGCTTTAAGTGTCATTCCCCTTTCAAGTATAACCAATGTCCTCTAGGAAGCTAATTGACAAAATATTTTAGAATAGCAGTTGTTAATAGCTTAGTTGATTGAAGCAGTATTTAATTTTGACTTACATTGTATGCAAGATTGCATGTTATTATTTAGCAACTACTGCAGTACCAGGAAGGAATATAGAACTCAAGAAGACACTTAGGCTGCCATGTTTTTGGTGCGATGATCATCACATATTTATATTTTTTGAGTGAAGAGAGAAGAGAGAAGAAGATAAGCCTAGGCATAAAATGGAGGAAAGAGAAAAAAAGAAGTAACATCAACACCCAGGAACTACTTTAAAAACGATATTCCATATTGCTGCCAGCGATAAGCAACTGCAGGCCAATTTAGTGAATCAACTCATGAGCTGCAACACAATATACATTACTTATGCACAACATATTGATTTTATCTACGAACTTGGTCATTTGCACAGTCCATGAAAAGAATCATGCTAAAGCATGTATCCGTCTGGCACATGGGTAGTGTATTTTCTATGCTCTTTAGCCATGTAATTTTTTAAATGTGGGCCTATCACTATAATGTCCAGCCACTGTGATTGGAAAATGTGATCACACCATAGTTCAAGACTCGACAGGGGGCACTTGATGAAGTTGGAAGTTTCAAACGATCTTTTGGAGAAGTTTACTAACCTTTTGTTTTAATTAAGATTATTGACATTTGAATCTGAATATTAATTCTAAGATGTTGCATCTAGATCTAAACATTAAATAATTAAGACCATTTCCCACTTTAAAAAGTACAAATCCCAATTTCCCACTGCTGCAGCCTCTTGTACTCTCACCAATTATTTAAAATACTCTAACCAGTTATTTGAAATTTCCAAACCTCCAGTGAAATCCTCCTACAACCTCCAAAGATCAACTTTCAAAGAAGAAAAATAAGAAAGTCGTATTTTCAATTCATTTCTTTTCCCAACCCCCAAGAATTACCACCACCTACTCACGCAGTCAGAACCGTACCACAACAAAAAACCATTGATGTCAAATCTGGAATCAATGAACCACCATTTGTTATCTCATATATGACCTTTTTAGAAGTTTTGCCTTTTTCTTCCCATACACGACGTAGTTTCAGAACATGGGTGTTTGTATTCTTTATTTTGCATTTGCATTTGGATGTGATTGGTTGGAAATGATCCTGGTGAGGACATTCTGTGGACGGAAACAAAAATGATCTCCTATGTGTCTATTTTGTATGTGTTAATGGAGATTTGATGGCGGTGAGTTTAGTGGTTTTCCGGTGGCATGGCTTGCATCGGACGGCGGCAAACTGGAGTGGTAGTGAAGTTCAGTTGATCGAACTAAGTTTGATGGGTCTGGGTGCTGGTTTCAAGATGCAAGAACAACGACCGTGGCGGCATGAGATGAAAAGGGAGGGTCTAATGGTTTAATTACTTTGCACAAGATTTGATTCATTTGGAACTATTCAAACTCATGAAGTGATTGGATCTTGAAAAATAAATTCATGTCCATTATGAGAAAGCAAATAGGGGCTAAATGCTATAACATTGGGGAGTCTAGACTTGAAGAATGGAACTGCTCCAAAACGCTTTAGAAAGTGTATTTACTCTTTTCTTTCCCTTCACCCGAGAGTTCTTCCAGTTGAGCTTGAGTTGCGACTTCACCGGCTGATACTTCTTTTTCTATCATAGACCGTGGCTTCAATGGACTAAATTATAAGAAATTTTTTAAATCAAAGATGAATATTTGTGAATAATGTGGATATCATTTGGGTTGTCTCCGAAGATCTAGAAAGAGATATTTTTATGTCAGCAACAAAAGCCCAACGGAGATACCCACATAAATAGCGGGTTTGATTGCAGAATTAGATAGGTCGGCGAATAAAAAGATTTGTCCTTCAGTAATGGAAATTACGTTAGTAGGAATATAAGCAAGCCTTAGCTTTAGCTACTTCAATCTTCCCTTTCCTCATGTTCGAGTAAGGAAAGTTGTACAAAGAAAAAGATATTCTAAAGACTTGTTCACAAAAAATGCCAAATGAAAGGCATTTTTACATTACTCCTTTTCCACGTGAATGCAGATAAGATTCTTACTAAAAAACTGAAAGAAGACTAAAAAACAGAGGAAGAAAGAGATGCAAAAATCAAAACTGCTTACTTTTAGAAGTTGAAAAAACTGAGCATCAGACTGCTCATTGCGAATTGCGCTCACATATACACGAGCACAAGAAATGCTCAATCGACAAGGTCACAATCATAAAAGACAATGTCGTGAAATGCAAAAGGAACTGAAATCCACAACACCATGAAACTCGAGGAATTAATATGATAATGAACAAGTCTGAGTCCCACAAGTCTGCCTTCGTAATTTCCATCCCCAATTACAAAGATTGCCAGGGAGGATCAGGCCAGGAAGCATGTGGCCACTTATGATTTACACCTACTTAAGGGTATTTCAGGCCATATATTGTCTTTTATTAGCCCTAACTATAAATACTACTTTCCTAGTTAATTTCCTTGATTATGCTGATGAATTTTAATGAACTTTATGAGCTTGAGGTGAACTTATGGTTGCCTTTCAACTTTCTTCCTCTTTCTTTTTCGATGACTGTGGTGTCGGGATCAGCTTTTGCAGACCTCGACTAAACCCACCGAATACCCGTCACCTCTGCCACTAGCAATATGTACCAGGTAACTATTTCCACCAAGGTAGAATAGATGAAAAGAATCGCCCAATGAGTTTGTCTCTGCTGGGGTTTGAACCTGAGACCTTAGACCTCATGGTTCTTTAACTTACTTCATTGATCACTACATCACACCATTAGGTGCCAGCCTCCTTACTTTTTTTGAACTTTTTTTTTAAAAAAATTAAAGGTAATCAGTGTGCAATTACTGGTTTTGTCCTTTTGGCATACTATAGCTACTATATGGAGGGAAAGGAACCTGATTAGATTTCAAGTAGGCAAGTACCTAGTAGAGAAAGTAGGCAAAGAAATAGCATGTCACATTTATATAAAGGGAAGGAATCTTACAAAATAGGAGGCAAAACTTAGCAACATGAAAGGAGTTCCTTGAAGTGACAAATTTAGAGATAGATGTTGAGAGTGTTTACTCTGTAGAGTTTACATGCTTTGTATTATTGTAACCTTGTTTATAACTGTCACTGGTAGAGGATTGAGGGAGCTTTTTCTTTCTTTGCTAGTCAGAACAGGTAGTTTATTTAGAAATAGATGGTCAGCACCTATTTGATTTTGTATTTCCCAATTATTGTATAAATGGAAATCTGATTTTTTTAAAAAAAAAAATTAGAGGTAATCCTTCCTCTTGAGAATTCTATAATAGTTAGGTGCCGGTATTGACTGTAATGTGAGGTTATTAGAATCTTTAAATTTAGTTATTATTGCATTTATCTTATCATACTCTTTTTCACCTATCCAGCATTTATGTACGCTTAGAATTGCTATTGTGGTAGACAATTTTATTTTTTTTTTTTGAGAAAGGTAAGCTAATGTGGTGAGACAATTAGTAGCAGAAAAAGTCAATGTTTCCATATAAGGTGCAAATGGAGTGAAAATGTAATGACCTGCGTGGTAATTTACTTGCCTTTCAGCTATTTTTGTGCTTAAAGTCTTCTGTTAGCTTTCCCAAGTCATTTATGACTTGCTGGGACCGGTAGATTGGTTCCGTGGCAGTTCTATTGCCGGTTATCTCAGTTTTCTTGTTTTAAAGGCTTAACCTTGAAACAGTGAAACTTGACAATGAACTCTTAGCAAATGAGTTCAGAATCAGATTCCAACAGTTCCTTTAGCTCCGGAATATCGACTTTGGTCTACTTGGATCTTTAGAAAGTCCCGAGATTTACTGTTTGAGGTTCGAGTTGTTCAGTCAGAATTCAGTTCGGCTGGAATTCAGTTTGGAGCTAGTATGCCTTTTGGTATCTGGAGCGTCGAATTGAAATTCTGACGTTTTCATTAGCTCCTTAATGTCGAATTTGGGCTGGTAGGGTTATTGGCACGCTTCCCAAGGTGTACGGGCTCATTTAGAGGGCCCGTGTGGGAAGTTGAAATTTTGCTGGTTCTGGTCAAGTTTGATGTAGGAGTCTTTTTCACGTAAACTATCTCGTATGGCCCTTTCGTCGATTTCGTTGAGTTACGAATGTCATTTCTATACAATTGCATATTTAGTTTGTAAAAAATTTGTGTCTAATTCTATTTCAAGCCCTTCGTCGGTGTTTTTGAAACTGCTTTAAAACAGTTGTTTTGCTGTCAAAAATGCAAGCCCAGGGCTTTCATCACATTTGCGAGCCCTTAGCCACGTTCGTAGTGCTCTAGGGATTTTGTTCATAGCGATCGAGAAGGCCTGGTTGCAATCACAATGCTTTGGAAACTCAAGGGTTGCGATCGAGGGGGGTGATCGCGATGCCTTGAGGCGGACCCGGACCGGGGCCAGTCCTCACCATGATCGCAGTGGACCGCTCGCGAACACAAGGTCCGATCCGGCTTGACGTCACGACAGAATGGTCGTGAACGCGATGATGTGTGTCCAGATCTATATATATCAATTTCCAACTTCTTCCTCCTCCAAGCAAGCTCATTTCCCACATTGTTATATACAATTCTTGGTTTAGAGAGGTTTTTCGTGGGATAATCGCTAGGCATTAATTATGGATTGTTTGAGGTTCTTTGGTGATCGTTTATCTATCATTTTCAGGTGTGTTTTATGGTTCTTTTCTGCATGATCAATTCTTAAAATATTTTTTCTTACATAAATTTTCTTTGGCCAATATTGAGAACCTACTCGAGGTCCGTTTTAGTTCAATTTTGAACCACAAGTTTCCTGAGTTAAGGCCTATGTCCAAGTATTTTTAGTTCTATTTGCTGGGTTGCAGGGTCCATGGACCTTTTTTAGGCCCGATTTTCGACCCGAATTGCACATGGGTATCATTATTCACCTTTTGACCCCTGGATTACCATTTTCATAGTTTCGAGTTGTTTTGAGCCTTTTTGGAGCTTCGGGTCGTTTATGCGTGCTTATCGAGAACTACCACAAGCGCCCAAGTAGGCTAGGCTTACTTTGACTCCTAGACTGGGGCTTATATTGTATATTTATTGTGTTAGGCTAGATGTTGGGTTGGGTTGCTATGATGGTTTTCTTTCTGTTGTTTTCTCTCTTATTATTACTTCCCCTACTACGCGCGACCCCGCGTGGGGGATATAAGAGTTCCCGGGCTAACATAGTCCCGATTTGCCTGCTGTCGGTATTCTCCGAACCTTTAAAGGTGGGTTGGGGTATTGTGAGGACCTGCAGTATAGGGTGTTCCTAGCTAATGTGTTGTTGACTTGTTTGCTCCATTGCTATGCTGTGTTCATGCATTCGAATTTAAGTCGTGGCTTCGTGGGTACGGGTGCGGTCGCCGTACCACTGTTTCTAGATAGCTAATTAATTAACTAAAATAGAGGATTTATATGCCTAAACTGGAAAGAGTTTTTCCTATATCTATATATGTACATATTCCAGGACCATGTATGGTACAGAGCTATTTTCGAGTATAAAACTACTACATTTTGACTGTAGCGACTACTTTCCTGGTTATCTAAGGGGCACGGTCCCGGTGTGGTAAGCTTAGGGGTACAGTCCCGGTGATGATTGTGGGGCGCGAACCAACACTTGACTATGGGAAATGAGCCTCTGACATAAGCCGACTCTTAGCTATTGAGGCGCAGTCTCGGGCACGGGTCCCAGAGTGAAGGTTTCAGAGGCACGGTCTCCTGTATTAAATGTTTACGCATTGTGATCTACTGTTCTCACCCCCTTACACTTATTCTATCGTGTTGTTTGAACTCTCCGGGTTTATGGAGGAAGTCATGGTGAGTTTCTTGTTTGTTTTGTTTGTGCTTACTGGCAGGGTGGGGTGTCAAGTAGATTTTGTATGTTTCCCAGGGACATATGGGTGGTTTTTTGGGTTATATCTATTCTCTACTTATCCTTATGCCTTTTTAGTTACTACTAATTGATATTACTTGCCTTCTTACTACTTATGCTCAGCTGGAACCTAGGTACGTTTTCGATAATCGATCCTCGAGGCTATGTGAAAGTTGGTTATTATGTGGACAGAAGTACATAGACCTACTTTCTTAGATTATGCATCTTTCTTCAGTCATGCGTAGTTGTATATAATATATGTTGTTGACTTTAGCTATGCAGTTAGTTTTTGTTCCTGATTTCTTACTCTTATGACCTGTTTTACTTTCCTCGTCTTTATTTTACTTATGCTTTATTTGCGCCCGATCGGCCTATAATGCCTACTCTGTGTTGCGGTATTCATACTGCACTTCTGCATTATTTTTATGGTGCAGGTACCAATGTGAGTCATCACAGGAGGCATGATCGTGCGGACTAGGTTGTTGTTACTCGAAGACTACGTTGTGCTACTGGCATACAGGTCGATGGTGTCTTACTCCGGTTGTTGTCTGCTCTATTTGTTCCTAGTAGGCAATGCCATAGTTTGTATTTGTAGGAGCTTGTATATGTTGTATATTTTTTTTGGAGTAGTTCTATAGTTTCATATGCCATTGACACTAGGTTCTGGTTGGGTT
>JBDJHY010000001.1:4250587-4262982 GCA_039654485.1 Withania somnifera | reverse complement strand
GTCATTTTACGGCAGTGAGTATAGCTTTTTGACGCACGTGGTAGTAGCGGTTGTGGAAACATGATGATATTGATTACTGAGGACCATAACATATACATCGGCATTAAATTCCTTGACTTTCCAAGTACGGCTAGCGGATATTACTGATATGATATCACTGATATGAGGCACTATGCGCCGGCGGAATAACACTGATATGAGGCACTATGTGTTGGCGGGATAACACTGATATGAGGTACTAGATGCCGATGGGATAACACTATTGCGGGGCACTATGTGCCAATTGTGATTCAATGTGGCTCTGAAATTGAGATGTGAGGTTCTGATGTTGATCATGTGTATGTTTACTTTTTCGCACTTATTTTCTTCAGTGTGCTCATAGGTAGAAATGGGGGCCTATGGGTGAGCATGTTTATGTGTACGCTACGCTTCTTTATGGGGGATTTGTCATTGTTTAATTTCTTTACTTTATTATTCGTATCACTGTGTAGTTGTCCTTATCGGTTACTTATTATTTCATGTTATATGGGATTAGTGCTTTATACTTTTATTCATTCAATTGTTCTTTCACTTGAGGTTACTAGTATACCGACCATGTTCTATCCCTATCTTTCTTGAATCTCATTTATTAGGTTATATTTCACATATGTTGTTGCGAGGATGCCGAATTCGTTCTCTTCTATTGCCTGTGATCCTGTAATGTGATTAGCTAGCACTATCAGTCTATGTGACACTTGTTCATACTTGAGTTGCTAGTTTTTCGATATTATGCTATTTGCTTTTGTGACCGTTTTTATTGTACTCTGTTATTTACTGCTTCTATTATTGTTATGTGGTCAGTGGGCACTCGAAGACTACTGGGTATGGGTTGCTTTGGAGACTTGTACTCATAATATATTTGCACATGTGCAGATCTGAGTGCAGGTTTTCGCTCATGACATATAGACAGCTGTTCGTTCGAATCTTATTTACATCGGAGATTCAAGGTGAGCTTGGCGTCCAGCTTGTTCCTGCTTTTCTTCGGATTTATGTTTTATTGATCTCCATTGTATTTTGGAGACAACTTGATACTATATTTATTTTGTTTTATTATTTTGTACTTAGTGGTTCATTTGACACTAATACTGGATTTTGGATAGATTCTGTTATTCTTTAAGACTTCCGCAAACTAGTATTGTATCTTTCTTTTGATATTCTTCCATATTTAACGTAGTAGTCCTCCACTTTGGCTTCAGACTACGGGATTTGGTTCTCCTACTGGTGGTATAGTAGGTACCATCATGATTCGAGAAATCGGGTTGTGACAAAGTCTCCCCTTCAATTCTCCATTCAGAAATTTCGTGATCCGATTTCTGGTTATTGAATAAAGATACCTTCCATCTTCTTGTCGAATAATTTAAAGTTTTTAGTTATGACTCCCTGATCTCAAGAACTAGAGATTTAACCCAATTGTGCAATATGTCCTAATTTTAGTTCCTCATGATATTTTCATGCTTAAGAACACATTTTTATACTATTTATGCCTTTTCATGATCAAATTATGATTTCAGACTCAGACTTAGTCTCCTATGATATTGTTATATATGTAAGTATTTTTCATGAATTATCATTGTTTCTCATGATTTTGTCATAGTATTCAGGTTATACTTAGACTCATGCATGAATTTATGACTTTACTCATTTATTGCAGTATTTGGATTATCCTTAGGCTTATGCATGAAAATTATGTTCTATTCAATATACTTAGTATTTTAAGAAAGCTATGCATGATATCTCAATTTTCATGTTAAACTTAGCTTGATTTAATATAAATTTATTATTTGATCACAAACTCATATTTAATCAGTGTAACTAGTACAATTTTCATAAATTCAAATAGAATACATATTTTACTAGTCCATGCATTATTTAGTATATTATGAGCACAAGTATTTTAGTGATATGATTCAAGTCACGAGACTTGGATCACGTAAAATGAAATAAACAAGAACGTGCGAATTCTACATAATTTTGATAAACAATGAAGAACCAAATCAATTGAACAAAGCGAAACACCAATGAATCCACACAAGTGCGACATGATGATTTCTTGATAAAATAAGTAACTTGAACAATTGGAAGATTCTCCCATGCCTAATCTCTCACTAAGTAACCGGAGGATTCACCCTCCAACGATTATATAACTATGATTTAATACAAGATCAAACTATCCTATCAACTATGAACTACAAGCTTGAGAGCTTCCAATATCAATTCAAACAAATCTTAAAAATTCCAAAATGATCCTAAACAAGTATTTATATTATCTTATTACAAACTTAGCCAAAATTGACTCCAAAGTAGTGTCTTACAAAAGTAGCCAAATGTGAAGTGTTTATGGACCATATGGGGAAGCATATGAGGTATGTGGGCATATATGAGTTCACCACTTGAGATCATTGGGGAGATTCATTTTGCCCCGGTATGTAGAGCAAATACGGCCATATTTTATTCCTAGTAGTATATGACTTCAACAAAAGGGAATCAATTCCCTCACCTTCTACTTCGAACCTATGCACTTCCCAGAGCATTATTTAAGGCTTATACAAGCCATGAAGCTTGTGTACTTGCGGATATTATATCATTGTGATTTGGGAGTAGTATCTTGTACCGAACGAATTTATATTTCAGATAACTCCAATCCAAGAACTACATTATCACCATTGGTATTTAACCTGATTATGCTCGGTTTAGTGGATCCACACCAATCAGGTCCTTTAACTTGGCAAGTATTGGGCATACTCTTTTCAATATATTGGTCAATACACTAGACTCTATGACGCTCACATGGTTTATGCCAGTTAGGAAAATCTCCCATCATGTTCAACTCTCAGTTTTACATTTTATTATAAATACTGCATCTCACTAGTTTACAATTTATTTGACGTTAACTAATGTTTACTTATGCATTTACCTTTTCAGTAATGTCTCATGATAACTATGAGTCATAGTGTCCCAGTTTTCATGATCTATATTGATATATATTTAGTTCAGTTTACTTTTTTATCTCAGTATTATCCTTTAATTTTCTGCATATGCAAGCCTACATACTCAATATCTTTTCTGTATTGAGGCATACTTTTGTTCCTACATTGTCTCATAATTTAGATTCAAGCAATTCATCCCAAACTCAAGGATAGTTTGGATCCTAATCCCAATTGTCATTCAGTGATGGATCCTCACTCATTCGAGGACAGTTGCATTCTTTGGTTATTCTTCAAAGATTATGTCTTACTTCTATTTTCAGTATTTCAAGTTAGTTTAGGGGTTTGTCCCAACAGATTAGTAGTCTTTTGCTAGAGGCTTTTAGACACAGAAATTAGTATCTTTCAGTATTCAATGGGTTTTTCCCATGATTCTACAGTTCTAAATTGTTCATCTTTTCTCAAGAGTTTTATGAAAAGTCAATATTTGTATGTTTTTGCTTCAAGTTATTCGTGTATGATATTAGCATGTGCCCGATATCGGGATTAGTCTGAAAGCGTTCATGGTTTTAGGTACCACATCCCGTCCGTAGTGCAGACTCGGGACATGACAAAGATACGTTTTTAATCTGTTGGTTCATTTTATGAGTATTGTTTCAACTATTATTTTTTTCTAGTGTTTCCTAGTAAGAAAAAGTTGCTAAGACAATTGCCTAACAAGATTTGAGTGAGATTCTTAGATTGACATGATGTTTCTAGTGTTCAATGATGCACAAAGAGAACCAATTCACTGGGAGTGTTTCTTTTTTTTTTTAATGGCTGAAATTATAAATGTGAGTCTGTGACTTTTTAAATTTTCTTCGTGATTTTGGATTATTGTGAAATTTTTCTAGTAGCTTTTTTTATCTATATAGAATATGAATAGATTCGAATTATTTTAGAAAAAAGTTAGTAGAATTCCCCCCAATCCATTAAAGAGTTCTTGTAATTACAGTAACTCGTTATTTTTTTTTATTAATCAAATAGAATTTTGTTCTATTTATCACATTTATTTTCCTTCAATTCTAATTGAACTCCTATAGTATAAGTAGAAAAAACCACAGTCAATTTGGTACTAATATATTTTCATATTTCAAATTTATTACCATACATTAGTCAATTAAGCACTTTTTTAGATTCCAAACATAATATTTTCTTTTCTCGGAAAAGTAACTGCTGAAATATCTATTAGTCGGATCTATTCTTAAGGAATGTTAATTAGTTTGGAGACCCGTTAAAGAGTATTTGGAACGCAGTAATTCAGAAAACAATAGTAATAAATTAAAATTTAAATATTTATTCTTGTTATCACATTTAATTTCCTTAAATTCTATTTGTACTCTTGTAGTATAAATGGAAAAATCATAGATCAATCTAGTATAAATTTATTTCCTTATTTCACAATTTTTACTCAACTAGTCTATTAAACTTCTTTTTAGATTTCAAACAAACTTTGTTTTTTCTGAAAAATATAATTACTGAAAAGATTTATTGTATCGGGCCTATCCTTAAGGGATAATAATTAGGCAAAGTTTCACAAATGACCAAATTTAAAAGTTATTGAAGGTTTTGTATAGCTATACTTTGATATTTACAATCTATAGCTACTTTTTAATATGCTAAACAAAAAAAATTCCTCTCTCCTAATGCCGATAGCCTCTGTCCTCAATCTTTCCTTGTTTCTATCTCCCCCTCTCTCTTTCCCTCTCTCCTCAATCTTTCCTTGTTACTCTCTCCGCATCTCTCCCTTTCCACGTGCCTAAGTTCCCTAAGTTTGTTAGTGAATACGAGTTGCCTCACCTTAATGACTTCCCTCACTCTCTCTATCTCACACTTCGTATTTTTTTTCATCTATGTATTTTCTCTTTGTATTTTTACCTCTACTCTCTCTCTCTCTCTCTTTTCTTTTTTTCTTTTGTATTTTTACCTCTCTCTTGTTTTTTCTCTCTTTCTCCCTCTTTGTATTTTGAATTTTCACTCCTACCCCCATCAGTCTCTCCTTCATTATATTTTGTATTTTCACCTCTCTTTTTTATATTTTATATTTTGTATTTTGTATTTTCACCTTTCTATCTTTTTTTCCTCTTTGTGTTTTTATTTTTCATCTATTTATTTTTATTTTTTTATTTTCACTTTTCTCCCTTTTTTGTATTTTTATCAATTTCTCACGCTCTTTTATCTCCCTCTTTATATTTTATTTTTCAACTCTTTTTTTTTGTATTTTATATTTTTATCTCTCTCTCTTTCTTTTCCTCTTTGTGTTTTACATTTTTATCTCTTTATTTTCTTGTATTTTGTATTTATACACATCTATCTCTTTCTCTTTTATCCCCTTTTGTATTTTATTTTTTTCACCTCTCTATTTCCCTCTTTGTACTTTGTATTTTGTATTTTTTCTGTCTTTTTTTCTCTCTCCGTCTTTGTATTGTATCTTAACCTCTCTTTTTTCAATTTCTCTCTTCTTTGCATTTTGTATTTTCATCTTTCTCTCTCCTTTTTTATACTTTGTATTTTATTTCTCTCTTTTTTTTTGTATCTCTCTCTCCCTCTTTAAATTTTTATATTTTCTCAGCTCACTCTCTCTCTCTTTTCTCCTTTTTGTATTTTTATTTTCACATCTTTTTCTTCTTTACCTTTTTTGTATTTTGTATGCTAATATCTTTCTCTCCCTCGTTATATTTTATATTTTTATCTCTCTCTCTCTCTTCTTTTCTCTCTTTTTTGGTATTTGTATTTTCACATCTTTTTTTATTTATATGCTTGTTGGTATTAGTATTTTCACATCTTTCTCTCTTTTTTATATTCTTTGTTTTCACCACTTAATATAGTTTCAACGAATGCAGCTGTATCTAGTGATTCGTGCCTTGTATATTCACTTTGTATACAAATAATCCAGTTGATATACTCAGTGTAGAACCATCTAACTATAAATGATACGCATATCTAAACCATAATACATATATTTAATGGTTAATGTACATATAATTGATACATATACATAATAGTTGGTTAATACATATACAATTATACCAAATAAAAAATAATATATTTGTATTTGTATCATGCAAACAGAAATGTATTTATAAGTCTTAGGAACAACCAAATACATATAATTGTATTTAGAATACATATTGACATAACAGGAAGGAAGTAGTTAAAACTTAACTTTCTATCTTTTTCATTTCACTAAGTTAATCAATGTCAGTTATAGCATGTATCATATATAATATGATCCTACATAATTGTTAACAAATATTAAAATAAATTACTCCAACTTAATAGTAAAGTAATTTATTTGAAATACACAAATATATATAATTCGTCAAATTTAATTTTATATGAAGGCATTTGATAGAACATATTTTTTAAAAAAAATATTTTAAGAGAAAAAGAGAGAACTGAAAAACTCAAAATTGTACCTTAGATATAGGGCAGCGAGAGAGTTAAAAAAAATATAAAAATACTGAGAGACTAGTGGGAGTTTTAAAAAAAATTAGTCAAGTGAGAGAAAAAAAATGAGAGGAAGCACATGTGCAAGGGAGAGAGGCAGTGAATGAGATATAGAGAAAAAAAAAGCACGATAGGAAGGGAGGAAAAGAGGCAGCACAAATGAGGGAGCGGGTGGAGAGAGGTAAGGAAAAAAGAGAGATTGAGAGAAAGGGGAGAGAGGTGGGAGAGATTTAGAGAGGAAGGGAGCGAGTCACCAAGAATGAGGAAGGGGTGGATAGAGGTGAGGAAAAGAGGGAGAGAGAGGAGAAAGGCAAGAGAGATTGGTATAGACAGAAGAGAGGCGAAAGAGATAGAGAAAAGGAGGAGAGAGGCGAAAAAGATTGAAAGACAGAGGAGTGAGGAGAGCGAATATTAAGAGAGAGAGAGAGAGAGAGGAGAGATATTCTTTTTACCTAATTATAGTTATATTAGGTAACTTTTTCAAACTATAGTTATAGAATATATTTTAGGATTAATAATTTTTCTGTCATATAATTTTTTCTATTAATTGGTCAGTTGACCCATTAAAGAGTATTTGCAATTGTAGTAACTCATAAAATTTTCTTATCTAAATTTAAATATTTTTTCTGTTTATCACATTTATTTCCTTCAATTCTATTTGAACTCTAGTGGTATAAATAGAAAAACCATAGACCAATCTAGCACCAATATGTTTCCTTATTTCGTATTTGTTACTCCCTCTATTCCATTTTAGGTGGCATTTTTTTTAGTTCGTCCTAAAAAAAGTTACCTTATTAATATTAGAAACAATTTCAATTCAAAATTCCTCTTTTACCATTTAATGAAACGATTTATATCCAGATAAATATTCAAGAATTGTTTTAAGCTATAAATTTTAAAAGTTTGTTTTTTTAAAAAAAATCATGCTATATTAATAGTTCCACATAAAATAAGACGAAGGAAGTACCATATACTAGTCTATTGAACACATTTTTAAATTCCAAACAATCTTTTTTTACTGAGAAAGGTAACTTTTGAAAATATCTATTGGGTCCTTAAGGGGTGTTAATAAGTCCGTTGACCAATTAATTCTTTTGCCTTCTAAATTCCTATGCTATTCTGTATGTCAATTAGTCCATTAGCCATTAATTTCGAAATCCCATGATATATTGTATAAATATATCATTATAGGTGTTTGGAAGGACGTCTGTTTTTTCACAATAATATGACAACTAGGGTTAGTGGGAATGTAGGTTGTGAATAAAGAGAGTTCATCCACTCTGAAAATTTTCAATAGTCGGTTATACAAGTTGTAATTGCTACACATCTGTTTTTGCTACGAAGATAAGTCAGTCAGTCTCCTGACTAGTATTTTGTTTCTATTTAAATACTATAATAACCAATCTCACAACTTCTCTTGACCATATCAATAAAAGGGGATCAGTTCCAACTTAAAATTTTGATCATTATTAGTTTTGCTCTAATATCAATGCTAACAAATCAATAAGAGCTGGGAAGGAGAGCTATGATTAGGACCAACAAAATGGGTAAAATATATAGTTACTCATATCATTTAAGCCATTTAAAATGAGTTGAATATCCAATTATTTAAAAATTAGTCAAATATAAATAACTCATATTATCCATTATAAAATATCCACCAATAACATTTCACTTAAAAAAAACCTTAAAATATAGTACACTTATTAATCCCAACATCTACCTGCACCCTCAATCCACCCCAACCCCAACCCCCACGCTACCCTCCCCTATTTCTTCTAAATAAAGTTCTTACCTCACTCCACCCCCACTCAAAAAATATATTTATATTTAAAAAAAATGAAAAAAAAAACTTATTTTTCGCTTACCCAACCCTTACTCTAACCACCCAACCCCAATTTTTTCAATTTTTTTAAAGAATTAAATTTTTTTTGTTGCCCCACCCGTAACCCGACCCCAACCCACCCCTCCACTCCAACCACCCCTCCTTCAAAAATATTATTTTAAAAAAACCTTTTCTCTTACCCAACCCTGAGCTGCCACCCCTCTAAAAAAGTTAAATTCTTTAAATTTTTAATTTTTTTAAAAAATAAAGTTTCTTATAACCAATCCCTCGTAAAAAAAAATATTTTATTTTTTTCTTACCAACGCTCTTTCCCTCCTCCCCCCTCCCCCCAAAAAAAAAATTTTTTTTTATTATTTTTTAAAAATAAAATAACTTTTTTTCTTATCCCACCCCATCTGATCACCCCACTGCCCTAAAAAGAATTTAGTTTTTTAAGGTTTTCAATTGATCTTAATTTATCATTGCTAACTTTGAGTTCATTAAATTTTTTTAAAGTCAGTATTACAATATGAGTACCTATATTTACCCATATTATTTATTAGGTAACTCATTTTTTACTCGTTATTAATATGGTCGAGTCGGATATTTTATCCATTTTCACTTTATCCACTTTTAACCAACTCATATTCTACTCCATCCCCATAGTTTACGTAAGATTAACCGGCAAAGTTGCAATCATGTAATTAGAATGTCACAAATCTAATCATAAAAATTATAAATCCTTTTGATTTGGTTCTTTTCTTGATTCCGTGCCTAACAAGTGTTTTAATACACTAAAATGTCTTTTTTAAAATTAATTAGATCTAGGCAAAGTTTGATCATTTGGTAAAAAAAATGGAACCAATCTGCCAAAATTGCTAAAATCAGAAAACCAACAAAATCTCTACTATATATTCTGGTGTGACTAATTCCTAAAATATAAATTTAATTTTCTTTAATAAAAATCGAGTCAAAACGCACCACGAACACTCCTAGCTAAAAATAAACTCAAATGCTGTAGGGGAATTAGTCTTGGGTCATGTGAGATGCATGTGTGGGAGGTTGATATTTTAGTAAAAAGGGGGGAGTTATTTTTTTGAGAAAGGCAGAAGTGCGTGGGAGTGGGAAAGATAAGAGGAAAAAAACTGGTCCTTTCATCAGGTGGGGGTAGTTGTACTGCACTGGCCCTTTCTTTCAAAGAAAAGATTCCCACTCTCTTTGGTCTCTTCCCCTTTTCTCTTCTCTTCTTCTTCCCTGTCAAATTACTACTATTACTGTAGCATTCATCTCCTTCTCCTTTCTCCTTCTCCTTCTCCTTCTCCTTCTCCTTCTCCTCTTTCTATTTACTCATTTATTATTAACAAAAACCATAAAAATTTATCTCCAAATCAAATCCTCTTTTGAGTAAATATATTTATAATCATTTGTTTGGGAATTTTTATTACTATTAATTTTGAAACAAGTATGACATCAGGTCCTAATATGGCTACTATCACAGCTTCTTTAGAGAGATCTCTCCAAAAATGCTCTCTCAATAATCATCACCAGGGAGGCACCAGTAGTGCCGCCCCAGCAGATGGATTTTCGGAAAATCATGCCTTCAACAACAGTAACAACGCGTCAGATGATGCTACTTTAGAACTCAATTCTGAAATTTCTCTCCCTTACCATTGGGAACAATGCCTTGATTTGAAGGTACATAACAATTTTTTGTTTAATTTTCTTGGATATGACAATCATTTGTATTTATTTTTCTTCTGTCTTTTTCTTGACATTTATTGCTCTCCTAACTTTAAAGGCCCAGATCTTGGATTTCATTGTAATTATTACTAGCATTGCTCCACTTTTAACTTGTTGTATTATTCATGTTTGGTCAGTTTGTCATTTTTGGGTCTCTTTCATTATTATTTTTTCTCCATCAACAGACAAACAAAAGGAATGACAATTAATTACAAAAAACTCTTCATTCTGAAATTGGTGATTTTTGTTCTTATTTCCTTCTCGTGTCCTTACATACAGGCAAAAACGAAAAACTTTTCTTCGTTCTCAATTTCTCATTATTTTTTGTAGTACAACTAGTTAATATTCTCCAGTATGTATATAGCTAAAGCATCCATTTAATTTTCTCTGGACATTTTTAGGAAAATTTTACAGATATGGTGTAGCCCATAGTTCACTCCCTTTTTTATAATTGTGGTGTTTGAGTTATGTTGCCTTATTTTTCATCAGCATTGATACGAAATAACTTTGTCTAGACATACAAAAAAATGTCTAGTGTACTTTCTTTCTTGCATTACTCATTTAAGTTTACCTCTGAACTATGTGTTGATTTCTTGAATTTGTGGGCATGGGTGGGGCTAGGGGCAGAAATGTTTATCTGAAACTCTTGTTTTGAAAAAATACCCAGTATATATAGGATAAAAAATTAATTTTTATGTATATATAACAGATTGTGAATCCTCTTGAACTTTTTTGCATGTCTACTTATTTATATTTTGAAATTTTTTACTGAAAATTCTGATTTTGCTACTGTTTGTGGGTTGTGTAGACAGGGGAAATTTACTATATAAACTGGAGGTCAGGGATGAAAGTGAAGGAAGATCCAAGGACACATGGTGGTGAAGAAGCGTATGTTGCTGATAATTTGTACTATTCAGAAGACGATGATGATAACTCATATGATAGTGAAGGATCTTCTTCAGAAGAGTCATCATTTTCATCTACACGAGAACCCCAAATTAATATTACTACTGGAAGTAGTGGAAAGAGTGCAGCAGGTCCAGGTCCAGTACTAGTGGTGGGTGGTTGCAAGACTTGTTTGATGTATTTCATGGTGCCCAAAGAAGTTGATGATTGCCCCAAATGTTGTGGTCAACTTCTTCACTTTGATCAAAACTGAAGGAAGGAAAAAACAAGAAACAAAACTAGAAGAACAAGAGATACTATTTGTTTTTTGTCTTTTCCTTTTTATTTTTCTTAATAGAAGTTTATTTCGTTAGTAGTAGTTGTTAATGTCCTTTTTCTTAAGGAAAGACAAACAAAACATAATTTTTTTAAAATATTTATCGTGTGATTTTCTTCTTCTTTTCTATCTGCCCCTTTTTGTGCCTGTGTGTTGATGGGTTTTTTGATGTATGTAAGATGCAGATTATTTTTTAGATAGTCACTAATTAATTATTATTGTTTCATAAAAGTTACATAATTATTTGAGAAATTAATCGAAAGATGCAGAAGGTAAGCACCCTCAACTCCACTTCTGAGAATTCATTGAAAGATGGAGAAGGTAAGCCCCCTCAACTCGGATCTGCCTCTAAGAGTTAATCGAAAGATGGAAAATGTAGGCACCTTAGTTTAAGGAAAAATGTGAAAGGTTGTATGAAGAAATATTTTTTTAGAAAAAAGACCCTTATTTTCTCAAAATATTTGTTGTGCGAATTTCTTCTTCTTCTTTTCTATTTGTAGCTCTTTGTTTCCCTTTTGGTTATTGTTCTTGCAATCTATGTAAGATTGAGGAATTAATTTCTTATACAGTCATTCAACTAGTAATTTATTATTTTAAAAAGTCAAGTAATTATACGAGAAATCAGTGGGAAGATGAAGAGGTGATTTTCTCTTAAGTGCTAGCTAGCAGTGAGGTCAACCATGTACAGGAAGGAAATGTAAATGATTGCGACATGTTGCTTCTTTTAAGTTCAATAAATTATGTTCCTTTCGGGCAATATTTTTTTTTTGGTTACACTTTTTGAAGACACAAATCCAAAATTTTGTGATTTTTTTTTCTTAAGCATCTAATCAATTTTTTAAGTTTAATTTCCTAGTAATGGAAAACAGAGAGTCATGCCTCAATGTTAGCTGTGGTATCAGCTTGTTTCTTTGATTAAAAAAAAATTCTAGTAGCACCTGTCCAGAATAAACAGAATAGGTCCGATCAGGTGGACAAATCAATAGAAATTGCCCTTTTTTGTGTGTGTAATTGTTAGAGTATATTATTAATTATGCGGTTTTTGATATAGTATTATTTATTGAACGATTGTATGCTTATTTATTCATATCAATAAAATGTTATATTACATAGATCATTTTGTCATATATGTGTCCTCAACTTATATAGTAGATGA
>JBDJHY010000001.1:4146970-4169266 GCA_039654485.1 Withania somnifera | reverse complement strand
TCCCCGGTATATTGGCCCGTTGGAGATTCTCTTGATCGAATTGGTGGTATTGCTTATAAGTTAGTTTTGTCTCCCATGTTTTCATTTGTGCATCTGGTGTTCCATATTTCTATGTTGAGACGGTATGATCCTGATGAGTCACATGTGTTTTGGTATGATTCGGTTCACGTTAATGAGGGTTTATCAGTTGTTGAGGAGCCAGTGTTGGTTTTGACTACAGAGGTGAGGAAGTTGAGATCCCGATTGTCAAAGTCCAGCAAAGAGATCATCCGGTGGAAAAGGCCATTGGGAGAACGAGAGTGAGTTGAGATCACAATATCCGCACCTATTTGAGACTTCAGGTATTGCCTTGTTTTGACTTTCGAGGACGAAAATCCTTTTAGTAATAGATGTTGTAATGATCCTTCCAGTCATTTTCGCGATTTCGCATTTTCTTGCATTTTAGAGCTTTCCTGTAGCGGCCTTTTAATCATTTCTAACTTATCGAAACTAGTAGTTTGGTTCTTGGGTCTTTCGTTTGGTGGTTATGTCTATTATTTTGTTTTAAAGCCTTTAATGTTGAAATTGTTGACTTTAGTCAATATTCTGTGAAAGAGAACTCGAAATCAAATCTCAGTCTCCGACAAAGAAAGCTCAGGCATGCTTCAACTTAGCCCCAGAACTGCGAGGAGCCAACCTTAGTACGAGAGGACTAGGTTGGGCTAACCTATGGTGTACCGGTTGTTATGCCAATAGCAGCGCCGGGCAGCTAAGTTGGTATAGAAGAACTGCTGCACCATGGGAAATCCAGTCTAATTAGACCACAAATTATAAATGTCTGGAAAAGTTCTATTGCTATTTCACAAGGCAATCCACATCGATGTAATGAAAGTGAAGGACCCATGACGATGACAGAACGTCCTGAATAATTCTTTGGGCTTTGGTTACCAAGGAATAGAGACTTTCTAACAGTTCCATTAGCTCTGAGAACATGGATTTTGACCGAGATAGAATTGTGGTTCGAGCCTGCGAGCTTTAGTTTTGAGTTTATGCGATTTTATGAGTCTTTATGTTACCTAAGTGGAACTTAGGTGGTCTTTTCGCGATTGGAGCCGCGGGTTAAAAATTTGATTGTGCCATTAGCTTCGGAATATCGAGTTTGGGTTAGGTGAGTTGTTCGTTCGGGTTTCGAACCAACCGAGCTCAATTTGTGTACTTTGGTCAATATTTTGTCGAGACGACCTCGGATCGAATTTCGTCTGTGTCGTTGATTCCGGAATGTCGTTTCCATGCAGGTAGAATATTTGATTTGTGTCCATCAAATTCCAAATGTATTCCGAGCATCACTGTAGTTTTTGAAAAAATTGTCAAATTGTTGTTTTCTGGTGTAGGCCCAGGTCTTCTCCGCATTTGCAAAGGTGGGCCGCGTTTGCGGAGCTTGACCTAGACCAAAACCTGTCCCAGTTATCTTCGCTTTCGCACCCCTGACGTCGTGTTTGCGATGTGTCACCTTAGTAGCTGACCGTATTTGCAGTCAGGAGGGCACGTTCACACTACCTGTCACCTGGCAGTATAAAAGCTTGCAAACCTGAATTTCCTTCATCTTTCCTCATCCTTTTCACTTTCAAAGCTCTAAAACCTTCATTAAAACACTTGGGTCCTTGCATGAGCTCGTGGATGATGTCGTAAACTTGATTTCTTTGATATTTTATTCACTATTTGTGAGTTCCCAAATTTTATTTCCCCAAAAACCCCCATGTACATTTCTCCACTTTATCTGATTGTTTCAAGCCCTTTTCTTGCTCATTTTAGCTTCAAACTTCGAGTATAGTTCCTTACATCGTGGAGAACGTTCTGATAGCCTTTGTTCGAGCTTCCAGGTTCTCGGGCCCATAGATCCATTTTGACCCATATTTTGACCCAGGGGTATTGTCATAACCTTATGGTATCATTTGATTCGCATTACGTCTAGATTATTATTTTGCTAGTTGTGTGATAGTCGAAGTTTGTTTGCACATTTCAGAGATTTGGAGCAGTTCAAGCATCTTCAATGTTGTATTTGCGAACTTGTCTTCGGAAGATAGATAGGCTATGCTTACGATCTTAGACTGGGCTTATATGGGGATAATTGTGATAAATAGACATTCTAAAGTTGGGATTTTTAGAATGGTACCCATGACTCTATCCGCTCTTCTAGTCCACTCTTTGACTACGTACATATGGTTGTTTTGCAATTATAGTTAACATGTAACCCTGAGTGGTCTTGTCATGACTCTGAAACATAGATGGTGGGTTTTATGGTAAATATTCGTCAGTCTTGGATATTCAACTTGGTTGGTTATACTTGTTGTAGAATCTGTGCCTCAGCAAGACCGACAGGATTTGTCGTAGTATCATTATGTTTGACCATATCATCATGAAAAACTGGTTTGACGCATTGGCTTTCACTATTTTTGGCCATGTGATTCTACATGTCGGACTTGACGGTCGGGGTAGGAACGTACGGGTTACTTTACCATCATTGCATCATATCATCCTCCATATTTTGTTTATGAATGTAGTTTTGTTAATTGTACTCTCCGGTAGGATGGGGTACCGGAGGGTTTGCGTTCATCCTTGTGTGCTTATTTATCCATTTACTTACTTTCTGTTGAGATATACTATTTGGGTTGATTAGATCTTATGGGATCCTTAAATCTCGAAGCATCCTTGATAAGTTGGGAATCGGAATTATTAGTGGTATTTGGGCTAGACTTATTTCATGGCTTCCTTTCATGCCTCTCTTTGTGATTATACTTGTTGTAGTTAGCCTTCTTCGCACTTCCCTTATTGAGGTTACTGGTATACCATCACTTCTGTTATTTATTATATTTTTTATTAGTTGAGCCTGGATTCAGGTACATTCTTTCACTTGTCCCCCTGAATCTTCCTAATCATGACTAGTTGCTTAGGATACTCACTTGTCTTATCCTACTAGTTGGTTTCTATGTCTGTGATCCTTGTCCGACTTCTGTGACTTGTTTGTTTTATTTGTCTATTTACTGCTCTTATTTCTTATATATTTTCAGTTATTGTAGCCTACTGGGTACCCGTTGTTTTTGGTACTCATATTACACTTCTGCATCTTTTGGTGCAGATTCTAGTACCAGTGGTCAGTGTTGATTCTTGATCGAGCCCTTATTCCGTTGTTGAGGTAAAGGACCATTTCTGGCATTCGAAGTTGATCTTTTATCTTTCTTATCATCAATTTCTGTTATTTGTACCGAAACAAATGTTGTATTTTCTTTTTCATACATTATACTTTTGTATTAGTGGCTCAATGTATTTGGATATCAGGTTTTGGCATATTTTTGACTTATTACAGACTTCTGCTATATCTTATCTTCCGCACTTAGTTTATTATTCATACTTTTCGTACTTGTTGGGTGGTTCTCCTAAGGTGGATATAGGTGCCCTCATGACCTCAGAAATTACAAAATATTTAACGAATTAAAAGAATTATATTTTTAACATTTAATGTTCAAATGCCACGTGGCATTTGAAATAGCCGCAAGTAATTTCCAATCTATGGAATACTGAGAACATACACATAAACTCCACACTCGAATGCAATAGGAACATTAGCTGCCTAATATCAACTACAGAATAAAAAACTCTGCTTAGAATTATTTTTTTGCTCCCGCAAATGCTTCTTCTACTGGCCAAGAAGATATGTTTGTTCAATGCCGAAGAAGCATAATGACCGGATGCACGTTCGTTACATCAAAATAGCTTTCAAGTCATTGACAAAAAGGGATTATCGTTAGCAACTTCAGAGAGCTTCATATGGCTGATTTTGCATCCAAAATTGGTGGACTTACCTCACTCTAACATAGACCCAAACTATTAGACTTTAGCACTAGTAAGAAGACACGACAATCAGTAGAATTCTCACCAGAAGTCCTACAATGTATAGTCCTCAATGTACACCATTAGACTTCATTCCGCAAACTATTTTATTAATGGTTAGAATATGCAACAACAAACAGTTGTGGCACACGAATAGAGCATTTAATTACTAAGGATACATTATCCCAGAAAGATTACACTCTTTTCTCTAAGATCACATGGATTTGGAGATAATAATTTTAAAAAATGATTTTAAATTTATTAAATATTTGTTCGTCATGAAAAGGTTTTTATAAGGACGGGGGTATATATGAGCCACTTTTAAAACAGGAATATCAACTTCATTTCACAAAGTTCAGGAGTAAATCAGACCCTTTTCCCTACTAACAATGCTCGAATCGCATAGAAAAATCAGAGAGAAGAATCAAAGGAGAAACAAAAATTTATTCCCAAATATTCATCAATAAAATCTCTATTGCATCATAATTCATTTGTGATTTCAGATTATTTTCCATCACGTTAACATTTGTTGCTGAAAAATACCTCAAACTTTTTCCTCCCTCTCCATTAATAAATCTTGAGACTTGCTAATAGTACCTCTATGAAAGGAAATAGCATAAACCACCAGAAGTTCAACAAGGAAATAACTATTCAAAAGGTTAGTCACTACCAAAGTGAAGAAAAGGCATGATCAATGAAAAGGTATACTCAAGCCCTCTTTCCTACACATTTCTCATTCAAACTAACTCACATGGTTCACCAGTTCTCCCAATTGTGCCAAAATACTCAAGAAGAATGGGAGGTAACTATGAATTAATCAACTATCTCTCAATTTTAAAATAGTTAGGTTCCATATGTGTTCCTTCTTCTCTAATAGGGAGGTGCTTCAAAACTAGAAATAATCTAAAACTCACATTTATCCCTTCACTGACATGCAAATCTATAACAAGACTAGGAATAACAAGATAAAACTGAACCTACATCTAAAGTAGTAAAAAAACTAAGCTTTAGTCTAAAGCATAAAAACCCCTCTCCACTTAAACTCTGAAGTTCATCCTTACAACTATGTTCATTCAGCTTGCTCTTTTTACTTCTAATCTTTTTTTCTAAGTTTCCATTCCATGATAAATAAGGAGTCCACCTTGAAAAAGAACATAAATTACAAGATATGTCTTGCTTTCCTTGAGTTGCACTTCAACATCTGAAGTGAGTGCTTCTTGAACATTGAATCGCTTCAAACTGAAAAAGCGAGGATGCCTCCCCTCAGCTCCCTTTGTGGCTTTAAGCGATGGGGAAAGAGCTTCTTACAACACTGGTATAGAGTCTTAAACATTGGGTTTTTCCATAATTGATATAACACATTATGACAAACATAAACTCGTCCGGAAGGCAAATTACAACGGCTAAATATACGCTGTAATGCTGTAAATCTATGCCTCGCCAAGCAAGAAAAAAAGAACAACAATACTTAACACAAAATAACATACAAGAAAATTAAGACACAGATATATTCGATTAATACAGCTCCTGAGACCATTCCTAAATAAGGAATTTCATTACAATAGTTTGGACTTCACAATTCGCCTAAATGTTCTATTTGTCTTTTTTCAGGTCAAAATTACAGGCAACTAGGTGCTTTGTAAACAAAACTGTGTCTGCTTTATAAATGACAGTTAATAAGTTAGCAACAAAATGCAGCACAGAGAAGATAAGTAGCATCTACGGCATAACCAGGCATGGGGAGTTGGGACTTCTGGAAAAAGAGATAGTTACATCAAGGGGTGAATTTTTAACAAAGTTGAATTAGAAGAAGCATTAAAATTGAGATGAAGGATGGAGAAACATACCAAGAGAATTCCATCAACACTTGTCCTCACACCCTCCTTCATGTAGCTGCAAACAATACCTTATCTTAAATGTTTATTAGTAGACAAGGTTAGAACACCATGAGTACTAGAGAACTTTAGTACTAGTTTAGGCATGAATACTAAACTTCATTATAATAGACTCTTGTGATCCGACACTTTTGCGAACCCCAGGAGTTTGTGCACTAGGCTGTCGTTTTGAGTATTTTTGCAAATACTAAAGCATGTTACTGAACTTCTCCAAATTTAAAGTGCAATACTAAAATATTGGCCAAAAGGTGTATTTTAAGTAAACTACTAATTCATTCATAAACCTACAACTTTCACAAAAACATTTCTTTTAAGTGAAGTCCATGTTCAAAAATAACTTCCACTTGCACAAGTTTTTGTTTGGACTTGAACAAAAACTCTTCTTGTTTTTCAACTTCCAACTCAAATATTGTCTAAACACCTACTTAATTTGTTAGACAAATAAATCAGTATTAGATTGAAATGAGTCCAAATGAAACAACGGGCAAATTTATAACCTAAATATGGGACACGAGAATCCCTGATCTTTCAAAAAAACCGGGTATTGTACATATGTACAACAACAACATACCAGTATATTCCCACAAAGATGGGTCTGGAGAGGGTAGAGTATACGTAGTTTGTACCATTACCTCGGAGGTGAGGTAGAGAGGTTGTTTCTGAAAGACCCTTGGTTCAAGACAAATAATAGTCAAGAAAATATATAACAAAAGAACAGGGAATAATGAAAAATAAAATAAAATAATATCATACGTAAGGCACCACAAGAATACTACAAACAAGTTATTTGAAGCAACCACAAATCAAGCATTCAAACTCCTAATATGGAAGACAAACAAAACAAACTTACCTACTAACCAGCACGGACTCCAACCAACTAACTTACTAACCTAATACGCGTCCTCCACGTCTTCCTATCCAGGGCCATATTCTCAGTAAGTTTCCATATCATGTCTAATCACTTTCCTCCAATATTTCTTCGGTCTACCCTCCCTCACCTGAAACCATCCATAGCCAATCTCTCACAACTCCGCGCTGGGGCATCCGTGTCCCTCCTGATCACATGCCTAAACCATCTCAACCGCGCTTTCTGCATCGGGTATTGTACGTATATACTTGCTAAAATTGGTGTAACATTATTTACTGTCACTCATGCTACAACAAGGCTAAATGTTGCACTTGGTTGAATGTTCAGCTATTTTCTTAGACTAGTGTAAATTCCCACTTGATACATTTTTCCTTTCTTTTAGTGCTGCTGTACCGAGGTTCTAGAAATCGTAGATCCGCATCTGTTATTAATCAAAACAATATTGCAAATTTTACAAGGATCAACAGTGGTAAGTCCTAAAAGAGTTTAATCTAGGGTTTTAAGAATCTCTTACTCCAAGAACAAAGACTAGAAAATTTTCAACGACAAAATAAAAGTTAAAGGAAAAAAAAAAAAGGAACGTACTTGACTTTCATACGAGCAAGGCGATCAGCAACGGATGAATCCTTCTCCATTTTAGGCTCTTTTGTGCCAAAGGTATAACTAGAGAGTGGGTATGTGTTCACTATAGCCGATGTCACCATTTTTCTGTTTATCAATTTCGCTGATTCTTCCAGCAGACGACGAGCCGGTTTTGTTCTTTGTTCTTTTTCCCCCCTTTTTCTCTCTAGCGTGCCTTGATTTCAAATGGACTATTATTTATTTTTGCTCTTCCGGAGCGGGTCAAATCAGAAATTGCCTAAAGATGTAATACTTGATATTTTATCTATCGAGAGAAAGCTCCTATGAAGATGACCTTTAATAAGGTCAGTTATCTAATTTTTTGTTCCGCTTAATAAATATTTCATAAAGTTGATATTTAATTTTTTCGATAGAAATTTAAAATATTTTAAGATATTAAATTTAAATAATTAATTAAAAAATTATTTTATAGATAAAAATTAAAATTTAGATTTGTTTCTATGCAACATAAGTTCTAGTATAAATTGTTGTTCGTGAGACATAAATTATTTTTTTAAGCCTATGAGTTATGTTTTGTTCTAAAACAAAAGTTCAGAGTATCATAAGTATAAATATAAATTATTGTTCATGGGGCATGAGTTAGCTTTTGTAGAGCTCCTGTGGCTAAATTTTAGCTCTTAGATAAAAGTTATAAAATATCTCATAAGTAAGATTTAATGATATAATATTAAATTATAATTTATGAAGCACAAGTTATTTGAACTAAGATCATTTTTTTCTAAATCTTGCTATGCAGGGACAAAATTCAAAACAGGATAGTTTGAGGAACACTAAGCAATTTCCTTCTTTAGAGCTTGTTTGTATGGCTTATAAGTTCAAAAAATATTTTTTTTATTTAGTTATTTTTACTTTAAAATAAGCATTTAAAAATATACTTTTTTATTTAATCCAAATAATAGAAATATTTAAAAATTATTTTGTTTTAAAAGTACCTAAAATAAGTCCGTTCCAAAAACTCTTAGGGGTCAATTGGTAGAGTATATTAAAAAAAAATAATGTGTGCATTAGTTTTATGTACTATTAGTATTAAGGTGTTTATTACTAATATCATTCTTTTCCATTATTAGTATCAAGAATTTCAATACATGCATTAGTTTGAATAATGACATTATTGTCCATCAAATCTTTCTAAACACATATCGCAATAAAAAGTGTAAAGGGTATTTTTGTAACAAACATCTTTTTATAATAATTATACAAGATATATATTATTTCTAATAAATCAAACAAAATATTATATAAAAAATCTCACCATAATTAATGCAAGCATGACTAAAACAAATATAACTACATTACTTTAATACTCTACCAAACGACCCCTTAGGGATCTTTAGTAGACATGATGGAATAAATAATAGTATATTCTAACTCATGATATATTTTATGAAATTATTTTGTCACACGATAAAAAAAAATAGCCTCAAAACTATCTAATAGCTCACACCAAACATGAAAAAGAAAAGTTAATTTGAAGTTTACTGTAATTTGAAGTTTACGGTAGTTATCACACGTACGAAATTAATCCTTAGTATAAGTTCTTTAAAAACTCATGCCTCCTTATAAGTTGTGAAATATTGTAATATGAAAATGTAAATTTATACCCTACAAAAACATTATTCACTACAAAAAAAAAAAAAGAAGACTAAACCAACATAAAATAACGACCAAAGAGCAAAAGACCCATCAATTGATACTTCTGAATTTAGGCGTCGCATCTGTATTTTATCGCGCCAAGTGTACAGATAGTGGGCTTTAAGGGTGTTTTGTTACTAAAGGAAAATGTTTTCTACAAAATAGTTTTTAAGAAATAGATGGGTTTCTTATTTACTTTTTTTATATTCGATATATAAATGAAAGATATTACCTTAAAAACATTTTTATATAATTTAGATAAATAATATGAGATATGGATATGGGGTGGTGAGGATGGGGACTTTGGTGGATAGGATGAAGATGAAGTGTGTTAGAGGGTGAAAAAGAAACAATCAATGTGAAATTTCACTTGTTTTTCATACTTTTAATACAGAACCCACTTTCCTTATTTTTAAGGAGCTCCTTTCCTAAAAGAAATGTTTTTCGAAATTTCAACAAATCGAACATGAAAAAATAGAATTTTTTCTGATAATGAACATACCTTAGGTGTCTATTTAAGCTAACTACTTCAAAATTAACTTCAACCAGCTTAATTTTTATTTTAGTCGTCCTCTATTTGAAGCACGTCAACGCAATGAATTTGTATTCATACACGTACACGCTTAAATACATGTGTAACACCCTGTACATGTACTAAGCTTGTAGCCAAACATAACTCAAAAACCATGCCAAAAGTTGCAGTCCCAGGTTCCCACGAGTCATACTATTGACTCGTAAATCCCTCCTAAGTCTTGATAATTTCTGAGATTTCCCACGAGACATGGTATGACTCATGATATAGACCACGAGTCGTACTATTGACTCGTGGTACATCATCACTAAGCCTGTCACTTCTCACATAAATTGATGACTTATTGTACAATTCATACAAGACATACTATGAGTCGTACTAAGGACCGACAAGTTGATAAAAGGCCTTCGGGATCATGAGTCAGATCACGAGTCATGAAAACCAAACCACAAGTCATGGGATGGCTCTTAGAAGCCACTTTACAGCAATTTAATTCCACTTCTTCAGGGGGTAATTTAGTAAATCTTTAGTTTTTAACATTAAAACTATGTCATTTTAACTATTTTAAAGGGAGTTAGTCAATTATTTTCTGCATTCTCACGTTTAAACTCCTAAGAACAAAAAGTTTCTCATAAACAAGTAAGGCATAGGGTTTTCTCTTCAAGGCTCAATAACTCGAGGTTCCACCCTTAGTTTCAGTTCGAAATCTTTAAAATCAATTATATGGGTATTTAATGTGGATCTACTTTTATCCTCATGTCCAAAAACAACAGTTTTCAAGTTTACATTTTTTGTTTTATGAACTAGGGTTTATACCCAAAACATAAGTTTTACATGACTTTCTATCCTAGTATATTAACTGTGCTTTAAATACTCACATAATGATTATTGCATGAAATTTTATGGTATTATTAAAAGTTATTGTAAGTCAAGATTATGCTATGATTTGATCTTTTGATCACATACTCAGAATTCAGTTAGTATAACGAGTTTCATTATTTTAGAAACTCAGTGAACAGTATATATTTGGAATAGTTTTATGTATTAAAGTTACAGTACAATATTTTGAGCCATCAGTATTACATGTTTTAGGAAGAATTATTCAATACCGAGCAGACAAGGGTCACTCACCTACTAGTAGAGGGCCATATCACTTACCTGCTAGTAGAAGGTCATATCCTAGTCTTAAAATTACGTGCCACTATAGGATAGGGTCACTCACCTACCAGTAAAAGGTCATACCTTTAGCACATAGGGCTCAATTTATGAATCAATCAGATGTTGTTATATACCTTAGCAAGAAACGACTCTCCCAATGTGGATCAGTACGTTGGACATATGTGCTCATATGACGTATGTCAGTCAAAAGAAACTCCTATAGTCAGTTGGTCTTACAGTTTTATATAGTATTTATGGGTTTTATAGTATTTCAAAGTTCTCATAGTATATGCTTTCAGTTTACTCAGAATATATGACTTATTATGTTTAACTCCAATATGATTATTTTCTGACCTATTATATATTATAGTTGTACTCAACATGCATATTACAGACATCTTCCAGTCTTAGCAATACATTTACTATATTTTTTTTTGTTTCCTACATACTTAGTACATCCATAGTATTGATCACATACTCTTTGTGTTTCATTGTCTTACAATATTGATTCAGGCACTCCTTTCCGCGCCCACGAATATCCAGGATCTCCATTCTCAGCAGCATACTAGTGGGTGAGTCATCACATTTCGAGGACAATTATGGATTTAACTATTAATCATGCGATTTACTCAGTCAACTTCATTTCAGTTTTAGTTTTTTGGAGTTAGTTGGGGGCTTGTCCCACCCATACTTCGAGGAAAATTATGGATTTATCTAGTTAATCATACAGTTTATTCAATTAGCTTTATTTTAGTCTTAGTATTTTGGAGTTAGTTGTGGGCTTATCACAACAACTCACCATTTAATAGAGACTTTTTAGACATAACATTCAGTCTAGTTTTCAGCTTTATGGTTTTTCCATAGATGATTATATAATTTATTTCAAAATCTTTATATCAGTTTATATTATTTAAGACAAATATGCTTTTGCTAAGTTTTAGTAGTAACTTAGTATGCTGCCAGATCCAAGGGTTAGATTAGGGTCATTTATGGTTCTAATTGTCATGTCCCGATCAGGATGTAGACTCAAACACGACAAACATGGTATCATAGCACTAGGTTTAAGAGTCCTATAATTATATGAAATTTGCGTTTAGGAGTCTTCCTTATAGGTGTGAAGTGCACCACTCTTATAACGGAGAGACCATAGAGCATTTAAGAAAAGCCTCCTTTTTTCATGTGTTATATCGTACGATAGAGTGTAATTTTATATCTTTTTCTAATTCATGCTCTAGATGTTTTCAGACAATGCCTCCCAGAAGATAACTTAGGAACAAGTCTCAATCCGAAACTCAAGATCAATCTCCACAACCACATCCTAATAATTATACGACAACCAAAATTAAAAATGTCATCTAGTCATCATCTTAGGCTATCACAACACAGGTTAACAAGTAGGGAGCAACCTAGGCTCCCCAGTTAGAGATTATGCAGCCTCTAGAGTTCAGGATTTCGTCCGTATGAACCCATCAGAGTTCATCAGGTTTGTTGTTGAGAAAGTCACTCAGATTTTCTTGGATGAGGTAAAGAAGATTCTTGAGGTAATACATGTGTCAAATATTGATAGGGTTCAACTAGCATCCTACCAGCTTAAGGATGTAGCCCATTTATGGTATTTACAGTGGAAAGATAATCAAGATAGAAATGTTGCCCTAGTTACATAGGATGTGTTAGTTGATGCTTTCTTGGATAGGTTCTTTTTGATAGATTTATGGAAGGACAAAGTAGAAAATTTTAGGAATATGAGACACGGTTCCATTAGTGAGGGAATATGACCTCATATTTACCCAACTGACCAGATATGCTCCATAGATAGTTGTAGAGCCATGGGCTAGGATGAGCAGGTTCATATATGAAGTCTCTGACTTTGTAAAGAAGGAATGCAAGATTGTGATATTGATTGGGAATATGAATATCTCCAGACATATGATATATGCACAATAGATAGAAGAAGAGAAGATAAGGGAGAGAGAAAGGTTTAATAAGAGGCCAAAATAGGAAATTTTTAGTATTGCTAGCAAGGACTAGTGTGGTAACCAGTCATCATATCCGATGAAATATTTAGCATCAGCACCATCTTCAGCCAATTCCCCATCTTCAATAACAACCCACAGGCAGGATCAGATCGATAGAGTCTCATGCTCACAATCCCATGGAAGTGTTGCAAGGGGGCCTTCTCACCTCCACTTGTAGCAAGTATGGTAAGAACCATCTTGGAGAGTGCCTTTATGGAAAAGACAGGTGATTTAGTTATGATCAAATTGGTTCAGTCTAAGAGATTACCTCTTTTTTGGGTAAAATAGATTACCTCTTTTTGGGTAAAATAGAGGTGGAGGTGGAGCTTAATCTATGTCTACAACATCTTCTCCAGGAAAATATATTTATAAGGGTACTTTTAGTATGATAGGCAGTGGCTAGAGTTAGAACCGACTATATGTACTTAGGTCTCGCTAGGATTAGGAGTGCTCCCCTAAAGTAGTCATGGTATGTTACAAGTTTATTCTCATGATGTCTATGCATTGTTAGACCCAGGTGATACATTTTTACTCCTTATGTTGTGGTTAAATTTGGGGTATTTCTAAAAACTCCTAGAACCTTTTTATCTCCCTACTTTACTTGGTGATTTAGTTATAGCCAAAAAGATATACAAAAATTATCCAAGTTTTATTTTCCATAGAGTCATTGCAGATGATCTAGTCAAACATGATAGATTCTTATGTTATTCTTAGCATGGACCAGTTATATTACTACTATGCTACAAGTGATTGCAAAATTAGAATAGAATGGAATAAACCAGTATTATAATGGAAAGATATTAGTATGGTGCCTAAGGGTCGTTTCATATCCTACCATAAGACCATGAAAATGACCTTTAAGGTTGTACCTACCATTTAGTTTAGGTCAAGGGTTCTAAACCTGAAACCCCAACTATCAAATCAATCCAATTATGTAATTGAGTTTCCAAAAGTCTTTCATGAGGATTACCCCAATTCCCTCTAGACAAGGAGAATGACTTTGGGATAAACCTTCTTCTTGAGACTCTGACTATATTAGCTTAACATATATATAGTTGGAAGAAACATAGTGAGCTCAAACATCGATTAAAATACCTTCTAGATAAGGGATTTGTCATACCCAATGTATCCCTTTGGGGTGCTCCAACGCTCTTTGTGCACAAGAAAGATGATTCTCTTTGATAGTGTGTTGATTATCACCTGTTAAATAAGGTTACAATCAACAATAAGTATCCTATCCCCATAATTGATGTTTAACCATCTTTAAGGTGCTAGTTGCTTTTATAAGTTGACCTCAGCTCAATTATCATCAAGTTAAAATCAAAGAATGTGACATTTTGAAGACAACTTTTAGAACTCAGTATGGTCACTTTGAATTTATGTTCATATATTTTAAGGTGTGTACTTGGATATACTACTGTAGCTTTCATGGACCTTATGAATAGGGTGTGTACTTGGATATATTTATAATTATCTTCACAGATGACATTCTAGTTTACTCTGGGATTTAGGAGGAGCATGCAGGCAAGTAGAGAATTGTTTTTTAGACTCTTTGGGATTGTCATCTATTTGTAAATTTATTAAAGTAAGAGTTTGACTTAAATCAATTGCTTTTACTGCACATGTGGTGTCTAGTAAGAGTATTTGGGTCGACTTTCAGAAGATAGAGATAGTGAAGAACTGACCCAAACCCGAATCTTTGTCAGATATTAGGAGCGTCTTGGATATAACAGGTTATTACAAGAGATTTATTGAAGGTTTTCCCTTTATTGTTGCCCCTTTGACTAGATTGACCCAGAGAGGGCAAGTTTCGTTGGTCCGATAATTGTGAAGATTTAAGTGGAGTTGAAGACTCAATTAACTTCTGCCCTAGTTTTGACCCTGCTAAAGGGTACTATGGATTTGTTGTCTATTGTGGTACCTATGGTGTTTTGATGCAAAATGATAAAGTGACTGATTATTCCTCTAGGCAACTTAAAACTTATGAAAAGAATTAACTGACTCATAACCTTGAGCTAGCAACAATAGTCTTTGCTTTGAAGATTTGGTTAAACTATTTCTATAGTATCCATGTTGATATATTTACTGATCATAAAAGTTTGTAGTATGTGTATACTCAAAAAGAGTTGATTCTGCTTTAGAGAGGATATTTTGATCTCTTAAAGGATTATGATATAAGTATGCTTTGCCATATATGTAAGGCTAATGTTGTAGTTTATGGACTTAGCAGGCTGTCCATGGGTAGCGTGGCCCATGTAAAAGAGGGAAAGAAAGAGTTAGTGAAGGATATGCAGAGGCTTGAATGATTGGGTTTCTATCTTATAAATTTAGACAATGGTGGTTTGATAGTGTAGAATAGTTTTGTATCTTCCTTGGTAGTAGAGGTAAAGGAGAAACAAGATAATGATCCATTTTTGCACCAGCTAAAAGGTGTTGTCCACAAATAAAAAGTTGAGGTTGTCTTCTAAGGGATAGATGACGTGTTTAGTTATCAATATAGATTATGTATTTCAGTTGTTGAGGGATTGAGGTAGAATATCTTAGCATAGGCTCACAGATATATGATGTACAAAGACTTGAGAAAAGTCTGTTAGTGGAATGGTATAAGTTACCTAGAGGTTAAGGTTGAGCATTCGAGACCTAGAGATACGACTCAAGATTTCAGTATTCCTATTTAGAAGTGGGAAGTAATTAATATGAATTTCATCATAGGGTTACCTCATACTCGCTGATAATATAATTCCATTTGGGTGATTATGGATAGAGTGGTCAAATATTTATACCGGCTAAGACTACTCATTCAGCCGAGAATTATGCCAGACTCTATATTTAGGATATTGTCAAAGACCTACCACTATCTATCATTTCATATAGAGTTACTCAATTTACCTCCCAGTTATTGAAGTTTTTTAAAAATGTCTTAGTACCTTATTAACCTAAGCACAGTATTGCATTCATGGACAGATGGCTAGGTAGAGCACACTATTCAAACTTTGGAGGATATACTGAGAGCATGTGTTATTAATTCTAAAGGTAATTGGGATAATCATTTACCTTGTGTATAGTAATGGTTTCCATTCTAGTAGACAAATGCCTTTATATGAGGCTATTTATGAGAGTAGGTGTAGATCTCTTATCA
This sequence comes from Withania somnifera, assembly GCA_039654485.1. NCBI lineage: Eukaryota > Viridiplantae > Streptophyta > Magnoliopsida > Solanales > Solanaceae > Withania > Withania somnifera. Next base: position 4,153,518 of record JBDJHY010000001.1, on the reverse strand, counting down.
GTTGGTTAAAGTTTTTAAGGTTGCTTTGATAAGGCCAAATTTAGTTCATGAGGCCAAGCAAAAAGTTCAGCTTATTTAGGAAAGGTTCAAAACATCTTAGAGTCATAAAAATCCTATACAAATAAGAAAAAGAGACTAAGTTTGAGAGTGATTATAAGGTATTCTTAGAGGTTTTTCCCATGAGATATGGGAAGAAGGGGACATTTCTCCCCTATATATAGATCCCTACCAGATCTTGAGGAGACTAGGAAATATGGCTAATGAGTTAAATCTCTATTCAGAGTTAAAAGTTGTACATCTGGTATTTCATGTATCATTATTGAAGAACTACATTGGTGATTCTTTATTAGAGGTACCTTTGGAGAACATTGGTGTGAAGGACAGTCTTACTGAGGAGGTATCAGTTCAGATACTAGACAAAAAGTTTTGCGGCCTAAGGAATAATGAGATAACTTTAATTAAGGTGTTCTAGAGAAATCAATCTATTGAGGGAGCTACTTGGCGATTAGAAGCATATATGATACCCAGTTAGCCTCAGTTTTTCTATCCTAGCACTGAGGTAGCCTAAGATAACGATTTCCCCTCTTTAGTTACTTTCTTTAGTTTTCGTGCTCTTATATTAGTCTTTTATGATCCCCATGTATACATTAATTCCCTTTATGTTTAGTTATGCTTACTCTTAGTTCAATCAGTAGCATGTGCAAACTCGATTTAGTACTCAAAAATTAGTTCTAATAGTATTCTCTTTCAGAATCAGTTCCAGTCTTCATTTGAGAACTAATAATCCCAAGAAGGAGATATTATAATACCCCATACATTTTCCAAGATTATAGCTAACTTAACTCAGAAACTAGGCCAAAAGTTATAGTCCCAGGTTCCAATCATAATGTTGACTCATAGAATCCCTCTTGAATACTAACAAATCACAAACTTTACCATGATTCATGATATAGACAATGAGTCACACAAGTCATATTATGAATCGTACCATAGAATCTTACTAAGGTACAAATAAATTGATAAAAGGTCTTTGGGAACATGACTTAGACCACAAGTCATGGAACCCAAACCACGAGTTATGGCCAGCTGGTGGAAGTCACTTTACAACAATTTTAATCCATTTTCCCGGGGAGGGGGAATTTTTTTAAAATTCCTAGACCTTTTAACACTTAAACTATGTTCTTTTAACTAGTCAAAATGGATTTAGTCAATTACTTCCCTCCTTTTCACATTTAAACTCCCAAGAACAAAATGCATCTCTCAAACAAGTCAGGCTTAGGGTTTTCTCTTCAAGGTTCAAGAACTAAGGTTTCCATCTATAGTTTCGGTTCAAAATCATCAAAATCAAGTATATGGGTATTCAATAAGGATCTTCTTCCGTTCTCATGCCTAAAATCTATAGTTTTCATCTATGATCTAGAGTTTATATCAAAACATGAGTTTTACATGATTTTCTATCCTACCATGTTAATTATTTTTAAATACTTACATTATGGTATTATGTAAAGTTACAGTATTTTAACAATTATGTTATGATTTTATCTTTTGATCACAAACTTAGAATTCAGTTAGCATAACTAGATCCATTGTTTCAAAACTTAATAAATAGTAATATTTTGGACTTGTTTTATGCTTTATAGTTATAGTACAATAGTTTGAGCCATCAATATTACATGTTTTTGGAGAATTATTTAATATCTAGTGGACAAAGGTCATTCACTTTCCAATAGAGAATCAGAAGTCGCAGCTAAAGTTGTAAAAATAAGAGCTTGAATACCACTTGTAAATAATCCAAGGAGCATGACAGGTATAGGAACTACTAAAGGTACTAATGAAACAAGAATGAGAACTACTAATTCATCAGCTAAGATATTCCTGAAAGTTGAAAACTAAGGGATTTTCAAGGTTTAGCAAAGGCTTAGCTCAGGACCCACTACTCGTCGTATTTGGTTTGGTATCCCAAAAGCAGTATATAAGGCATACCCAGTAAAACTTACAAGTAAACCAGATATAAAGATGGAAACTAGGGTTTTTTTGGGATAGGCTTGTAAGAAGCAAGCCTATCCTCCACTTCAATTGGTATTTTTCAAAAATTGGACATGAGATAAGAAATCCAGTGTTTTACTAAGAATTTGAATAGTGGTCCTGAATAAATCGAGAGAAACCCCATCCCTCTCTTTTCTTTTTTCACCCCTATGACACCATACGGAGGGAACATGGGGACTGCCAGTGGACTGATTGACACCCAGGATATAGGAATTATAAGCACAAAATTGTTAAATGTCTTCTCCCTTTAGGACTCTATTAAGTGAAGTTATTTAACAACAGGCAATCATTTGTCTAAAGAGAAACCCGAGTCACAAAACTAGGTGTCACCGTAGGATAGGGATCCTTACATGTCATTAGAGGGTCATATCCTAAGACCATCCATCATATGTAGTTCTATGCCTTGGAAAGAATAGAATGACTCTCCAATTATAGGTCAATATGTTTGAAATCATGGGCTCACATAATATATGTCGGTCAAGAAAAACTCCCACAGTCAGTTGGTCTTGTGGTTTTATATAGCATTCATGGGTTTTATAGTAATTTAAAGTTTTTACAGTACATGATTTAGTTTTCTTAGTATATATGACTTATTATGTCTAATTCCAATATACTTCTTTTCATGACTTGTTCTGTATTGTAGTTGTACTCAACATGCCTATTACAACCAACTTTTAGTTTCAACAGGACATTTACTATGTTTTTACATATTGTATTTCTACATACTCAATACACTAAAGTACTAATCACATATTCCTTGTGTTGCAATGTCTTACTATATAGATTCGTGCACTTTTTCCCACGCCCAAGGATAACTAAGATCTCTATTCTCAGCAGTACACTAATTGGTGAGTCCTCATAGTTCAAGGACAATTATGTCTTTAGCTAGTTAATCAACTGTTTATTTAGTTAGCTTTATTTCAGATTTTATAAGTTTGGAGTTAGCTAGGGTTTGGTCCCAACAACTCACCAGTCATGTTAGTAAAGGCTTTTCAAACATAACATTCACTTTATTTTTCAGCTTTATGGATTTTCCACAAATAATATGTTATTTATTTTAGAATCTCTCTATCATTTTATGTTATTTCAATCAAATATGCTTTCACTCAGTTTACATGTAATGATTTAGTAAGTTTCCAGATCCAAAGGTTAGCATGGGGCCCCTTGTGCTTCTAAGTGTCATATCTCATCCGGTATGTAGATTTGAGACATGAACAAAATCCTCATAATAAGGTAAAGGTTTTTTTACATAAAGACTTTCCATTTTAAAAATTTGAACTTGAAACCTCAAATTTATAGAGGAGGAATTTCACCACTCTCCTTGGTGATATGTCTAATCCTCTTATTTTATTAGACTCAAAGCTAAGGTGGCATATGCATGGCCATGTGAATTAACCATTTTCTCAACATTTTCGGTACAAAGTCATTACAAGATGTCCATTATGCATTGGGATATGATTTGAGACAAACAAAGCAACAAAACATTAAAGAATGATGATTGAAAACAAGGAAATATTGGCCTAAGTGTCACTTTGGGTATTAAAGAAGAAGACAGTCGATAATGAACCTCTCAAAACCATTCTAATTGGCATCAAAGGTAGTCAATGTTAAGGATCGATGTGTCCATATGGTCAACCCTAAAAAATAGTTGTTTGACCTCGTCAGAAACTACAATCAGGGTGGTTACCCCTTTCTTTCTCCTTGTAATAGGCATATCATCCTCGAAAGATTCATTTATCAAAAATACTGGACAACATGGTGGAATCACCTACCCCTATCTCCAATACAAGTATGTCTGATCATTTACCACAAACAATAGATAAGGTTGGTCATTTTTAAGAGGTTGATAGTTGTGTACTGCAAATATCATCCTAAAAGGATGGTGACCTTTAAAAATATAGTCGACATACTAATGAACCTTATAATAGATATATAATATCTTTATATCAACAAGAATAATGAGTTTTATGTGATACCTACATAATATGAAAAACATGTTAGAATGCTTGAAAGACCATGTTAACCTAAGGATCAAAGAAAGATGAGATTAAACAGTACTGTGGTTCTTATCTCTATAATATCGAATGAAGGAGGTTTCTTTCCATGATTGGTCATAAAGCAGGGTGACACCTAAGATTTTCTAAGCCTATGGTTAGATGGGAAGATGGATGTTAGGATGCCACGAAAGTGTTGAAAATAATGGTCAAGATGAATCAAAATGAGATATAAAAAATAAATAGACAGTACTAAGAAGGGATGTGGAAAATAAGGACTTACAATGCAAGTTCCACATTTAGGGAGGATCAATTATCCAATGATGTCCTTGATAACGCTCAAATTACACTTCCTACTGAAGCATAAGAGATTGTTGTCTAAATATAGAACCAAACTACGTTGCGGTCGATCCTACAAGAAATATGGTATGAGTTTTACGCCTAGTGGTAGTAGCTAATAGCTAGTCTTTCTTTCTAGCTATGAAAGGAAAGTAAAAAAGGGGAATATTTGTACAACAGTGTTTCTTGTTGGTGCTTGTGATTATAGAATGATTCAAGTACGTTATAAACCTAGGTTCGTGTTCACCAGAGTTAAACCAACCTTTGGATTGTAATCTTATACAGTTGTATAATCTTTCCTAACTGTAGAGTTACGTACAAGTCTAACGCTATTTATGAAGTGTTTCTCAACCTTTAATCCTAAGTAAATCTATTTTACACCGGGGTGTGGGCTGTGAATGAGTGCATTGTGCATATCGTGGTAACTCAAAATGATTACTCTTGCTATAGTAGCAACCATTAGACAAGGGTTAATGCCCTAAATCTCTTAGCGTAATCTCAACTTTTAGTTTTAACCACAGGGTTAGTGCTAGTTAAACCTAGGCATGTTCTAGTGTTACAACCACTAAAAGTCATTTATTATATAGTGATTATGTTCACACGTTGGATAGATACAATAACCCTATGTAAATTACAATCGTAATGGAGCTTAACCCATGGTTCCCACAACCCTAGGGTTGGGGTTTTAGCTCACCATTGATATCAACATACAATAATGGAACTATAAAGAAGTGAATATCACACCACAAAATTAAATTTCCAATTAATGGTAGATTGATGATCAAGGAATTCAACACTTGTGCTCTTGAAAGAATTGGGTATCAAACCCTTAAATCACAAGTCTTAATTCTCTCTAAATATCTCTCTATCAAAAAGTCCTCTAAAACTATGTTAATTCTTCTATTTATAGAGTATGGATGTAAGTGCAATATCCGAAACTTAGACTGGGCCTCCGTTCAGTTTAGACGAAACTTCAGACGAAACACCTGGTGATAGAAGAACTGTCTGGTTTGTCGTCTATCACCTCTTTCATCCAGTGAAATTGGTAAGAGACAATATCTTTGGGCGAACCATCTCCAAATGGACGGAAACTCTGTTGGAGCTGCCTGGGATTTGTTCTTCATCTAGTGAAGCATCAGGTAGATGATAGGATCAGGTGAATCGTCTGTTTTCAGATGGTTCATTTAGCCCATCATTTGTCTAAGTATTTTTTAGCAAGTGTCATTCTAGTTAGACGGTTGGGTTAGGCGAGTCGTCTATAAAACCTGCCATTTTCTATACAATTACTCCAAACTTCCTCATATCGACTTAACCCTACAAATACTTAGTAACGCATTAGAACACACTGTTATTACTCAAGAACATGCTCAATTTTAGGGGTTTTAAGTGCAACGTGTGGCATAAAACACTGTCATATCAACACCCTCAACCTAAAAAAATTTACTTGTCCTCGAGCAACGACAAAACCAGTACACATCAAACACTTAAAACACCCCTAGTACACAACTCATCTCAGTATAATCACTTATTGGGCATCATATCATATCGGCTAACTGCATTTATTCACGCACTGTAAATTTTTTGAATGAAATATTGAAAGACCTTTCACATGGCTTGTATCTGCTAGACCACAACATTAACTTATTCACTATTGATCAAAGTATAAACTTGCCCTCATAACAAAGAAGTCCCACACACAAAGAGATTTATTTATATTGGGACTGGGAAAGTATCCTCTCATACCCAGAAAGAAATCAACTTGTATACACCATAGTCATAGGCTTGCCCTTATTAATTACAACTTAGTATTCAGTAAGATGACCAAAATCACGTCAGGACTTTGTTTGGCTTATAATGTCGATTTGAGTGTTGGTAGGGGATAATTTGGGAACTTAGTGACTGACTCAGTTTGTTCCGTTACCCTTCTTTTCCTCCTCCACTCATTTTTCTTTTACAATCTTTTTTTCCTTAACACTTGGCCTTGAGTCCTTTTATTGTACATCTTGAACCCTCCTTTTTTCTCTCTTTTTCTTTTCTTTTAATTACTTTTATTTTGATTACTTTTATTTTATAAGAGATGGATTCATGGTAGCCACCCTCAACCTAAAGTCAAACTTAGGTTAAAGACACATTACTCACTACCGAATCAGGGCCAAAATAGACTAATTA
>JBDJHY010000001.1:4099623-4112268 GCA_039654485.1 Withania somnifera | reverse complement strand
AGGGAAAGTAGATAATTAACTCAACTGTAAAGATGTTATTGTAGTAATTCAAGTGATGCAGACCTTGTAAGAGGACTTTCAGTTCATCATTCAAAAGTTGCAGTAAATAAATAAAAATAGTTAGCTGGTGTGATATGATGCCTAATGATCAATTGTGCTGAGTTGAATTATGTTCTAGGGTTGTGTTAAGTGTTTAATATTTTGTGTTTTGTTGTTGCTTGAGGAAAGGAAAACACAATTGTGAGAGTTTGTGATCTGTGATTATCAATTGCAACCAGTTTGAAGATTATTTTCTTGGTATGAAGTGTATTATGTTTTTTTTCTTATTGTTGTGTTTTACCAATCGTGAGTAGCTAAACCCCAACTCTAGGCTTGTGGGTTCCATAGGTGAAACAAATTAGGGTTGTAACTCTATTGTCGTTCTTGCATCTAACTAAGTGTATGAACATAGTCTCTATAATTTAACGAATTTTTACTGGTTGCAAACACTAGAACATGCGTAGGTTTACTTAATACTAGCCCTGTGGTTAAAACTAGGAGATGAGATTATTCTAAGAAACTCGGGGTGTTAACCCTCATCTAATGATTATTGTGGTAATAAGGGTAATCATCTTGAGTTATTACTACGGAGACAATCCACTCTTTTACAACTCGACCCAGGTGCAAAAGTGATTTATTTAGGATTATAGGTTGAAAAATACGTCGATGAATAGAACTATTATTATAAATAACTCTGTACTTGGGAAAGATTTCAAGACAATTAATTTTTATAATCCACAGTTTTATTAGAATCCTGGAGAACATAATCCTAGGATTTATCATTGATTTGAGATCCAGATACTATCAGTTGAATATTCGCGATGAGGATGTCCCAAAGATAGCTTTTTGGATGAGGTATGGGCACTATAAATTTATAATAATGTTTTTTGGGCTAACTAATGCCCTTTCATCCTTTATGAATTTGATGACCTGTGTAATCAGGACCTATTTAGACTCTTTTGTGATCGATTTATTGATGACATACTAGTTTACTCGCATAGTCAACCGGAGCACGAGGAGCACCTGAGGGTAATGTTACAGACTTTGAGGACGAAGCAGCTTTATGCCAAGTTCTCAAAGTATGATTTTTGGCTCGAGTGTGTTTATTTTCTAGTCACGTGGTATCAAGTGTTGGCATTAGCGTTGATCCATCCAAGGTTGTCATGGTTTGTGATTGGCATCGACTTACCACCCTCATAGAGATTTGTAGTTTCCTTGGGTTAGTTGTGGACTATCACCAGTTGCTTCAGAGTTTTTCTTCCATCACAACTCTTTTGACTAGAATGATTCGGAAAAAGTTCCCTTCTAATGATCAGCTAAGTGTGAGGCTAGCTTCCTGAGGCTAAAGGAGTTTTTGACTACCGCCCTAGTTCTTGCCTTGTTAGTTAAGGACCAGCCCTATACAGTATACTTTGATGCTTCAGGTATTGGGTTAGGTTGTGTTCTGATGCATCAAGGACATATTATAGCCTACACATCGAGGCAACAGAAAGAACACAAGCGCAATTATCTCACTCATAACTTGGACTTGGAGGCGGTGATTTTTGCACTTAAGATTTAGAGGCTCTATTTATATGGTGTACAATATGAGATTTATACTGATCACCGCAACTTGCAGTATAGCTTGAGACAGAGGGAGCTTAAATTAAGGCAGAGGAGATGGGTTGATCTCCTGAAGGACTATAATTTAAGTATCCTTTATCACCCGGCCAAGGCTAATATGGTTACAGGTGCCTTGAGCTAGAAGGCAGTGAGTATGGGTATCCTAGATTCAAATTTCGCTTCTGAGAGGCCATTGGCTCGGGGCATTTAGTTCTTGGACAATACGTTAGTTAGATTGGATATTTTAACGCCAGAGCAGGTGTTGCCCATGTTAAAGCTAGGTCATTCTTATTTGATCAGATTCGACAGCGCCACTACTAAGATCCCCGTTTGTTCAGATAAGAGAGATAGTTTTAAGGTGTGATATCAGTTGGGCCACGATAGATTTTGATGCTGTGTTGTAGGTTCATGGCTGCCTAGTCTTTTCGAGAGTTGGTGACTTGATCCAGACTCTATTGTGCGAGGCTTATTGCTCCAGGTATTCTATCCATCCAGGTATTTTGAGGATGTACCATGATTTGAGCTAGCGTTACTAGCGGGAGTAATAGGAGAGATATAACATCCTTTGTGTCTCAGTTTTTGAACTATCAACAGGTAATGTTCGAGTACCAGAGACCGAGAGGTGAGCCTCAGAGACTCATTATTCCTGAATGAAAGTGGCAGCGATTTACTATGTACTTCATTTCAGGACTTCCTCACACATCTAGAGGCTACTGTTGCATTTGGGTCATCGTGGATTGATTGACCAAGTCATCTTACTTTCTATCGACACACTCATCTTAGGATGCAGAGAGACTAGCTGAGTTGTATATTCATGAGGTTTTTAGGCTTTATGGAGTAACAGTTTCCACTATATCTGATCGAGGAACTAAGTTTACATCGTGATTTTTGAGGTCAGTGCAAAGAGAGATGGGTACTGAGGTTGCTTAAGTACAGACTTGCACCCCAATATTGACAGGCAGTCCGAGAGGACTATTCAAGAACTTCAGAATATGTTACAGGCCTGTGTTTTTTATTTTGGTGGTAACTAGGATAGACATTTGGCCTTAGGAAAGTTTTCGTATAATAATAGTTATTATTCCAGCATTCAGATGGCCCCTTTTAAGGCCTTGTATGGGAGGCATTACAGATCGCCTATTGTATAGTTTTTTGGAATAGAGGTTTCACCACAGAGTTCTGATTGGCTTCGTGATACCGTGGACAAGAGTAATGACCCTTATAGTAATTTAGCTATTTTACACATTAGCTTGTGTTCTAGAGCTTTCTAGTAGCTTCCCAAGTCATTTATGACCTGCTGAGGCTGGTAGTTTGGTTCTCTGGCAGTTCAATTGAGATTTATCTCACTTTGACTGTATTAGAACTTATATTTAGGTACTCATTGACCTTTAGTTAGAGTCCCGAGGTTTTCAGGTTGAGTATGAGTTGTTTTATGGAAATTCAGTTCATTAGGGGTTGATAATTTGCCCGAAGTTAATGGATGGTGATTGGAGTGTCAATATAGGATTTTGACGTTTCTATCATCTTCAAAATAGTGATTTTGGGCTAGTAGATTCCTGGAGTGTCTAGTGTCATTTTGGGTGCCTTGGTGGCTTAGTGTGAATTCAGTGTTTTTTTGGTTTTGGGGGTCCTTTTTCTCAAACAACCTCAGTTGATATTTTGTATGATTCCATTAGATCCAGAATGTTGTTCCATGTTATCTGTATATTTGGTATGTTGAAATTGGACTCAGAATGCTCGTTCTAGGTCCCCGGAGTGTTTCTTTTAAGCTATTGGGAATTGCAGGTACGGACCACTCCAGCAGGAGATTGGTCGCTCATGCGATGCCGCCTCGACGAGCAGAGGATCGCTCCTACGATTTTTCCCCAGTGGATAGTGGTTCTCCTGGCAAAGGATGCTTTAGGGGCAAGGGCCAAATATCAATAGTCTTATCAAGTTATCCTAGGCAAGTCAAGGCGCACAACGCATGTATCGTAGTATCACCAAAATTCTCAATAGATCAGGTATTATCAAGTTTCCACAACTAGTAGTGCCATAAGTGTTAAAAAACTATACTCACTATCGTACAATGACAAACTCAAGTCCCAGCGGCTTACTCACTGCCAAACTGAGTCGGTCTCAAGTCCTAACATTTATTAATCAAATGTTATTTCCCGGTGCCTGAAGGTAAAGCCTCCACTAAAACAAGTGAAAATAGTATTACCGGTAGCTCAATACAACGTCGAGTCGAAAATAGTTAAAAGCTGTTTACTTGTATTATTATTAAATATTCTGATTTCAACTTATATAGTTATCCATCATTATACTCAAACCTGTCTCTAGCCTCTGCGTCTCAATAACCAAGTGGTGAAACTGACCCAGCCCCAATACACTCTCATCGAAGTCATAGGCCCAACCTCTCGTGTCATGAATGCACAACATATCAACAAGTATATATATAGACATGTGATCATATAATAACAATTTCCTATGCCCTGTATAGGTATCTAGCCAATTTCTAAGTCAGGCACCGTATCAATCGAATTCCATAATATAAATATCAACATAGAACGGACGAAAGAACAGTGCAGAATCACTATATCTACCTAGCTCCGAAACCATGAATGCTATTTGGTATAATTATTAAATTTATAAGCCCAGAGATAGCCCTACGGAGCCTACCTATCGTCCGATGATAAAGCGTTGCAAATTCACGAATTTTACTTTGACTAATGTCAAACGATCTCCAAATGCTCTAAAACTTGCACAATCTATTATATATGTTAATACAAGTCTAACGGCATAATTTATACTAAATTTCCCACTGGGCCAAAAATCAAGCCTAAAATGGGCTGCGGGGCCTACTCGCTGAAACTAAAATAAACTTTACTACGGGGTCCCCAATGTTATTAGGACCCATGCTCCAAAATCGTGCATAGGATTATTTGAATAGATCTTGTACTTACCTTTATGATATTACTAGTTAGGATTTGTTCCTATTACTAGTTCTGGCTGCATAGTTAGTTTTATATTGCTTCTTTATTGACCTATTTTACTTTCCTCGCCTTTACTTTACTTGTATTTTATTTTAGCTCGGTCAGCCTATGATGCCTACTGGGTACCCGTGTTTTGGTACTCATACTATATTTTGTATCATTTTCGTGGTGCAGATACCTGTAGGGGTTATCAGATACGACGTGATCGTGTTGGATAGACTTGCTGATCTACAGAGACTACGGTCAGCTTGATGTTCGAGATGATCGTATCTTCAATGTTGTTATGGCCTATGTTGTTTTGTTTCAGAAGGTGTTGTGTAGTACAATACAACTTTATAGGAGTTGTACTTGTATATATTTCTCTTTTGCATACTCTATTAGTAGCTCTGTATGCCATTGACGCCAGGTTTTGGAATTTTGGTTGTATATATTTATTTTTGCCTTCTGTTGCTATCTTTCTCGGGTACTTATTATCTATTTGATGTTTGTGAGTGTTTATAGCCCACTGCGAGTAGCTCTGGGCTATAGGATATGCTTGTCTACTGGTGGGTTGTTATGCCATCATGATCTGAATTTTGGGTCGTGAAATTCCATTAAGTTTCATACCCCAAGAACCATTCCTCTATTAAAGCTTCATATGAGCTTGGAAGAAAGAAAAAGGGAACAGAAACTCACTAAAGGAGAAAAAGGACAACACATTGTGGTCGCGTTGCAGTACGCTTGATTGCGTGAAAAGAAGACAATGAGACTTACCGTGATTGAGAAGCAAGAGTGCAATCGTGCTAAACACCTAGATCTGCAGATTTTTCTACAGCAGCTGAATTTTTCAATAAGAGCTCCGAAGTGAAATAGAGTCCAATAGCAACAAACCAAATATGCATCTTGCATGAGAAAAACATTTCGGACTCAACGAAATCAACGAAACCACCATCTGAGGTTGTTTGTGCAAAAGAACCTCCAAACTAACTAAAATGAGCTAATTTTCTAACTTTCCACAAACACCCTCAAAACTATCCCGAACACCCCGTGAAGCGTTCGAGTGATCTGACTAGCCGAAAATAACATCTCGGAGCTGATGGAAGCGTCAGAATCCCAATCAAACACTCCGATCACCCAAAGCCCACCCAGGCTCCAACATGAACTTTAGTTGAACTGAATTTCCACAAAACAGCTCAAATTCGCAATGAACACCCAGGGAAACGAACTTAAGGTCCAACTAGATCAAAGTCGATGTTCCGTATCTAATGAAACTATCGAAATCTGATTCCGAGCGCGTTTACTAAGAAATTATCAAGTTTTACTATTTTAAGGTTAATCCTTTAAAACAAGAAAACTGAGATAACAGGCTCAACAAACCAAACTAATGGTCTCATTAAGTTATAAATGACTTGGGGCAGCTAACAAATAGCTCTAAACACTGAAGAAACTGAAAGTCAAGTAAATGACTACACGGATCATTACAATGTTGATGAGTTTTGTGTGTACAAGAAGTGGAATGGGAACAATGTGGTACTTATAGTATTGTATATAGATGATATCTTGCTCATAAGATTTAATGTGGGCTTGTTAAATTCAGTCAAGTAATGGTTGTCTAGTAAGTTTGATATGAAAAATCTGGGAGAAACTGCTCACATCCTTGGGATCAAGATGTCTAGCAAGAAAAGGATGTTAGGCTTATCTCAAGATGTTTATATTGATACAATTCTTACTAGGTTCAACATGAATGAATCTAAGAAAGGATTCTTCCTTTTAGACACGGAATCTCCTTATCCAAGGATCAATGTCCTAGGATAAATGAGAATCAGTTTTAGAAAGCCTAATGTATGTTATGTTCTGTACTAGACCTGGCATCTGTTATATGATAGGCATGATTAGAAGATATCATTCTAATCCTGGACGAGATCACTGGACGAAAATTAAGAATCTAATCAAGTATCTGAAAAGGACTAGGAATGAAAAGCTAGAATACCGTTTGAATGAGTTAATGCTAATAAGGAATACAGACTCAGATTTCTAGTCTGACAAGGACTCTAGAAAATTGACCTCTGAAAATGTGTTTACTTTGGGAGGTGTAGTCGTTGTTTGGATGAGCATCAAGCAAACTTGTGTTTTTTATTCAACCATGAAAGTCGAGCATGCAGATGCCTTTGAGGCAACTAAGGAGCTAGTTTGGCTTTGAAACTTTCTGAAAGACTTGGTAGTTGTCCCTGCGATAGAAGCACCATTTAAGATTTATTGTGACAATAATGGTGCGGTTGCAAATTCAAAGAAACCACAGAGTCATAAGAAGGAAAAACATATTGAGCATAAGTACCATTTGATTCGAGACATAGTGCAAAGAAGAGATGTGGTGGTGGCGAAGATTGCATCGAAAAACAACCATGGAGACCCTTTCATAAAAGCATTTTGATAAGCATGTAAAAAAATGGGTGTTAGAGTTGTAGATGCATAGTTATGTGTATAAGTGGGAGATTGTTAGGATATATTATTAATCATGCGTCTTGATATAGAATTATTTCTTGAATGATTGTTTTTTTTAATTCGATTTAATAAAGTATTATATTATATAGATTATTCTGTCATATATGAATCCTCAACTTATATATTAGATGATTTAGTGTATAAAATTTGAGCTTATACATAGAAGATTAAATCATCGGTTGTTATAAGTTAAAGTTATAGTTCATAATCGTAGATGAGAATTTGGACAAACCATCAGGATGATTGTAACACGAGATTAAATGTAATTTATCTTGATTACGAGAATGTTATAATTCTAACTTCTCGTGCTAGTAGATTTTATATGTATTGAATAGGAATGAATAAAGATAGATGTTTTGGACTGACTGACAAAAACATATTCTCTAAATTATTAAATGTACTTATATTTTTAATCTTGATATAACTAATACGAGTTCTCTTGATTATCGTTTTGATTTATTAAAAGATGTATATGTATTGAATATGACTGAATAAAGATAGATGTTTTGGACTGACTGACCAAAACATATTCTCTAAGTTATTAAATGTACTTATATTCTTAATCTCTATATAACTAATACGAGTTATATTGATTATCGTTTTAATTTATTAAACGATGAGATTATGAGATGGGTCGGTATGCCTAGTAAGTTGAATGATAACAATATATATTGGTGAAATAATAAGTTAGTTAATGAACTCCATGTAGTGGTATAGAGATTGATGATGTGTCTTTTATGAGAGGCTTATAAATTTTCATGTATAAACCCGACCGAGAATTTATAAATCCGACATGAAATAAGTTAACCAGGGCTCTAAAGAAAATTAATTATTAAATTAAATTCGTCAGTAATTTAATTTATTAATTAATAACTGTAATCTTAACATGAGGAATTAAATAAGTGTTTAATGAGAAATTTCGAAATATAAAAAGAGGAGTGCAATACGAACTTTTAGTGAAATAATTTATAATTTATTATGGTACAAATTAATTTTGAATTATCTAAGAAGTCTCGATAAATTAATTTTGTGGTCCCTGCAGTATCCAAATTGACTAAAACTCAAAATTCTAATTTCTATAGGAATAGGGGTGTTGGCCGATTTTTTATTCTTCCAATAAGCAAAAATTGCTTTTTATTTTCCTATTTGAATTAGGAGAAACTTCTCTATAAATAGGAATGCTCATAACATAGAATCATAATTTAGTAATCAATACAATACTTGTCCACTCAAATATTGAGAGTTCAGTAATTATTAAGAGAATTCAGTTGTGAATTTGAAATCATGGAGAAGATCATAGAAACAAGGTAATTTTTGAGTTAATATTCAGTTGTGAATTTGAAATCACTGGAAAAGATCATAGAAACAGGTAATTCTTTAGTTATTTTTCAGCACGCTTTGTATGTAATACATGTTAGTATTTATTATTTATTATTCAAATAAACAATATGATATGTTTTTTGCTATGTAATTATTTTTCAACACCTTAGCACCTTGATTCTTTTTTCATATACTTTGACTCTAAAATACAGATTTACTAGAAAGGCACTAAAGATGAAACATGACAGAACAAAAAGACTATAGATGTTTGTACAGGGATAAGTACATAATTTATGGTATAATTATTGATCAAGTCCCCGAACATTGGTTAGATATCTTATTTTCTTCTTCTGCAGAACCGCCAGACACTGGCAACAAAAGTGTAGAAAGTAAGTTGTAATTCCAAGCAAAACATGACCCAACCTTCTTTTTCTCATTTGCAATAAAAACTTTTATTCTTTCATACTACTTATTCTTTAAACACTTATCCTTCATACTAGTGATTCTCTGACACTATCCAAAAAAACCTGGATTCTTTTGCTGCTAAACATTTTTCATCATACGTATTTTTCGTAACTATTTAATCCCACTATCCGGAACTAACTACAAATCTCCCCTGCTTCTGTGATTTACTTTTGATTTAGTAAGTCCAATCCTGCGGAAGAAGTAGCTCTTGTGAAATTGTTGCTGGCTGTGGATAGGTATTTCCCATAAACAAATTACGTCTCTGTTGAGCCATTGGCATGTTATTTGGATATATCCAATCACTAGAGGGAGTTGAGCCGCTTCCGCCTTGGTAGCATCTGGCTTGAACCTGATCCTGCTGCCTAACATCCATAGCTTCTAAGTTCAAGTTCAAGGCTTGGACCACTCTGTCAGGCAGTAAAACTGTGGAACACCCTGCTAATTTCCAAACAAAATATTTGCATACACAGAACAAAACCAACAGGAAAAAGGTCATAAATCAGTCAATAAATGAAGAAAATCAGGACCTAAACAAAAAAGGAATATGAAATCTGGGTCAAACACATTAGCTGTTGCTACTAATTTGAATCTTTCTTTGTTGTTCACACCTACCCAGAACACACAAACCAATTAGAAAGCATCCATATGACTATACGCTGACATTAGAGAACAGTCCAAAATTAGGGTCATCTTCCACTATTCACCACCAAGAGACCATCAATAAGCATTAAATAATTAAGACAATCTTCTCCGTCGAGTATAAGTTTCAAATTCAAATCTACATTCACTAGCATCGTTTGATTCACGGACAAATTATCTGATGATTGTATTCTTTCAGTTATAATTTTGAAACTAATTTATTTCACATCTCAGGATAACATAATATCAAGTTACAAAGAATAAGACAGGGATATCAATTTATGTGTTCAATCAAATATAGTACTGTAATTTTAATCTCAAACTAAATATTGAGATGATCCTTTTTCCCGCTTACTAAACCAGCCCTATAGAGTCAACCAAGTGTATAATACACATAATTAACCACATCACTAATCAATAACATAATTTAGTCAGTACTAATATCTATGTGATGACGCCATAACAGGGATAAGAAAGGTTTACCCGGTTTCTTTCGAGTTTCAGTTTGTGTCCCAATTCTTCTAGGCAAGAAAACACCAGTTCCAGCACACTCCCTTTTAGGACCTGGACTTCCTAGAAAAACAGCGCGCATGCCTGAACCAGGCAGCTGTTGCTGAGGTTGTTGCAAACTGGGCCAACAAGAAATTGAAGAATTCATAGGCCTAGCAACTCCACTTTGGCCTCTGATTTGAGCCAACTGCTGCTGGTTCTGCTTCAACAGATACTGCTCAAATCCACCTTTACCCAACCCCAACACTCCTTGGCTTTGCTTCATTATCTGTTGCTGTTTCAATCGCTCAAACTACACTCATTTGAAAAACAAACATAGAGGTTCAAAGAAAAAAAAGGAAAAAAAAAGGTGGAGTACTCTAGCAATATGAAAGCTTACTTGAGCTACTTCCAACTGATGGTAAGAGTATTTTTGGGATACAGGGACTGTACTCGCTTTACTGGGCATAGCCCATAATCCAGTTTTAGTTTGATAAAGTCCGTCCTCCATCATCCTAATCCTTGCTACTTCCCCAGCAGCCGCATAAAATTGATCAAAATCCCCATGGCTTGATCCCTGTTTGCACCCGCATAACGTCGACTGAGGCGAACTTGACAAGCTCCAATCCTAGAAAAAAAAAAAACAGTATCATAAGACTGCATACATAAACTAATATAGCAAAAGCTTTAGTGCTCTAAATTGTGAACAGTCAGAATGCATTTTTTTCATCCAACTCGAAATATCATAAGACAAGAAAGCATCTGTTCACGTCAAGAAATGATTAACGGACCGAGTAGCACAAAAGTTGCTTTACTAAACAGACAGAACTCTAACAAGTCATCCTTTGGAGTTCCACCTTCAGCTAAGCACCTAACTCATGGACCGACCTTCTCTTTTCGGCTGCCCTTCAATATTATGCCCCCCCCCCCCCAAAAAAAAAAAAATGAAGCCAGAATCTAAAGGTACCTTTGGGTAGTCATAGGAGTTCTCATGAAGTGTAGAGTGAGCCATTTTACGAGTTAACCCAGTAATACACTCTTCTTCATCACTCTCTGTATCCACTGACCTGATCACAGACTCAACAGGCGAACTCAGATCCGAGTGAGTTCCAAACACGGGTCCAATAGAGTTACTCTTGAAGTCCATGAGAAGTTCATCATCAGTAAGAAACTGTGAAGGTAGCCAAAACTCACAATCATTCAAGTTCTTCGCCATAGGTAAAGAATCACAGAATTTGGATTGGTTTATTGAATAGCTTTTTAACTGATCCAACGTTGCTGCTTCTTTAAGATATCACTAATAATTACAACCACACCACCCCTTTGTACTTTTTGGTTCTTAGGGTGCACCGTGCAGTGGCAAATTTAGTAATAAAAAAACAATGGATGTAAAAACTAAAAAGAATCTAATGGACTATCGGAAGCAGCAAAGTTTATATAATGAACTGGCAAGAGGAGAGAGAATGAGATAGGTGGGGTTGGAAGTTGGAACAAAGGTGTTTAAGTAGCCACTTGCTGTGTCAGTAAATGCCAACTAGCAAATCCTTCCACTATTAAATGCAGTTTCTGTGATAATGGGCGTGTGTAATTGAATAGACACGAAATTGACAATGTTATTTGAATTTTCTTTATTTCAAGAATAATATTTAAAACTTATTAATTCAGAATTTTAAAGTTTGTAAGTTAATTACTAGTATGAATTTGTAGATATAGATTTGATCAAAGTTAATACTAGCTTCACTGCTTGTGTGCTGTATCTATTTTAGAGCCTCAGTGATTATATTCATTCAAAGAAGCTTCAAGCTTAAGAAGACATTTGAAATTTTACTAAAAGATTATTACTCGTAAAAAGGAAGTAAGCGGGTCAAGGTTTCTATATACTTCCCTTGTGGGAATGACAAAATATTTGTTACTAAAGAAAATTTTAGTTTTAAAATTAAACTCAAAATCTTAATTAAGAATGACAGCCCATCATAATCTTTAGTGGTTGCTGGTTACAATTCAGTTACGCTGAAAATTCTAAAATTATAATATTTATAACGTTTATTTAATAAAAGAATGTTATATCAACCTTTAAGTATAAATAATTAAATGACTTTGAATTACTATCAGCTGATATATTTGTGTATATCGAGTACTATAATGCATGAAGAATGTGAAATATTGTATATCCCAGTTACTAGTAGTACGAAGATCAATGATCCGTCCATTGATAGTAGGTGTTGCGTAATAAATTTTACATTTACAAGCTTCCTCTCAATGTGTATAATTATGGAAACGTATGTATAGTTTATTTTAGTTCACACCTATTGTCTATATTAGTTGAGAAAATTAGTTATTTGTCTTTTGTATAATTGAGGACAAATTTCATCTGATGAAATATGAGCATTTTGAAACAAAGATAAATTATATATACACTCAAACGTCAAAAGGAATTTTTAAAAGTGTGGCACACTTCTTAAAAAAAGTTATTTTCTTCGTTTCTAAAAAATATATGTTTAATTTTTTTATCTTGTTTCTAAAAAGATATTTGCTTTAAATAATTAATAAGTTATTAATGATATTCTTTTCAAGTTAAATACGTACTTATTTAATACAAAAAGAAATAATTAATTAAAAAATAATTAGTCAATACATA
>JBDJHY010000001.1:4085263-4099523 GCA_039654485.1 Withania somnifera | reverse complement strand
GCCTTTGGTCAAATCTTTGTTTATAGTTTATTTGTAGCTTAGTGACACCTTTCTTAGAATTACAAACCCCCCATTCCATGTAGACCATTCGAGTCTGAATAGTTGTGCTTTAGTTTATGTTCATACTCGATTTCCTTCATATTGTTCCTTGTGGATTCGACCCCAACTTCGTTGGGTAATTATATTTGACAACAGCTATATACACAGTTTGATTGGTTTCAAAGGTGTATTTGAGCATTATCAGTTACCTTTTGAATTAATGTGCAATGCAAGCTATACTATTTTTGGATCAGTGTTTGGATAGAGGAAGAAAATATCTTTTGCCCCATTTATTATGCTAGTAAGGCTCTTGATGCTGCTCAGGTAAAATATATAATTATTTTGAAGGAGATGACGACATTGGTTTATGTATTTGACAAATTTAGCACCTACGTAGTAGGAACTAAAGTCATAGTGTATACCATTCATGCTGTGATCCGGTATTTATTTTATAATAAGGATGTGAAGCAGTGGTTGATTAGGTGAATTTTTTTAGAGTGCGAGATGAATGATATTCTGGAAAAATTCCATGATTCACCTTCTGAGGGACATCATAGAGGGGAGCGCACTACACACAAGGTACTTCTGTCAGGATTTCCCTGGCCTTCTTTATTAAAAGATGCTATTACTTTTGTGAAGAAATGTTGCCAATGTCAAAGGGCAGGGTCACTATTAGGACGTCATGAGATGCCTCTGAACAATATCTTTAAAATTGAAATTGTTGGTGTATGGGTTATTACTTTTATGGGGTCCATTCCCCCATCTCAAGAAAATAAGTACATTCTTGTAGCAGTGGATTCCCTGTCGATATGGGTGGAAGTCGAACTACAGTACTCACAAATGATGCAAGAGTGGTACTTAAGTTCATGAAGAAGAAGATCTTTACAAGATTTATCACCCCACAAGCCATTATTAGTGACGGTGGGTCACATTTGAGAAATTAATGGTTTAATGGTTTGCTGAGCAAATATAGGGTGACGCACAAAGTAGCTAATGCCTATCACCACAGACTAGTGCGCAAGTGGAAGTGTCGAATAGGAAGATAAAGAAAATTCTCCCAAAGTTGGGACGAGAAGCTTGATGATGTCCTTTGGGCATACAAAACTCCACACAAAACTCCTATCGGTAGTTCACCGTATCACTTAGTATTTAGGACATTGTGTCTCTTGCCAGTGTTTTTGGATATCAACAGGTTAAATTTTTACTTCAAGATAGCCATGAAGAAGGGGATGTTGCAACTACATAGGCTTAAGGAGTTTAGGCTCAACGCTTAAGTGAATGCAAAGTAATATAAGGAGAAAACAAAGAAATGGCATGATAAGCATTTTATAGAAAGATGTTTTTATCCAGGACAACAAGTATTTTTGTTAAATTCAAGGTTGAAGTTGTTTCCAACTGAATTATGCTCCAAGTTGATGGATCCATTTACAGTTATAAGTGTTACTAAGAATGGAGCTATAGAGCTCAAAGATTATAAGTCAGACCAAACATATTTGGTCAACGGCCAGAGGGTCAAGCATTATTGGCCTAGTTATGATCATGTGGTGACATCCATCAATATGGTGGATGTGTTATATTGAGTGGGTCATGCCATAACGTTAAATAAGACGCTGCTCAGGAGGAAACCAATGATTTGTATTATAATATTTAATTTACTTATGTCTTGTAATGATTTTTCTGTTGATTTTTACGTACCCAAAGACATGCAGGCATGAGGTAAGCCACATGATGAAAAATATGATAATAAAAATCAACTATGGATCGATCACGATGGCAATCGTATCAAGATCGACAACTGGAATGCCAGAGTTCCATCACAATATTCAACTATGGATAACTGAGAGTTCCATCACTATACATATCACAATATGATGCATATTGTGATGTAACTCTGGATAGATGGAAGTGATATCACGATAGGCATTATGTTAAGATACATATTGTAATGTAACACTGGTTAGTAAAAACCTCCATCATGATAAAGATCACATCGTGATGGAGGAAATTTTTTACAAATTTGATTTTAACCCATCTTTTCAAGCCGACCCGATTGGATTATTTAAATAGATCACCTAAACCTCATTCCTTCTCTTCCTTTCACATCGTACAACCCTCTATTTATCTCAAAACAAAAAGTCTTTTCTTCTGCTCTCTAACTCCAAATCCATTAGTTTTCAAGGTCATTCATCACAAGTAAATTTTCTAATTAATTTTACTTTATCTCTTTTAGATTTCATTACTTTGGGTATATGATTTCTTGCAAGCCTTTGCCTTTCTTAAGCATGAAACTTGAAATTAATGAACCAGCATTGTTTTTGTAATGGATTATGTTGAAGAAGCACTTTTGGTTATGTTGTGTGTTAAACTCGAGTTTGGGGTATGGGGGAGTTGATATTGTTACTTATTTCATGATTTGGAAATTGACTTTGCTTATATACTTTTGGGGTAAATAATGGTGTGTAAATAAGGCCTCCATATGTTATTTTTACATAGTTGTGTGTATAAGTAGTTTTTTAAAGTTACTAAGAGTACTTAGTGCATTTTTTCTTACTTGTAACATACCTTTCAGAGGATTGGTTATATAATGGGTTTCAGTGGTCCACTTGTCATATTGCAACTTTACTAATGCACATTGTAAGAGGGGATTCTGGGCACCTTGAATTCATATGAAAAGTAAGAATTGTGATGTGCCTTGAATTCATTGATGTTACAAGTAGTTAATTATTAAGTGTGGGGTGGTTTACACCGTCCCTCTAGTGTGTGCTACATAAAGTATGTGCTACATATGAATGTGTGGATGATAAAGGAAATAATAAGATGACTTTTTGATGGTCTAACAAAGTAACATGGACACGTGCAATGGATGATCGAATAAGATAACTTGAACGAATATATAAACAACTTGGACTTACAATATAATAGATAAGGGAAGTCTGATGTACCTTATATATTGATTGTCACTTTTGATGTTCTTAGAACATAAGTGTGGGGTGGTTCACATCACCCATTAATGTTGTCTTATGTGTTTTCCTATGTCTATGCTAATGTATGTTACTCTTTTGATAGGTGAATTCTTCCAAAAGAAAATAGACCAGTCCACCCTTGCAAAGTTTATATGGTTGATTCGAGTTTAGTTTGTACAAGATGTAAATGAGCATGCAACACCTCTTCTGATGCCTCTTGTGGCACCTCCTATGGTGAGGTGTCGAAGATTGAATATTACATTTGTGGTAGATTTGGGGAAAACTTGGTATAAAGAAAATTCAGGTGTCAGGTACCTCCCTATGGAGAAGATTGACATGGAAAGCCTAGCTGCGGAGTTCTCCCAGATATTCATTTGTATTAGGTAGTTGGGATGGGATTTAATATTTGATGACCAAGTAAATGCAGTGTAAACCTAGTTAGATAATTTTACTCAAACTGGAACCCAAAAGAAACTGACAAAGTCAAGGTGCGGAGGCGCATATTCTGGGTGATCATTTCTTTCATCAATAATTTACTAAATACCAATGATGAAGCGGACCTGGCACTGTTGCATGATTTGTGGAAGAAACCACCATATTAGCACATTTTCCACACTCTATGTCCGCAGAAAATAGATGGATTTAGAATGCAGATGGGCATCACATTGCCCTTTTATTTTTGCACTTCAAAAAACAAGCCCGCTACTCGTTTAAAATTGTTATCCATTTCCTGATACCAACAAATTACTACACCACAGTCATACAGAATAGGGTTTTCCTTGTTTATGCCTTGATGACAGGTATGGACATTAATATTGGTGGAAAAATTTATGTTGCAATGAAAAATGCACGGTACCATACAAGGTGGAAGTATATTTTGGGAGCATGATAACGAGGTTTATAAAAGGTTAGGGTGTTAAGGAAGATCCATAAGACACTATATATCCACCGATTGCAAACGTTGTCATTATTACTAAAAGTAATGTGGCATCTAAAAGGGTAGGAATATGAAAATGACGCAGAAGGAGCATATTGCCATGTATAAGAGTTATTTTAGCTTCAAGTATTGAGTTGAGATGCTTAAGCTGTGGATTAGTGGTAGGCCTATGAAACAAAAGGAGATCAACACTATACACCAACAATATCCAATGAATGATCAAGCCAAAACCATGTGTAAAATTGGGTTTGGTTTTATAGTGGCCATAAATGATAATGTACCCACGAGGATAAGTACGCAGGATGATTCAGATACAGAAGAAGATAGTGAAGATGACGATGGTAGAAATAAGGGAGATGTTGTTGTTATGGCTGGTAAGGATGAGAGCTTCAAAATCTAGGACCCGGAGGATCCCGACGAATTACTATGAAATTCTTTTATCCCTTTTCATTTATTTTATTTTATGCATTGAGGACAATGCTTTATTTTAAGTATGGGATGGGACTATAAATCCTTGGTATGTTGATTGTATATGAGTACTGTTCTTGTATGATTTATCATTTTGTAAAATTGTAGTTTTTTATGTTATAAGTTTTTTTTTATTATATTTTTTATGTTTATTTTTTGGGTTCCTTAGTTTTTCTTGTCGGATCTTTTCTAAAGATAGTCCTGTTGATCCGGAGTATAATAGTTAATTTTTAATATTTTTCTTTTACTTTTCTTTTTAGTGATAGATGAAGGGACATTTTCCGATGATGGATGGATGACGACCGTCTTGAGAGAAATTAGTTATATATAGGAATAAAGTAGGTGGAACCCTGCAATGGTTGAAAACAGTAAGTACATTAGGTATTGTGTCTAACTTTGGAAAATTAAACACCTTTGAACTAAAATTCAGCATAATGAGTAGGATACCTTGATAGACACGATATAACACCTGAAACTAATGGAAATGCAGCTTAATAATGGGAGACCATTCAATTTGAGCTTTAATAAATCTCAATTGTTATTTGACATTGGTCGAACCAATGTTCCAAGTAAGGTGAGGATTCTTGCATATTCCATGTTTTGAATCTTAGTCTAGAACATTTCCCTGTATATTATTGAAGCGGAATAAAAAAGTATTGCTCTGATTAGAAAATGATATATTCCTTTATTCATATGTCTTGTGAAATATTAGCCTACTCAGCTTTGATATCACTAGTTAGCGCTTCGAGCCTATTGCCTATTCTTTAGTAGCCGTAATTTTGCTTAACTCCTTTTTATTAAATCCATGGTTATTGCACCCTTCTTTCTTTAGTTATGGGACAGAAACCGTGATTTGAATTGTAAATCTAAATGAATGAAAATGGAGAAAAAACAGGGGTACCAATGAAAGTAATATGGTAGGGAGGCCCCTTTGATAGAATGCCTATATAACAAGAAAATGCACTTCGAAACAAAAGTGATAATGAAACAAAGAAAAAGAGAAAGTTCTAGAAATAAAAATAGAGAAAGGTATTCTTGATAAAATGAGATAGTTAGTGAGAAAAACATATACGAAAGGGCTAAGGAAAATAAAGTACAAAATTAATGGGTGTTGAAGTATAAAAAGTTTGTAGTGCTTAGGGTAGTGTAAGGCCTTATAATATAGTTTTCCTACCTGTCCCTTAGCCAACAATACAACCTATGAAAGTCTTATTTTCATCTTGTCAACAATGCTTAATTAGTAGACATGTACATAATGGGAAAACCTATGGTACTTGTTGCATACATATGAAGTTTCTCTTGTGTGTGTGAGAGTTGTTATAAATAGTAAAGTCCTGAAGCGATATGAAATTCTATGAAATAATGTGTGTGTCTACTACTTTTTCTTGTGAGGGAACAATTGGGTAGTCATGGTGTACACAATTGATTGGTTACATCAAAGTTTCAAGTTGGCCTATGAATCCTAATTGTGTTAAGTGTAAGGTAGTGTGTGTTCTTTGTCTAGGGTTCTATCTTGTTGCTATTATGGTTAATGGTTTGAAATGATAAAATTTCAATTAAATATTTAGGACCTAACTCGGTGTATTATGTGAATTCAGTCATTGATCTTTAGGTTGGCTTTGTAATTTTTAAATGATTGTTTGAGGGAAAACAAAGTCTAAATGTGGGGTGATGATCTTAGGCACATATATATTCCTTAGAGCCATTAAAGTCTCATATTTTAATTTGGTTTCGAGAACAATTTTGTGTTTTTGGAGTGTCTTATTAATGGATATGTGTTTAGCATTAGTAACCCACATGTTTAGTCTCTTTCAGGAGTGTGTGTGGAGCCTCAAGGAATGGAGACCAAACAGAAATGATAGATGGAATGTGTAGGGATCAAATGCAGGAATAATATACCCATCATGATAGGGATCACGACGTGATGGATATGCCATCACGATTGGGATCACATTGTGATCCTCTGTTTTATATTGCTGGAAATGTTGCCTACTTTTAGGTTAAGTTGGGGGCGTAAAGGTCACTCGATGAGGTGAATATATAAACCTTTACAGGACATTTTTGAGGGGGTGTGCAACACTTGGTGGAGAAAACAGAAAGTTAAATAGACACACTACAACCTAGGGTTATATTCTATTGTTCAATTCATGTATTATATTATGTTAAAGATGATATTTTGTAAATTGAGTATGAGTTTTACTTGCTAAAAAACTTTGTTCCTGGGTTATGGATAAAACATGGTTCATGATATTGGTTTAACATAAGAAATTGATTACCTCTCATATTGATTGTTCTTACACAGCTATATTAATTTGTTTTGAAGATTGGCCACCATCATATTTATTGATGCTATAATTAGATGATTGAATTTGATGTATAACTAAGACGCTCTCGTGTACTTAGTTTACTCACTTGGTTAAATAAGGAACATATCTATAATGCATTTATACTAATTCATCACAACACAAGTCAATCGAAGTAGTTGTGGGGTTTTTATAGATAGTGATTAGAGGACCATACATCCCAAATGCATAATTTTAACCCTTGAATCAACAATTAGAGAAGTAAATGATATTTATGGAAAACTGAGATCATGCATGAATATGTGCCATTCCATGAACCCGGAATGTTCATCTATATTGATAAAACTTGCTATTTCTTCCCAAGTCTCATTTAATTTTCCATTGTCAAAGTTTAAAATAGTATAAAACCAAACCTCTTATATTGTTATACACAATTGCATATACATTGAATTGCCTATAAAATTCATTTATGATACTAATATATAATATCAAGTCCATTAGGGTTTGATATCTGACCCGAAAGAGAAACTATATTACTTGTAAGATCATGTATACTTGCGTGTGCGCTCGGATGCAACAAGTTTTTGGCTCTATTGTTGTGGACATGGAAATTAGAATATTTTTTATTCTTGTAGATATTTTGCATTGTGAAATTGTTAAAGACTTGATCTTAGAAGGTTTCAGTTTTTTTAGGCATTGGTTACTACTAATCTTTTACCGAATAGAGACTTGGTTGAACCATTGCAAGAATTAGTATGATTTTTACATTAAGATAGAAGGAACGAGGCGCTCTCTTATCTAGTTCCACATGTTCAACCAACAATTGTAGTGCCTGCTGAAATTGCATCTTCAAGGATAATCCGTGAGGTGGCTATTCCAAAGGTCACCAATGCTACCTGTGATATGCAAAAACCCGCACCTGGAGGTAGATTTTAGCTGATACAGAATATTGTGTAGCTACTGCACACTTGCAAGAAATTCAATGGTCTTTGACATAAGGATCCACAACAGCACATTCAGAACTTCCTTGAGATCAGTGACACTTTATTCTAGAAAGAGTTTTATTAGATTATGTGAGACTAGGTGATGCAAAGTGGTGTCTAGATGCAGAACCACAAAACTCTATTTTGACATGGGACGACTTAGCAAGGAGGTTCTTGATTCATATCTTTCCATCCGTGAAGACATCAAAGTTGAGGAGTGAAATTTTAAGCTTTAGAAAGAATCCTGGCGCCAATCTCTACCAAGCTTGGGAAAGTTTTAAAAGATTTCTAAGAAGGTTTCCTCACCATCACTAGTCCAATGAAGTGTTGTTGCATACCTTAATATGGACACTAGAACCAAACTCTAAAATATGTCTAGATTCAGTAGTAAGGGGACATGCCTTGGAAAGAACTTATGATGAGATGTATACTTTATTGAATAGGATTCACAAGTAATACGTACTGGACTGGAGATGTATCAAGAGACAGTGGTAGGAAAATTACTATAGAGGTTAGGAATTAGAGGAGGTTATAGCATTATTAATACAAATTTCATCCCTTCAAAACATGTTTGTGCAAGCTTTCAGGAAGCAACAACAGCAAGCTGCAGTTAATAGAGTACAATCTTAGGTTGACAATTGGTGTGAGACATGTGGTAGAGGTGATAATACATCTAACTTATGCGAGTCCAATCCTGATTCAGTTATCTTCACGGGAAAAGCACAGATACTTGTAGGACAGTAATATTATGATAATACTTACAACTCAAGTTGGAAAACCACCCAAACTTCTCTTGGGGTGGCAATCAGAATAAACCACATCAAGAGGGTCCTGGTCAGAACAAAAATCAACGGCTAGGACCATAGTTTAATCATCAGAATTATGGTAGTTTACAGAATGTACAACTCGATAATAGTACAGAAAAGATGCTTAAAAAGTTGCTAGAATGGGTAGGCATGTGATAGTGAGAGGCTATCTTGGCTGGAAGCAGACCTGTAAAGTCAACAACTGGCAACATAGAAATTTTAAAGGAAAATAGGATAGATGGATGTTTCACAAACTACAGGGCCCCAAGGGGGTCTTCAAAGAAATACAGACCAAAACCCAAGACAAATAAATATAGTGACAACGAGAAGCGGGTTGTAGTTGACGGAGTTAGTAGCTCATAAGGAAGGAAAATTAAGCAAAGAATCAGAAAGAACTAATGATAAAGAAGACACTGCCAAGGAAAAAAAATACTTGAATTGCGGAAGCAACATTCGATTTGAGACCTTCACCACCATTTCCTCATTAATTGAAAAAATAGAAAGAAGAAGAGGGATTCAAAAAGTTTAAGAAATTGGTGGGGCAGGTTCATATTAACTTGCCTTTGATTGATGTCTTAATGAGAATTCCAGTATATGCTCACTGTGTGAAGAACATCATGGATAATAAATATCTCTTCACTGAGCATGTCACAGTAGCTCTTACTCAGGAGTGCACATCGTGTATTAAAAATAAATTACCTATAAAGAAAAAACATCCGGGTTGTTTCACAATTCAGATTATTATTGGCTAGGCTCTCAATATTCATGGTTTATGTGATTTTAGTGCAAGTATAAATCTTATTCCAATTTTTTATTTAAAGAAAATTAGTTCGGATAATTTGAGACCCACCGTAATTATTTTACATTTGGCTGATCACTCTTTAGTCAAACCTTTTAGTATAGTGAGGACGTGCTGGTGCAAGTGGGATCGTTGATATTTTAAGTGGACTTCATTATTTTATATTTCAAGCTAGATATGAATGTCACATTTATTTTATGGCGTCCATTTCTGGCCGCTGGTTGTGCATTTATTAATATGGCTACTGGGTAACTAACTATGAGGGAACACAATAAAGTCAAATTATTTGATATTTACAAAGCCTTAAAGTTACCTTTAATATATAAGGAATTGTCTATAATAAATGATGTTTGATGCAGGAGAAGCAGCGTCATTGCCTGGTACTAGTTATCCGCTAGCAAGAGCACTTACAGGTCAAGAAACTGAAGGGATATTGAATTGTATAAGATGAATGAGATATTAGATCTTTTAGTGTCTATGGAAAGGAAAGAGAGTATGAACCATTAAATAGGCCTCTTAGGTCTCCTCTAAAGCCATCTGTTGAAGAAGCTCCATGGTTGGAGTTAAAAGTCTTTCCTAGCCATCTGAAGTATGCTTTCTTGGGCAAAGTCAAGACTCTGACAGTTATACTAGTTGCCGAATTATTTGGGGCACAAGTAACTGTGGCTCTGACGGTGTTAAAGATAAGAAAGTAGATTATTAGATGAAAAATATCTAATATTCAAGGCATTAGTTCTGCATTCTATATGCAAAAATTTTAATGGAAGTACAATAACAACGGGGACTAAATCAACCAATGAAAAAGGTGGTGCGGAAAAAAGTAATAAAATGATTAGATGCAGGAATTGTAATGACCACAAATGGGAGAGTCCAATGTAGTGCGTCCCCAAAAGGGAAGGCATGACCGTGGTGACTAATGACAAAGTTGAGCTAGTTTCTACTCGTACATTCACTGGGTGGCAAATCTGTATAGACTATCGTAAAGTTAATGAGGAAAATCACAAGGATCATTATCCCTTCCCTTCATGGATAAGATTCTACACAAACTTGCAGGTGATGATTACTTTTTCTTTCTGGATGGATACTTGGGTTACAATCAGATCACCATAGCTCCTGAAGATCATGAGAAGACCACCTACATATGCCCGTTTGGTACTTATTCTTTTAGGTGCACGCCCTTTGGATTGTGTAATGCTCTTGCTACCTTTTAACGGTACATGATGGATATTTTTAGTGACATGGTGGATAAATTTGTTGAAGTTTTTATTGATGATTTCTCGGTTTATGGGAAATTTTTTTGAAGTTCTTTTTACAGAATCTGGATAGGGTTCTAGCGAGATGTGATGAAACACACTTGGTATTGAATTTGGAGAAATGTAACTTCTTGGTGAAGGAAGGCATTGTCTTTGGTCACAAGGTGTCCAAGGTTTTTTTAGAAGACGACAAAGAAAATACTAACGTGATTCCAGAGTTACCACACCCTATCACAGTGAATGGGGTGCAACATTTTCTATGCCACGCAAGGTTCTATCAAAGATTTATCGTCCGTGACTTCTTGAAGATTTCTCAGCCATTGTGCAGATTTCTTGAAAAAAAGGCAAAATTCGAATTCTCCATTGAGTGTTTGAAAGCCTTTGAACATCTGTAGAAGACACTGACTGAAGCTCCTATACTTGTTGCTCTAGAGTGAGAGTTTCCTTTTAAGTTAATGTGCAATGCAAGAAATACTATTGTGGGAGCAGTGCTGGGACAAATGAAGGATAATAGATTCAGCTCTATTTATTTTGCTAGAAAGGCTCTTGATGCTACTTAGGTCAACTAGACAGTCACTGAGAAGGAGATATTGGCATTGGTTTATGCATTTGAAAAATTTAGGGACTACCTAGTAGGAACAAAAGTGATAGTAAAAAGGATGGAAAGTCGCAGTTAGTTAGGTTGATTTTGTTTCATCATGAGTTTGATTTTAAGATTCGCGACTGCAAAGGTTGTTAAAATCAGGTGGTTGATAATCTGTCCAGATTGAAAAATCATTCGTACATCGAGGAGCAAAGACAAATTAAAGAAGAAATCTGAAATGAACAATTGGTGAACATATTGATACAATAGTTGTCATGGTACGCAAACATAGTGAATGTATTGGTGAGAGGAGTTTTTACACATGGAGCCACCCGTCAGTAAAGAAGGTGATTGAGCTATGGCTCGTGATGGAGGTTTTTACTAATTTACATTGCTCAATCGCGTAATCTTTTATTTGGAATTGAGAAATCTTTGTGGGCGGATCTTTGGTTGCATGGTTGTACAACTAGGAGTGAGTGAATCTCCTAATTGTTCAATCGTAACTTCTTTAAATAAATCGATCATTGAGTTGCACTTTTTTGGATTTCATAAGAAGCTCGAAATAATAACTATAAACTGGCTAAAGGGAAAGAAAATCCAAATATATGTTTTATTTGAGACAAATTACTCCGTGCAATTGGTATCAAACACACATTTATTTGCTATCGAGTTACAGGTACGAATTAAGTACTCAATATTGAGGTAACACTGTAGAGAAATATGGCCTCCAACATTCGATTCTTGTTTTGTTCCTCTATAGACATAGTAGAAAATAAATGTCAAAACACCAGGTTGGTTCAATTTCTCGTTTGAACGTTGCTTCACTGTCTCTGACAAGTACCTACACATATGAGAAAATTAAATTAAGAGACGTTCCTTGAGATAATTTTTATCGATGTCCAAAGTAAATCCACATGCATATCATGCTTAATTGTCAAGTTAGTAGGTCACACAATATAACTACTAAAATTCAAAAGTGAAAAAGTAAAACTGATAGCATGAATGGAAAAAAATTTATATAAAAAGATATCGGTATTAATACACGTTAAACTAACAAACACAATAAAAATAAATCATCTATATATTAAAAGGTGATATATTTATATATATATATATAAATATAGATATAGCATGCATGGAAAAAAATTATATAAAAAGCTGTCGGAATTAATACGATTTAAACTTAGAAATAAAACATAATATGTGCAAGAAGTCTTTTTTTTCCGTCTTTAGATTCACGTTCACTAAATAAAATGACAACTCAATTTCATTTATAGAAATAACACTTAGATTAAAGAAGAGCATAACTAATCCAGTGATAGAAACGATATATGGCGTAATTAACTCACTCTAACACTTTGGAATAACAGCACACTTGAACAGATCAGCAACGAAAATCTGCCCAAACAAAGAAGACCAGCAGTAGCGCTCGCTTTCTACAGCAGCATTAAGTGCTTTACAACAATTTTGCTTTTCAACAACACCAGCGTTGCAGTGAACTAAAGCTGCCTGCAAGAAGAAGCAGAAGCAAAGTATTTTAACGTGAAGCATAAATTTATGTATAGAATTCATTAAGATTATACTAAATACCATTTTTCATGTTTTGGGTAATCTGTCGTGCTCTTCGATTAAATTCATGAGAGACGTGCCACCTCTCATGAATACTAGTCAACTCTGCCACCAGGACAAATATGAAGATTTAACCTAATTTATTGTTGCTTCAAAAATTTGAGCGTGAGACCTCAAATTCTCGACCTACTTCATTCACCACTAGGCTACACTCTTAGATATTGTTTCAATTTATTTATCTACTTTCATTTTTAGATTGTTTAAAAAAATGTTAATTTCTAGATTTAGTAATTCGTTATCCTCATCCTAACTAATATTGTATTTAAGAGTTAATACAAGAAAATTTTAAAATGTTTTTTATTTTCTAATTCTATGCCAAGTTAAGTTATGACAAATAAATTAAGCGCGATAGAAGCAATGAATATAAACTTATAGCTTTAAAATATAAAACTTGTAAAATTTAACCACTAAATTTGGCCTACCTGAAAATGGTCAAGACTTCCGTATCCTGCCTGTGCAAAGGGTTCATGCAGGAGGCTAAAAGCTAAAACAACACTAACCAAGAAATAGGTTAAACTCAAACCCCTAATATCTGCCATCGATTGCTATTATTCTTATTGTATTTCTTTGTTTATTTCTTTTAAGACTTAAAGACTATGATATGTGCTATTAGTATATATAATGAGAGGCCGTGATATACTATACTGGAAGAAGAGAACTGATGAAACGAGGAAGCAATTAATGCATACATAGATCTCGAGAATGAGTCGGCAATTTTGTCTACTTTTGTTTATTGGTTAAAGATTGATGCAGGAACTTGTAGCAGGTATTAAGCTTTTAAATAGAAAATATATGTTAGCTTTCATATATTCCTTCTTAACAGTTCCCTCCATTTTTAAATACATGGTGTTTTTAAGAAGTACTATTTTATTTTATTAAATTAATTTTTTAAATTATTTTTATAAAAAAGTTAATGTAAGTATTATTATATCACGTATTTACTTAATGATAAAACCAATATTGAAGAAAAATATTAAATTCTCTTGATTTGTTAAAATGAACAAGTAAAAAAATTTATATTTAATATATGAGAAAGGTAAAAAGAAATACGAGAAATATTAAAAAGTATTATCCTTGACCAAAAAATGAAAAAAATGCCACGTAAATTAGGACTAGTAAAGTAATTTACAAGGTTACCAATTTAACAAGTATTGTATATTATTTAAAATTACGTTATAAATAATCTTGGGACCTCCATTTACCTTGTAGCTTCCTTAACGGATTGGCAAGATTTCTGCGCAGCTTCCGTTTTATTATTAATTTTTTCAGTGTAGTTATGGCTGGATTGGATCAATGGATCTTGTCTCCTACATTCAGTAGTTGACTAATGGTTGAAATAAGTTCTAAAATGTTCTGTAAAAACAAAAAAATGCTTATGCTAGTAGCACCAGCAGAAGCATCCATGATCCGGATCTCGGAAGTCCTACCTCTTTCTATTTCTCTTTGTAGTTAATAGCCCGGTCCTTCATTTTATATATATATATATATATATATATA
>JBDJHY010000001.1:4072510-4085163 GCA_039654485.1 Withania somnifera | reverse complement strand
AATAAATCCTCTGCCTGCTTCTAAGCTTGTTGCAGAAGAGAAAACCATTGCAAGAAGCAACAACGTACAGTCTCTTGCCGATAAAATTGACTGATTTATCCAAACCAGTACCAACTAACAGTGGTGATTCCCTTGATGAGAAGAAGAAACGACTTTGCGAATGTTCCTCTAAGGAAAAGAAACCAATTAAATAAGGTTCAGGCAACCGGTGACGACAACGGCTAATTTAAGCAATGTACTTTTGCCAGTTCTTTGATATGCATTTAAAAAAATGCTAGCTACTTTAAAGGCAAACAATTTAGTATGTCCAGTATGATTTTGTCACCAAAAAACAATTCACATTTACAGCATTTCATGCTAATAAAGTTGCGACCACAATTCCAACAAATATTAGTAGTACAAGAATGGAAAAAACTTCGCCTTAATCAGAGGTCTAGGTTCTGAATTCCGAGCAGTGTTGGCACGAATTCCGGTTAGTGAAGACTTGAAATATCAAAGCCTAATAGGAAAATGAAGAAGTGGAAACCCTCACTTCAATGTTAAGCTTTCATATTCGGGATTTTACAAACATATACAGTCCAATACAAAATATTACATCTACGTAGCCCATATTTTCAAATTACACCGCATAGCCCCTCTGTTTTCTTGCAACAGTACTTACAAACACAGTGTATAACATTATATTCTTACTGCACACAATGAATAAATCTTGTCTAAAAGTGTATAATATATAAGATGCGCTTATACATACTTTTACGTTGTAATACAAACTTATACAAAAATTGAGTTTATTCTCCTACGAACTTCAACTACCAAATTCCCCTTTATAACTTCAGCACTGCAGAACTTGAGATGGCCGGGTTAATGGGGGTAAGAAATAAATTGTAGGCTATGTCGGGTAAATCGTTTTCCCCATGAATCATGCGGTGCAGTTTTCCCTTTATTTACTAGTCATGTTGTTAAAAATTTTCTACGTCAATTTAATACTATTCTCTTTTTTGCCACATTAATTAACTTTCTTCACATTTATTGAGTAAAGATAAATACGGAAAGACATAATTAATATATTGTTATTCAATATGAGCTTGATGATAAATCATGCATCACAAAGGCATCTTTGCATCCAGTCATCACATTCAACTCCATATGCAAAGTTTGCAGCTAGTTCTGCAAGTTTCTGCTATGAACATGGCCACGGCGGAGGACCCATTGTGGAGTTTGGCAAATTACGTTAGGGGTCCTGGGTAGATCCCTAATATAGAAAAGGGAAATAATGTAGTAGAGCTTATGCTAAGACTTTGTGTTATTTTCTTTGTTTAGTTTCGTAGAACTTTTCTGGAATCTCCCTTCTCTATTCTCCTTTTGGTTACTGTTGATGAACAATTTGCTGGTAAGTTCCTTTATTGATCAATATGAAGCTTTAGTTTGTTACAGTTTCTGTTTAAGCTTTCCAAACCAACACAACCTTGCCGATTCGGGCTAAAGTATAAACAAGAAACCAACCTTCAGTCAATTACAATAGCCATGTACATTGAGCAAATATAGGAAGCAAATGCTATGGACTTTGAAGATTAGATTATGAGAAATACAACATTAAATTAATTCAAAAGCAATATCTGAAACCAGCTTCTATCAGAGATTTGCACAATAATTTCAAATCAGTGGCGAACCTACATAGAGTCTGCTTTTGTACCTAACCCTATATATGTATATAGAATTTAAAGAAAATGCTATAATTATTAACAACGAGCATATAAGTGGATTACTACCTCTACCTCGTGAGCTAAGGGAGCACCCGGAACCTTAGAATACTAGATCCGCTGCTAGCTTAAATCATAGAACACCAGCTATTTAAGCCAACTCAACCAACATAGATGAAAATAAGTCACTTCCATAAACGCTTTATAGTGGCTGGATATCAAAGGAACTTCTTTTGTACAGTAAGTCTAAAAAGAAGTCCACAAAGAGTTATTCATATCTAAGTTCAAAGTAAATAAGTAAATGTTTTAGAAATACAAATATGGAATACCTGTTGATAGTCTACTGGAGACGCAACCATAGAGGCCACTCATAGGAAAACAATTTGTAGTGGTCTGTCTTCCGCCAAGCTTCTCCAAAATCATGAACAAGTTTTGCAGTACTTGTTTTCACGTCATAAGAAATAACCTTGCTTCTTATTTGCAAATACAAGTGTCCAGAAGAGCAGGAGGAAAAACCATGTTCCAAACCTCAAAACCTCCTACTCCAAGTCCAAAATCCTCTGGGCATTTCGGAACTACAGTAGCAACATTTACATCATACTTCCAAACCTATACTACATCTCGACTATGGAGAATTGCTGATTCACCAAGAAGTGATGGTTGTACAACTATTCGATGCAAAACAGAGTTCCCCACCTGATAATCCAAGACAACAATATTCGGGATAGCTCACTGACCACTGTTCAAATTCCAAGGCCCAAAAGGACTTTTTTTTTGCACTATCATATACAGACATCCATTGTCCATAATTATAGCCAGCAGAATATTTCATCGAACACAAGCTGGTGACAACGAATCGCATTCCTAGAAGGATAAATGGAAGATGTACATCAAGAATTAACTTAGTAGCAGTCCCCACATTAGTTTCCGAAGTGAAACTTTAAGTTGCTACGCCGGACTGTAATACATATAAGTCGGATGTGCTTCATAGATAACTATAGTAAACAAGACAGAATCATCTGTCACCTTTACCATAAATCCACCATTTGGATCATCCATAAGAATTCGAGTTTAGGGAGATCCAAACGATGCCTTGTGGCAGGAATTAAACGTAATAAATCCTCTGCAGGCTTCTAAGCTTATTGCAGAGGAGAAAACCATTGGAAGAAGCAACAACATGCAGACTCTTGCCAAAAAAATTGCCTCATATATCCAAACTAGTACCTATTAACAGTGGTGATTCCCTCGATGAGAAGAAGAAATGGCTTTACAAACGTTTCTCTACGCAAAAGAAACCAATTAGATAAGGCTCAGGTCACAGGAGACGACAATGGTAAATTTCAGCAATGTACTTTCTCCAGTTTTTCGATATGCATTTAAATCTTGCTAGCGGTTTCAAAGAAAAATGATTCAGTGAATGGTGGAGTCAACGAGAAGGGCGGTCAGGTCCATACCCTTCGTCGGAACAAAATGTTGAGTATAAAGGTTAAATATTAGCTATTGCACAGGGAAAAAAAATTGTACACTATTCAACAAATTCCTAACTCCGCCGCTGGATTCAGTATGTTGATTATAATTTCCTCACGAACAAAAAATTTGTATGAACAACATTTCATACTGAGTCTACTATTCTAACAATAGCTGTGCCATGTAGGAGAGTCCACAGGGTTGAGTTTGAATCCTAAAAATATTTTGGCGCAAACTTGAATATTGTTGTAAGTACCCGTTTTCCGGAAGCCATTTAAGTAACCTCAAATTATGCCTAGTGTCACCCAAAGTAACCGATCTTGAATTTTTGTCCCCTAAATGTTGGCATTATATTTTTATTCTCAAAGTGTGTGGTCTTAAATTTTTGGCCCTGCTTAATAATTCTTGCCCATAAAACAAACATTCTAAGTCTTGGTCATATGATTTTTCAAGATAATAAACTTGCACAATTAAGCAAAATTTCTGACTCATGGGTAAGAGTTAAAACATATGTCCTATGTGCAACATACCTAAGTTCTAACTTTTGCTATATGATAGAACTTATGGTCAATTTGTGCACGATCATTTGTATTTACATGTTATGTCCGAGGAAGAGTTATTAAGTGGGGCTAGAAATCAAGACAACCCCTTATAGAGGCCATGTTTTTAATGGGGGATAAAATATCAAGATCGCCCAATTAAGCCATTTCCGAACTTAACTAACTAGTGTGCTCTTCGTAATTTTTCTTTTGCAAGTCTAGCCACAAGTATGGCTTGCCAAGGCAAAAAGTTCAGACATTTATGTCTAGATCTTTTTTGTCACAAATATTTTTCATGAGTAGTTGCACCTTAGTCATGCATGACTCTAGATGAGGGCTGAACTTTCAGACGTGTGCGTCTGAACAACAAATAATAATTTATTTTTTAAATTTTAACAATTCAATACTCGATTCAATACTCAAATATATTTTAAATAAGTTGAAATTTGAAATGTAAATTACATAAATCATAAAACAGAACATAATAATCATTGTTAATAAACAACAAATTTAACAAACTCATTTAATAATGTTATTTTAATTTTTTCAAGCCTGCGTGGTTGAACCACATGTAAAAATTGCCTGAAAATTCAGATATGTGCATTTGAAACTTTAAAAAATAATAATTTAAAATATCAAATTTCAGCACTCAAATTTACTCCAAAATAAGCTAGAAATTGAAACATAAGTCTCATGCATCATAACAAACAAAATCTCAATTATCAATTTGTCAATATAACAAAAATTCTAACAAACGCAACTGCTTTCAATTATGCAATTGAAACACGTATTAAAATTGGCTAAAATTTCAGTCATATATATCTCGGTACAGAAGTAGAAGAATGAAAAAAGAACTATTAGATTTATATTTTTATCGCTAAATAATATATTATTAATCGACTTATAACTTATAATAGGAAATAACGAGAAAAAAAAAAAGAATCAAACCACATGCTTTCATTTATCTAAAAGTAAATTATTTTGCACAATTAATTGCAATAAAATATATTTTAATATGGTCCACCTCATCTCATGTGCACAAAGCTCAAGAATACTGTCAGCATATACTGTACTCGAACGTGGCCATATAATATTCTAACCACATGTTTGTTTTAAATAAATTTTATTACCTTAGGCACTTTTTCTTATCTCATGGTAATATAGGAATTATTTTCGGTGACCGATGTTCATATATATATATATATTATTGATAGGGATATTAAGTAGGATATAGAGGTTAAATATTAATTATTATAAGTATATATTTAATTATAAATATTATTAATATAATTTTAAAAAATTTATATATTTTTTAAAAATTTTTAGGTGTCTATAGAAAAAATAATCTCATCGCCTCATCTTCTAAGTAGTGATATAAATTACGTAAATTTTATGATTCTCAAATTCACTTTCACTTTGTGATAATATATTAAATTTGTTATATTATTATTAATATTATACTATTTTTAATTAATTACATAATATCCTACCTCTTAATAATTACTCTTAAAATATATGCGAATACATGTGCGCGTATGTAATTTGCTTATATATTAGTGGATTTTCTGTAATTTAATACAAAATCCACTAAGAAAACACGAAGAGAGATTAACAAGAAAAAGAAAGATTAATTAATTACTTAAATAAGATTAATTAATAAGTTAAATGGACTTTTCAAATTACAAAAATAAAACCTTTCATATAAAAAATTGAAAAACTATTATTTGTTGAATTAGTGGTGGCCCAAAAAAACCTCTTACCTACCCCTACCCACAAAAAGTAATAGGAAAAGCCATCTGAAATTTCCTTTTTAAGGATATCATCCCCCACACCTCCGACCATAAAAAATATCTTAAATTTTTTATGTAAATTTTAATTTTAATTTCATTTTAGAAAAAACATTTGAAATAATTAGTAAAATTATTATTATTATTGTGTGATCAGTATGTTACAAATTCAAGCAATAAAAAAATATAATTGAGGCAGCATAGACTCTTATAGTCCAACTCGTCCTTGGGCCTTGTGTATAATAGCAATTTTAATGCATTCTTTTTTCTTTTATATGTATATTTATTTATTTTTAAATAAAATATTTACATTTGAGCTCACAGTAAAAAAGAATAGCAAAATTGATGTTGTAGATTATTTATAACTTTTACATATAAAATATCTTCATTATTACATATATATATATTAATTTATTTTTTTCATATAAATATTTCAAAAAAGATTTCTCACTTTGTGGTATCATTTAACTTGTCACAATTTTTTTAAAGAAAAACTAAAACTTGTAGTCTAGAATTATTTTAAGATATTTATAAGATAATAAATAATTTCATTAAAAATAAAAATAATTTTTTTTTAATTATAATAAAGTCATTTTTATGCAACAACAATTTTTACAAAGTAAAATGGAAGGATATGATTGTAGAGTTTTACAAGGAAACTTTGTTGTTCAAGCTGCCAGATGGTTGACCAAAAGGGTATAAGATGTGAACAGATCTCCTAACTCCTAAGGAAAACAAACTCCCAATTTATATATTTTTCTGGTCATTTTTCTTCTTTTTTTTTTTTTTATCATAATAATGGTTTGTGAAGAAACCATACCTAATAATAGTTCAACAAGGATCAAACTAATTGATGGAAGAAAATTGGCTTACAAAGAAAGAGGTGTTCCCAAGGAAAAATCCAATTACAAAATCATTTTTGTTCATGGATTTGACAGTTCCAAAGACAGGGATTTTCTTGCACCAGAGGTAACTAACTATCTTGCACATAAATTACATTACCTTCTAGACTCCTTTGATATGTTCTTGGATAGAGGTGGCATATGGAAGGGATCAGGAATTTGGTGAACGGTGTGTAAATTTTTATTTTAATTGTATTAAGAGTATTCAAAATTAAATGTTTAACCTCTATATTCCATATATAATATTGTAATGATGCATGTCAAATTAATAGGTTATGACTTAACTCGCTCATAATTTGTTTGGGTTAAAAGTTGTGTTCAATGACGACTCATAATTCAAGACAACCTAATTTCTTTTCTTTTTTTTTTTTTGGTTGAAAAGAAAAGAAATGTGAAAGTGTTATTAGGATGTTTTTTCTCTTAAATTATTGGTTTAAATTTATTCCAAATTTAAGCAATTATGTTTGGTGAAAATGTGCGGGGTTGAATTAAAATTGAGTGGGAAACACAATAATGGTTCACGACTTAACTCTGCTCAAAGTTTGTTTGCATGAAGATGTGTTGAATAATGGGTCATTAACCAATTAAGGATTGTGATTGAATGATTGGTAATTTGGTTTCGGGTGTGAGTCATTTTGCATAAGAAGTTGCCTTTGTTAGGAAGGGAATATCAGAAGAAAACCAAAAAAAAAAAAAAAAGAACAATGGGTTATTAAGCTGTCCACGATAACCCAAATTGTCCTTTCTTTTTGTATTTTTTTTTTAAATGAAATGTGAAGTATATAGTATAAGTTTTTCCCTTAAACTATTAGATTAAGTTGTTCCAAATTTAAGTAATTATTCACTCCCAATTTGATTCCCTATGTTGAATTGTTTGATGGATAGTTTCCAGTTCAACCTATTTGATCACGTGAACAATCCAACTTGTTAGCTAAGTTGCGTGGACTCTTCATCTATGTCCGATTCTCCAAAACTATATTATTTTTGTCAAATTCGACAGGTACCCGTTGACATTTCTGAAGAGTCCGGGCAAAATAGCCAATTAGATCTATCTTGTTAATTTATAGAATTTGTGACAGGAACTAATGAACACATTGGGAATATATATAGTTCAATTCGATCGAGCTGGATATGGAGAAAGTGATCCAAATCCAAAACGATCTCTAAGGAGTGAAGCATCTGACATTGAGGAATTAGCCAATCACTTGGAATTAGGATCCAAATTCTACGTAATTGGTTTCTCGATGGGATCTTACCCGACCTGGAGTTGCATCAAACACCTCTCACATAGGTAACTTTGTTTTCTTTCATCACACCGTTTATATTGTCTATTAGAAACAGTCTCTCTAACTTCACAAAATAACGAGTCTGTGTACACGCTATTTTCTGTTGACCCCACTTATGGAATTATACTGAATATGTTGTTGTCAGCACCGTCTTATGCATTTCATTGAACAATAAACTCAATCTATATTGATGGATAAAGAGATACTATGACACTCAAAAGAACAAAATGTCAAATAACTGAATCATACTTCTAGATCCACGTTATAAAATCATGTCTTTGCTAGAGTTGAGGATTTAGCGGAAGCAATCTTTCTACTTTCACAAGGTATTAAGGATAAGGCTACGTACACACCACCCTCCTCCGATCCAATTTGTGGGATTATACTAGATTTGGTATTGTAATTCGTGTCTTCT
The DNA here is from genome assembly GCA_039654485.1 of Withania somnifera. NCBI lineage: Eukaryota > Viridiplantae > Streptophyta > Magnoliopsida > Solanales > Solanaceae > Withania > Withania somnifera. The sequence goes on along the minus strand of JBDJHY010000001.1, from coordinate 4,077,067 downwards.
TTTTTCGAACTTGATAGATTAGCTGGGGTGGCATTTGTGGTTCCCATTGTCAATTACCAATGGCCTTCTCTCCCAGAATCTGTAACGAAGGATGACGAAAGGAAGAGGTGGTACAAGAGGATGACTTTGGTTGCAAGATATGCTCCTAAGTTGTTGCATTGGTGGATGATCCGCAAAACGTCTCGCTCCTCTTCAACTGATAATTCAAAACCTTCATACTTTACTGACAAGGACTTAGAGCTTTTGAAGAAGGCACCTGGATTTCAGTTTCTTACCGCGGTAAGGTCAATAACAGTTATTACACCTTAACATCAAGCAAGTAGAGGTCGGCTATATGGATGCCCGTTGACAATGTTGTTCCATTTAATCTCACCTTAGATCAATCCAACTTCACCATTTGCTGCAAAATGTTGAAAAGTGTTATTTTAACTTGGTGCTTTCCATCTTCAGGACAAGCTGAAGAGCAGAAGTGTTTTCAGCAACCTCCGCAGCGACTTCCTTGTAGCGTTTAGTAAGTGGGATTTTGATCCTTTGGAGCTTAGCAATCCTTTTCCTGAAAACGATAAACATCTTGTCCACATCTGGCATGGCTGTGAAGACAGATTTATTAATTTGAAACTACAAAGACATGTCTCAGAAAGGTTACCTTGGATTCAATATCATGAAGTTCGTGATGGCGGACATTTGTTGATCTATGATACCATGGTCTGTGAAGCCATCTTAAAGTCTCTCTTGCTGGGAGAGGACACACCACTCTATACACCTAAATTATCCTCCTGACTGTCGTACCCCTTTTTGAACCGAAAATTTTAGGTCTTTGAGGAATGGGAGACTTCGATTTTTCAAGCCACTTCCTGTTTCCCGTTTTCCATATATCCAAAAGAGTTTGGTGAAAAAGGGGGATGAGCCACTGATAGATTAAGCTCTGGATCTGTTTTACCCCACCAAGCTGGAAGTTCTGCATAAATTTCTATATAACCGTGTTGCTAGCGATTCCCCGAGTAATCTGAAGAAGCTCAACATGCACAATCAATGTCAAAGTACGCAGACAACTAAAAGAACAGAAAGGGTTACAAGAACTTGTGTTTTCTATAGTGCTCTGAGCATGTTTTTGATGTAGTGAGCAGAGTGAAAAAACACTAACTAAATGACGGGGCACAATAATTAAAGCAGGGATGTTGGAGTCCCTTATAGGAAGCCCACAAAACGATTATTGGTTATATTGCATATTTATAATTCTTATTATAATCCTTGATCCGTAACTACAAACTGTTATATGCTGCATAAAGCCTGACGATGTTCTAATTTTTGCATTTCACCTCTTAAGGTAGTTGTACAAACTGCGTATACTCTACTCTTTTCAGACCCCACTTCAACGAGAAGAAGAAATGACTTTGCAAACGTTTCTCTACGAAAAAAAACCGATTAAATTAGGTTCAAACCACTGGAGACTACGACTTAAATTTCAGCAATTAACTTTTGCCAGTTCTTTGATATGCATTTAAACCTTGCTAGCGATTTCAAAGGCAAACCATTCAGTATGTTGATTCTGATTTCCTCACAAACAAATAATTTGCATTGACGACATTTCATTTTTAATACTGCTTGCAAGTTGCAAATTATATTCCGACAAATAAGAATGAAGATGTTAATCAATATCAACAAGATATCATAAATACTTAAGCACCTATTGATTTGAACTAAGCGGAGCAGATGATTCTTGCTCTAAGCGGAAGCAGATGATTCTTGCTCCCTTAGGAGGAAGAGGGGAAGCAAGTTCTCTATTGATGTTTGACTCAAGAATCACTTGATTTCTTGGTGAAAAAAAAAGTGATGTGATTATTAAAGACTTCATTTGGACTTCACAGTAGTCAAAGGTCTCTGTTCGACTTTCGAGCATTATTGGCACGAATTCGTATGAAGTGGAATGCGGCCACTTCACTATTAAGAAATCATAAATAAAAAATTAATTTACTGATTCATTCTTGAAACTTTATAAACAAGTATTTACACTTTCAAAAAGAATTAACTGTAAGGATTTAAAAAAAAATAATTAATTATGTCTGATTTGATAAGGTGGATAACTAATATCGGGGCGGAGAGAATAATTTTATTTTCCATTCTTTACTGGTGCATACGAAATCGAAATTAGTTTGATATGGGCCTGATATAGTGGAAAAGAGAAAAATCGAGGATTAAATTCAATCTTCCATAGCAACACATTGTTAATTACAATACATCATATATATATATATATATATATATACAAAAATTGATACACATTAAAACAAAAAAATGAATCTCAACATACAACTACACCTAATTTCGGCATATCTATACAAATTGCATTTTATCATTATGACGAAATTAGTTGTTATATTTGCATATGTATATAGAATTGATGCCACAATAGCTATATATTTTAATTTTTTAAAACTATAGCTATGATTAATATTTGTGATGGAGCGTCTTTGTTTGTAGTATAGGTTTATTTGCAAACTGGATCGAGCTATAATTGTTAAAAGTACGATAATAAGGTCGACGACAAGGATGTTAATGGTTCACGGATAAATATATATTTAAAGTTGGATGTTGAAAAAGTATGATGAGGATAAATATAGCTGCTTTTCTTTTTTGAAAGTAAAGAGGCAAATATGACTATTTTCAGTTAACTTTTTTAAGAATAATATAAAACCTTATCCTGACAACTAAATGGAAATGAAGGGTGTCTACTTTTTAGGTCCCGATTAATTTGAATTTGCATTGCGTGAGACTCATTAAAAGATCACTCTGTCATACAGCAAAGCAGTCTTCATCTAACTAAAAAATTCATAAAGGTGCAATATTTCACTAGAAAAACAACACAAATCTCAAACGAAATAATAAAGAGAGCCTTTTTCTAGCTTGAACCCTAAACCTCGAGCTAACCATGAGAATATCCTACCACAATCCTTTGTTTCTTCATGTCAATTATTGAGAGTATCTGTCTAATTCATAATAAAGAACTAACCTCGAAGTTCTTTAGCAAATGACTTTTATTTTATCTAAATCGCACGACTAGGGTGTAGAGAAAATAATACGCACACAAATCTTACCTCCTTTGCAGGGTGAGGAGACCATTTCTCATAGGTCCTCAACTCAAATGAACATTTAATTTAAAACAAAACAGTTTCAAGAACCTTTTTCCTAAGATGCCGACCTGTCTAATAGACTAAATACACAACAATGTCAATAAAAATGCTCAGTAATGACAAGCGTAAAATGAAAAAATTGCAACTCAGTGCACAAAAGCTCCCTCCAGGCACCAAGGCCTGACCACAAGATCTATTATACACAGTCTTACCTTGCATTTCTACAAGAGACTATTTTCAAGGCTTGAACTGGTGATTTCCTGATCACATGGTAGCAACTTTACCCGTTACTTCAAGGCTCCCTTTCACAAGTGTAAAATGAAGCCTCTCAAGAAAGATACGCTGCCCAGATTCCTAAAAATGTCTCCTAGTGTGTGTCAGATTCTTCAAAAAATACATTATTTTTAGAGGATCCGACATACATGCAACAATATTTCTAAAGAGTGCAAGCAGCATAGCTTAAAAGTAGGTAAGAAGAGCATACTTCTCCGTGAACTAAAAGAAACATATCAAGCCGGTGACGACAATGTGTTCTGTAACTAAGATAAAAGCCATGGCATGTCAAATAAATTGGCAATTCATCACAACAGTGAGCATAACTTTGGAAGATAAGATTCCCCACATAGTGACGGAAAAGTGAAACATCTGGTGGCCTGTCTTCATAGTATACAAAAGGAAAAAGACTAGAAATACCAGACATCTCAAATTATACAGGTTCTGTCAAGCATTGCTTCCATGAGATGTAGCTGAGTTCTAAAATCTGCAACAAAGATGCCTGTGTATTCCCTTCACCGAACCTAGTCAATGCCGCAGCCAGTCATTACCATGAACCCTCAGCACCAACAGTTGGATTCTGGAAAGCAGAGAAGTTCCAGAAAGTCTTCAACGAGTATGGTTGAGAAATTGTCGCACCCTCTTCCGTGATTTTTGCGATCTGCAAGTCCAAGAACATCAGAAAGAAATCACAAAGCAAGTGCAGCCAGATCTTAAAATCCTACTATCTAATGAGCTTGATGATGAATTTTGTATCAGAAAGATAATCTATTCATCCGATCAGCACATTCAACTCCAAATGCAAAGTTTGCAGGAAGTTCTGCTAGTTTCTGTTTAAGCTTTCAAAGCCAACAACCTCACCGTTATTTTTCCCCCTTTTTCCAGCTAAAGTATAAACAAGAAACCAACCTTCAGTCAACCACGATAGCTATCTACATGGAGCAAAACTACGAAGCAAATGTTATGTACCTTGAAGATCAAAATATGAGCTTCTGCTTCTACTAGAACACACTAAACCTTTCTTACTGTTAATATCTAGTAGAAGAATAGCTGTTGCTTAAAAACATTAAAGGGGACCATTGGTGCTAGAATTTAGAGTTAAATAGTGGTAGATTTTTATTTTTATTTTTTTAAAAAAGGAAAACAGTGATGG
>JBDJHY010000001.1:4054644-4069582 GCA_039654485.1 Withania somnifera | reverse complement strand
TTAAAAGTTTTAATATAATCAATATACTCCAACCTTTTTTTTTTTTTTTTGAAAAGCCAACAAACACTCAATTCATTACTCCGTATGTGTTTTATGTTGATTTTAAAAATTGTAATTAATTTATGTATATATTGAGTCAACAAACACCCAATATACTCAATTTATGTTGATTTTAAAAATTGTGAGTAATAATAACAAAAAATAAATAAAAGAGGTTAAGAGAATTAAAGAGAGTGTCATCATCATAGTACTAAAAGAGAGAGAGGAGCAGCAACTTTTGGTAATTAAAGCATAATGAAAACTGGTTGCAGACTAGGAGTGAGGGACCTTTTCTCATTTTAGCCGCTCATATGCTTTTTGGTAGGTACTGAAAATGACGATTCACATTTATTGTAAGTTGCTATATAGTTAGTTCTATATATCTTATTGAATTAATAATAATCGTTAGCCTTAGAGTCGTTTCATCGGAGGCATTAGAAAAAATAATATATATATATATATATATATATATAGTTTTGATTTTTTTTTTATTTGATATTATTTTTTTATCCTATTTTATATAACATATTTTTCTTTTTGATGTGTTTTAAAAAGAATGTTAGGTTTTTTTTTTTGGTAACTTTTTAAAGACATAATTACTCTTTTACTCTTATTGGTCTTGTTTAAAGATAATAGCAATCATTTTTTTAATAAAAGAAAATTTGATAAATATTACAAAGTTTTTCCTTATTTCTTAAATTTCATATCTCGTCAAAGTAGGTCACATAAAATAAAACGGAGACAGTAGTATTTTTAATTTATGTATATGCAGTAGTTATATATATATATTCTACTTATTACTATTTTTATATATTTAAATCATAAAATTAACAACACGAGATACTATTTTTATTCTAATACACCATATTTATATAATATAACAAATTAAATAATCCATAAAAAATTATCAACATAACTAATCCAGTATTATTAATCTATCTTAGCATTACTGAATGCCTTGTCACGTTAATAAGCCTCCCACATTAATAATAATGACAGCAAAGTGTTTCTTTACGTTTGGTCAATTAACAGCTTTAATGACTAGATGTAATTTTTTTTTACAAATAACTCTGTCTTTTTCCTTGATGTTAAATTTGTTAAGTAAAAAAGTATGTTGAATTTGTCAGATGAATGAGTAATTTGTGTCCTTTCGATAATGAAAAAAAAGGGGTTCAGACCAATCATTTGGAATTCCTCTTGTTGGATTACATGCACGAGTTTGTACGTAATCCTACTAGATATATAAGTAAATATGTCTTACATTCTAGTGATGGTATAAATTCAAAATGAACAATATTATTAGTAGGTTAGACAGTTATGAATCAAAAATCACTCATTTGTTAGCTTTGCCGATATGAGGCAGAATTCAACTGAGTTTAGGTAAATTTAATAAGATCAAACAAAGCTCGATGCAGAGTTTAGGCAAATTTCATGTGCTGGGGCAAACCCCAGCAAGGACGTTGAGTCTATAAGAGCCGATGTATATAGCACCCTAACTTAAGATAAGAATCTCAGATCGATAAAATAGTTATTAAGTGTATAATTAAGCAGACCTTACACTCTAGTAATACGTTTAAAAATCATGGAGCTTAGGTACAGAACGGATAATATCATTAATAGATTGAGATTATAATCAAACTATCAAGTCTTTTATATTTATTTGTTTATTAAGAAAAAAAAAAACCCTTTCCTCTCCCACCACTTACAAATATAATCTATCCTCAAGTCCCCAAAAAATGGAAAAAAGTATTTAACAGTCTTTTGAATAAAGAATAAAGAAAACTTTTGATAGTTATAGTGCTTTAGATATCTTTGAGTTGCCAATTTAGGTAACCCTTAAAAAACCAGAAAACTTTACCTTCTTATTCAATTTGTAAGAATTAATTTGGCCAAATATTAAAAGCTATTATTATTATTATTATTTTATTATATAAATAATAGGGTTTCTAGAGAGGATGTGCCAACCTGTTGAAGACCTTTTGGAATTTAATAAAGGATTCAATGATGTCACGTGAAGAAAAATAATAGAATGTGATCACTCCTTGGGTATAGGCATCATCTTAATCTATTTATTACAACTTGCAAGTAGCAGTTGAAATGTGCACATGACAATTCCATGCACCTAGCTTCCTCGCTACTTGTTAGTAATCCCTTTAGTTTCAATTTTTTAAGAATTCATTTCAATATATATATATTTAAAAGTCTTTTTTTATTTTTTTAAATTTTATGATAAATTAAAATTGAGGAACTAATTATTTCTATCTCAAAATGTTTCTTCTTCTAATATAATTGAGAATATAGTCAAATGCCCCTCCCCCTTCCCTCAAATCTATACACCGATTTCCAATTATATACTCCAACTTCATAGGAACTTAATAGAGCATCCGTGCCAGCCGCCAAATTTCACCACCACTCTCTACGAAAACATTGTCACTGTTACTCCTATGGACAAACCACAAATCGTTACAAAAATTTCACCCCTGCTCTCCGCAACAAGAGATTACTGACTTAGTGGCTGAGTCAGAATTTTCACTAAGAGGATTTAAAATTTTAAAAAATATACATATGAATCAATTGAACGTGGTTCGACATCTACTATATATACATAAAAAATAATATTAATCATACAAAAATAATATAATTTTCGACAAAAAGGGTTCGCGTAAATACCCTTTAGCTTAATGTGGCTCCGCCCCTACTCAAAATTTTTCAAATCAAAACAAATTTAAGCTTGAATAAGCTTAAAACTGTGACATCCAATTGATTTTCTTTAATAAACTTTCACTATTAGGAAAATTTTCTGGTCCTATATCAATTCCCAACAGATCGACTAGAATTCTTTTAATCGATTAATATCTAATTTCTCTCTGATTTGAAGCTAAAACTTCATCGGTGTCATTTTACATACAGGCAATCAATTTAGTAGATAAATTTAAATTCAGCTCCAAAAAATAATCCTTAACCGATTTTAACAACTGGTCATTTCCCTACGAATTTGAAAATGCAAACCATGTGTATAATTGCTCTGACAATCTAATGTAAAAACACCCTAAATCTGTTGAGGTTAAGAGGTGTAAATTAGAAAAGAATATGTCTCCTGGTGAAAAGACATCAAGAGAAAGGATGCAATTTGAATAGATACGTTTTCACTTTAAATGGTTGTAACCTTTTTATTGAGTTGTGACTTTTTCTTTAAATGGTAGTAACTTTTTCATTGGGTTGTAACTATTCCCACAAGTTGTGACTTTTTCGATAAGACACAATAAACACCTCTTTATTGGCTATCAATATATGATTTTTTTCCTCAGATATGAGTATGAATTAACTCTCATTACTTCTACCTTTCTTCAAAAATTTAGTGTGATTTGCTGCTATTGAGTAGTTCGAAGTTCTGCAAAATTTGAGGTACCACTATTTTAATGAAGTAGATTATTTTATTAGACCCCACGATGTGTGGAATATACTGGGTATGTTGTTGTTATAGATAATTTATCCTGGAAAGATATATTCCATAACCTTGAGTACTTGAAGGGAATAATTTTCTTTAGGACATACTTTGAATTCATTGGACTTGATCTTCTTCTTCTTTTTTTAAAAAGAAAAAATTAGTTTAAGTTTATTAAAGTTTGCTTGTTGTTAATACTTTGTTGGTTTGAGTTTGAGTTTGAACTTGTTATTGTTCTTACTTAGTTTGAAACAAGTTTGTTGTTCTTGATTAGTACTCTTTGTGGTTCTTGTTTTTAAAATACAGATTAATTTATATTTTGCATAAGAATTTTTAGAAAATTATTTATTTGTTAAATCTGTATTTTGGATTTTGGAGATTTAAAGTCTTTTGATTTTCTACTCCGTTTGAACTTTTATTCTGATTCGAAGAATATAAAAAATTTCATCAGATTACTCAAGTTCATTCAATTAGCGATTTGAGGAATATAAAAATTCATTGTTAAACTTAAGAACTATTTTGATTTTTTTGGTTTGAAGAATATAATTCTTCACCGATTGAATAAGTTGACTATTCCATTCGAAGAATATAAATACTTCACTGAATAGTTTGTGCGTAATCAGATCGAAGAATATAAAAACTTCACTGATTTATTAATTATGTAATGTGTCAATTGACATAACTTATCGGAAATAACTAGTTCGTTGATTATCAAAATTTGAGATCGGCAAGAATACGTCAGCGTGATAAAATCAAGAAGAAAAATGAGATAGTAAATCGGGCTCTACTTTATTCAACTTTTAATTTTCTATTCTTTATGATTACTGAAATTTAATCTTTATAAATATTAGGATAGATGTTTATTACTTGATGATATCAAAATGTACCCTCTTTACATACCATGAAAATAATCATACTAATGTATGAAGTATTATGATAATGTTCAAAGTTGTAAGATCGTATGTGAATTAGTCTTACATTATTACTTGAAAGTTATTTTGAGATCATGAAAATAATATTTAAAATGTGGGGGTTCTTCGCATATGATAAAATTAAATGTAGACGTTGTGTCTAATTTAATTTACACGAAAAAAAAACAAGATATGAAATCTAATGACTTTTTTTTATGTTAAACCCACAAAATACTTAGAGTATATTTAATATGATTGGTGGTCGTTGACTTTTTACTAGTATATGACTAGTTTATGAAACCACGAAATTGAAGATTGAACATATACTTGTTCGAAAGAGTTGTTTTCTTTTATGAAAGGGTACGAATTGCTTGATAAGTGGTGATTTTTCGTAAAAAGATGTGTCTATAAAAATATAATTATTTGTATAGATATGAATATTGGTGAAAGGTTACATGTATTTTTTTGGTCTATGAATATGACAATCAATTATTCATTAATTGACTAGTTTTTTTTTCTAAGTTCTAGTCCATCGCAAAGTTTGTGGAGGAACCTGTCCTTACAGCTAACCGAATACTCAATAGAGTACCCCACAATAAAATACAATCTATTCCATATGAAAAATGAAGAGGAAGGAAACCCAACTTGTTCCTCTACCTAAAAGGGTGAGAATAGGACCAAAGACTAAGAATTGTGTTTTTATTAGGTATGCTACTAATAGTAAAGCATGTCGGTTTTTGGTTCACAAATCTGAACATCCCGACATTCAGGTTAATATGATAATTGAATCAGATAATGCTGAATTTTTTGAACATATTTATCCATATATATCTGTATGTGAATTATCTAGTAAAGAACTAAAATACGTCGGGAAGAACAAAAAGAAAAAACATTTAATGAAGAGAATCCAAGATGTAGTAAACGTCAAAGAATCGTTATTTTCTTTGGATTAGATTTTGTGATATTCCTTCTTGAAAATGAGCCTCAAACATTTAAGTAAGCCATGTCTTCTACATGCACAATGTTTTAAAAAGAGATAGTCAATAGTGAAGTTGAATCGGTCTTGAACAACCATATATGGGAGTTGGTTGATCTTCCTCCAGGAAATAAACTTTTAGGTTTGAAATGGATCTTTAAAAGAAAAATGAAAGTTGATGGAACTATTGACAAATATAGGAAGGTCTTGACTATTTTTACACATATTCGTTGGTAATGAGAATAACATCCAATTGAATGTTAGTAGCATTAGCGGCAGTATATGATCTCTATATCCATCAAATGAATATGAAGACAGTCTACTTAAATGGAAAATTGAAAGAGGAGATTTACATAGAACAACCTGAGGGTTTAAAGTGGTTCAAGGTAAAGAGAGAAAAGTGTGCAAACTTATTAGGTCATTATATGGACTAAAACAAGCATCCAAACAATGGCATGCAAAATTTGACCAAACAATGTTGTCAAATGCATTTAGGATTAATAAGTGTGATAAATGTGTCTACATTAAAACACTCCAAATCATCAAGTCATCATTTATTGGTATGTTGATGATATATTTATTATGAGTAGAGACATTTCTGACACAAATGCTACAAAAAAGAATCTTGATTAGCAAGTTCGATATGAAAGTTTAACATTGTCACAGTCTTATTATATTAAAAAGGTACTTGAAAAGTTCAAGTATTTGAAGTTTAATATTGCCAAGATATTCATAGATGTGAGTTTTGCACTTCAAAAGAATGAAGGTGAAAGTGTCTCAAAATTGGAATATAGAAGAGTTTTGAAAAGTTTAATGTATACATGATCGTTCGCAACCAGATAGAGCGTATGCTATTAGTAAACTGAGTTGATGCACAAGTAATCCCGATCAAACTCACTGATGGCAATGAAGAGAGTTTGGGGTATCTAAAACATACTAAAAGCTATTCTTTGCATTATGAAAGATATCATGCGGTACTTGAAGAATATAGTGATGCAAATTGGATCACCGAGTCATCTGAAGTTAAATCCATAAGTGGATATATATTACTTTTGATATAAGAGTTGTGTCTTAGAAATCATCCAAACAAACATCTATACCTCACTCTACAATGTAATCTGAGTTCATAACTTTAGATAAGAATGGTGAAGAAGAAGATTGGATCCGGAATTTCTTGGAATATATTACGTTCTACCCCAAACCTTGGATCCGGTGTGTATGCATTGCGATAACCAAATAGAAATAGGTAGATATGAGAGCACTTTTTATGACGGTAAGTCTCGTCATATAATACAATGATATAATGACGTTAGGATATTACACTCTAGTGAAATTATAACAATTGACTATGTAAAGTCAAAGGATAGTGTGTCGGATCCACTTAAAAAAGGCCTAATTAGAGAGGGAGTTGAAATATCATCAAGGCAAATGGATTTTAAGGCCCAGGACAAGTTATTATGACGGTAACTCTACCTAGCAGACTGGAGATCCCGAGAGCTAGGTTCAAGGAGATCAAACAAATTTATGAATGACGCTCTAACTTTTTTAAAATAACTCAATCTATTCTTGTGATGAAGACAATGTTTAGTAACAAAGGATAAAACTTTAAGGGTTTAAGATTTTTAATGGTTTCTAAGTTTGAAACATATTACCAAATAGTTTAACTATAGGATTAATCATTTAGAAATCACCTATGTGAGAGTAAAGTGAAAGCCTCTTCAAGGAGAATATATAGAAAGTCCAATTCTTTATGCACTCATAAAATCGAGAAGTGTTCATGGATGAAACAAACAAAATCTTGAGAACCACAGATAGCTAAAGGCTAGTTGCACTTATGTTGTCTAGGTGTACGTAAAAGTTTGACAGTTTAAAAATATTGCATATTTGAATTGATTGAGCGAATACGATATAAGTTCACTATAAAAAGTTCAAAGAAAAATCTACTTATCGAGATGTAATTAGTCTTTTCTTGTAAATCACACACATGTCCGTTTATTTGTATTGTAGCCATTTTCCATTCATGTGGGGATTGTTGGGGTTAAGAGGTATGAATGGGAAATGAATAGGTTTCTTGGTGAAAAAAACAAAGATAAAGCAAGAGAAAGGATGCAATTTGAATAGACACATTTTCATTTTAAATAGTTATAACCTTTTCATTGGGTTGTGACTATTCCAATAGGTTGTGACTTTTTCGATAAGATACAATAAGAACCTCTTGATAGTACCTCTTCATTAGCTATAAATATATATATTTTTCTCAGATATGAGTATGAATTAACTCTCATTTCTTCTACCTTTCTTACTTCAAAATCTAGTGTGATTTGTTGCGGTTGAGTGGTTTGAAATTTTGTAAAATTTGAGGTACCGTTATTATACAGAAGTAGATCATTTCATCCAGTGAGAATATATTCCATAACCTCGGATACTTGAGGGGAATAATTTTCTTAAGGACACACTGTGAATTCAGTGAACTTGATCTTCTTCTTTTTTTTTTTGAAAGAAAAAAATTAGTTTAAGTATATTAAAGTTTGCTTATTGTTAGTACTTGGTTGGTTGAGTTTGAACTTGTTGTTGTTCTTTCTTAGTTTGAAACAAGTTTGTTGTTCTTGCTTAATTTGCATTCTTTGTGGTTCATGTTTATAAAATACATATTATTTATAACTTGTATAACAAAATCTTCTCTAAATCATCCCAAATATGGACTCCTGTCAATGTTTCGATTCATTTGAAATATTAACCACTCAAAATAGAGATTTTTTAAAATATTAACCACTTAAAATAGAGATCATTTATGACAAGTCAAAATTGAAAATCAAGCTTGTGAACAAACTTTAATACTGATTTTTATTTGGTCTTCACATTTTCAATCTCAAGCTTATTTTCAGTCCGCAAACAGCTCCAAACAATGATACAATACTTTTCAAACGATCAACCAAATTAGTACTCCCAATTCAAGATAATAGACCCAAAATTTCATTTGAAAGCTCATCGATTTGTATGGAGTTCCGACTTCTTCAGATCAAAAAGATGCAGCTATGATTTCCGAACTCACTCAACCCTGTGTTTCTAGCTTTAAAAGATTAGCAATGAATAATGTAATAAAAAAGTTTTAAATTTGACTATTCAAGACATTCATTGATAAATTTTGACGTTACGACCTTCAATGGAGTTTTTTAGATAATAAATCCAAAAGAAAAAAACAATAAGAAAAGAATTTTTAATAACATTTATATGTGTTAATAGATCTTTCCTCTCAAAATAGGTTTTACCTAACCCACTATGTCCTTTGTTTAATACCCATTTTTTTACTACTCTGTTTGTAAAAATAACATTCCCTTCTTTTTATGATACAATTTTTACGAAAAATTGCTAAAAAAAATTAAATTCATGTTTGCAAAAACAACGTTCACTCCTTTTTATGATATTTTTATAACAGATTAATTCAATGAATTAGAACGAATCAACTGATTGATGGTCTATATCTTTTAGACTATAGCTACGTGGCAAACGCCTGGATTTAACTGAATAATGCAAACATGGTTGTAGCTTTTAGGGAGGCAATAATCTCAGTTTTAGATAGTTCAGAAGGATGATGGGACCTTGTGAAGTTAGAGTGTAGTTAAAAATTGTTGTATAGATTGGGTCATTTGACTATTTTCCCAATATAATTCAAGAAATGGATATTCACCGTTCGAGTGAAATGATTGAGGTTCTATCATCCTTAAGAGAATTCTTATGCAGTCTCACCTTGACAAGTATAATTCTATTTGATTCTTCTAATTTTGTTGAAATCCTAACTCCCTTGCTCGATTAGACTATCCTTTTTTATATGCTTAGTCTGATAGAAATTTGAGTCCTAAAAATAATTTATTTTGATAAGAGGTGATTTATCCTCTTAATGGGATTATATGTGTGAATCTTGAATAATTGAGTTATTGAATTTCATTTGACGAATATCTAAAGAAAAACATTAAAACTTATCATAGAATCTGTATAATAATGTATCTAGACAATATAACTGATTTTAAGAGTTTGAATATTTAGTTGTCATAATTAATTTATTCTCTTTAAGTATTTATATCACTGTAGTCTTTGCGTAATATATCAGAAATTCTCCACACCTCATATTTGACATGGTATCAAGGCATAAAATCTTGTCAATCTTGTTTTGACTTGTAACACCTCGATAATTTAGTTAGAATTTGAAATGTCTTTTTTAAGTGGTTAGGCTTGCACTTTGAGCTTTAATGTCAATATAAGTGGTTAAATTATTATAAAAGTGTATGATGATTATGTTGCATATGAATTGAATTCCTCAAAGTCTAGTTTCCAACTCAACAAATTTCGCATTAATCCGAGTTCGGAGTTGAAAGTTATGACCCTTTCGCTAAGATTTTTTAGTAGATCAATGTTTTCTTAATTATTGATGTATTTAAGGAGTAAAATAATTTTGTTTCACCTTTACGTAAGCTTCGTAATGTCTAGGGATCAATCCCACATGCTTACATATGTTTTTAGATGCTTAGAAACTTCAAACGTGTCACTCTTGGAAGCACCCTGCATTACAAATGTAGCACACTTGAAACACGTACGCATAAATTGAGATCCAGAGATCTAATGTGGAACCCAATGTTCCAAAACTTTTAGGTTTGTTCAAATACAAGAGTGTCATAACCGGTTCCATGCTTGGGCCAAAATTCTACATAGTTTACCCGTTTTTGCAAGGTTATTTAAGACATTCCTCCTACTAATTTCAATTCAAGCGATGTCATTTTGGGGTCTATTAAGGGGTTAGAATACATTGAGAATTAGTGTTATTCCTATTCTACCCCTAAGTCTATTGAATTAGTCAATTCTAAACCATTAAGTCATTATGATCAACAAAAAGCAAAAGAGAAGAAAACAATAACAAGGTTTCCATTCTACCCCAGGCCTAGGGCTCTTCAAGCTTCAAGATTTGCGTCTCTTCACAAAATTACTGCGTGTTAAAGCTTTTAAAAAGGTAGGTAGGCTTATGATTATGGGTTCGCTTTCTCCCATGTGCCCATAACCCTAAACTTAAGTTGAGAATATTGATGTATAATTGTCTTAGGATTATCAAATTCATGATTTTGTTGAGAATTTTTGTCCTCACTTGATCCTTGATGATTATTACTTGAATTGCATGAAGTCTTGCATACTATTATTAGAGTTACATGTCCTTTGAATTAGGGTGTCATGTTTATGAGTATTTGAAAGAAATTATGAAAAACTTGATAATTCTTGCATAAAACTTTAAACTTGATAAGTTTTTGCAAACTTGATGAGTTTCTATTTGTATGAAGTATGGTTGTTGCGAGAGTCATAAATTCCTAATATCACTTGATTTTATTTTCATAAAGAGTTGAGCTTGATCTAAATATAATAAGAAGAACTTTTGAGGTTTGGTTTTATGAATATTCTAGTCATAGTTAAGAAAATAAATTAATCACTTGAATTTCAAGTTTATAAAGTAATGAATCAATGTCTATAAGACAGTTATTTTCCCAAAGAGGTTAACACATGTTTTTCTTAGAGAGTCTAAGAAAGTTTTACTTGGTTAGTTGTTAACCAAAATATTTTTACTAGTGAAGATCAGGAGTAGCAGTCTCAGTTTTTGGGAGTAGTATTAGCACCGAATAGATTTGGGTCCAAAGTACCTATCTCATAACTATGTTGGAAATCATAGGAATATATATATTATGGCCCAAAAAGAGCGTACTTAAATGTACTTAGTTGGATCCACTAGGTTAATGTCAGGTGTTGTACCTATGGCATGGTATAGTGCTCTCTCAACCAGTGGTAGGATGAACTCCATGTCTGCTTATATTGTTTTATTGTCCATTATAAAACCTCCCAGTATTATTCAATGTTAGTGATTAAAAAGGTGTTTTAGCAGTGTCTTTTATCTTGGTTAAAACTAATGAAATTTAAGTATATCGTCCTAAGTCTCTTGTATATTTGAGGGATGGAGTCTTATCTTGCAAAATGTTGGGTTTACAAAATCTTGATTACTGAAGATGTACTTGATCATGCATTACATAACTTAGTTCATAGTGTACAATTTTTGTTTCAGTTGAGAATTACTACCTATTCTTGTTACCATTCTACTTATTCAATACTTTCTATGTAGTGACCGCATACTATGTGTTGCATGTTATTACTATGCATATCCGTCCAGCGATCTCCATGCTTATGGTTGACTATATTTGCTATTTCGGTTCAAGGTATTGGATTGGTGAGTTTCTATGCACTTTTTACTAGTTTATTTTATTTGCTTATTTTATTAGAGTTGAGACTAGACTACTTGGCACTTTATTTATTTCATTCTAAGGTTATCTAGGGACATGTCATAGCAGCATAGTACTCCACTATTTAGAGGCTTTCAGACACCTAAGGTAGTAGTTGTTGGATTTGAAGTAGTCATAGTTTAATTCAGCAATTTTTTTCATTCATGTAAGATGCCACTGCTTACATTTAATATTGATATTTCTTCTACTAAGAGTGAATGATTAGATTTATACATGTGCCATGTGTACTTCTGAGGCCACTTTGTGGCTACGTATGCCTTGTTGTTTCTGAAGAGTAGCTATGGGTCATTACAAACTTGGTATCAGAGCAATAGGTTTAAGTGTTCTAGGTTGTATGAAAGCCAGTGTTAGGTAGAGTCTCTCTTACAAGTGTTAACCTCAACACACTTATAACTGAGAGTCTACTGAGCGTTTAGGAAAAATTTTCTTTATTCAAATATTATCTAATGTTGTGGAATTTTACTCCAATAAATCTTTTCTGACTCGTACCTTACGTGTTTTATATCATGCCTCCCATAAGAGAACCAGTTCGTAAGTAGCCAACTTATTGGACCAGGAACCATGCTCATTTGGGTCAAGCCCCCTCAGCCACTAGTTGTTCACATAATCCAGTTCCAGCCGCAGGGCAATGATATCTTTACCACAGAATTTTATAATACCATCAGAGTGTTTACCCAAGATAGGACTGCCCAATCAAATCAATAGGTGGAAACTCCTGTTAATCCACCTTGTGAGGGAGGAAATCCAAACAAAAGGAAAAGAAAAGATTTTCACACACACCCTTCGTGTAGTTATCATGGAGGATCTATGTTTTCTCTGTGTGAGAAGTG
Organism: Withania somnifera; assembly: GCA_039654485.1. Taxonomy (NCBI): domain Eukaryota; kingdom Viridiplantae; phylum Streptophyta; class Magnoliopsida; order Solanales; family Solanaceae; genus Withania; species Withania somnifera. The sequence continues at coordinate 4,057,052 of JBDJHY010000001.1, read as the reverse complement.
TGATAAGAACCACTCAGGGAAATGTCGAGTTACGCAGAAGGGTTGTGGCAAGGTGGGTCACAAGATTCATGAGTGTCCCTTGAGCTATTGCTATGGTATGGCAAGCCAGGCTAGAAAGTTAGAGTTTGCCTATCAGCTAGACAAGGAGGTAGTGGTAACATAGTTCATACTAATTCTTTCATAGTAGCATCAACAGCTTGCCCAGCCCAACAGGGTGCTTCATCCAACCATTCAAGCCAGACTATTCCTTCTGAAGTCGAGTCAGGTAATATATTCGATTTCTTCCAGTATGCATCCTTAAGCCCCAACCCTAATTCTTATTGGGTGGTGAGTTGTGATAGTCTAAAATTGAGTAGTAGTAGAAATCGATAGTTTTGTGGTAGACACTAGAGGTAGAGAGCATGGTTGTGACGCTAAAAGATTCAGGTGTGATGACACCCACTTTCCCAACCTGATTGTCAGCCTAACTCCCAACTTAAAAGAAAATCAAAATAAATACGAAAATTAATGCACAAGTAAGAAACGAAGTCTTCTATTACACCCAAAACCAGGTAGCCACCGTACAAAGCCACTAAGTAATAATTTATACAACATTTGGTCTAAATCTCAAAGTCTTTCAAGAAAAGTAAAAACACCAAGATAATGAAAAGAAATTTTTGAGACTTTGAACGAGTGTCATCTCCTCTAGATGTCCTGGTATAAACAACTAGGAATGAGAAGGAGAGCTCAAGTTCGGTCCACTACAAAAATACTAGAAAAGCGCAGAAAAGGCAAGAGTAAGTACAAAGACACAATACTCATCAACATCCTCGAGTGGTCTAAATATAAAAAAAAAGTGACGACTCCTAAAATCCAACCACCCCTCCTATACTACAACTTGCATACAGTTTATATCCCAACCAAAAATACAGAACAATATATATATATATATATAAGTAACTCGCACAAGGTACAACTATCACTAACTCTACTACAACAATAATCACCTCAGGATGGTCATCAATAACAAGTCCAACCAAGTATCAATGAAATATCCATTAACAGTCATGGATCGTGAATAATCATCTAGTAACATCAATAAGTTCAGAGTATGATCCGAATATCTAGTCATCACAAGGTAAACCAAAAATTAAGTAAATATAGGTCATCAGGTGGGTAGAATAAGGGTGGGCATCGAATCGGGTTGTCCCGGTACCGTCCCAGTCCAGGACAAACTGAGATGGGACGGGATGGTTTCTATAGGGTTTCGGGACGGGAGGGGCTCCGTTTCTCATCCCCATCTGAATTTTTAATTTTTTTTTAAAAATAGTTGTTACCCTATGGCTATTAACATCTTTATAGCTATTTTTCAGCTCCCCTCCACCCATCTAGCCCTTCCAACCCCTCACCCCCCCAACCAACCTCCTAACTATTTTTTTTTATAAATACCTCATTTTTTACTCATTTTTTTTATCAAATCCTTCATTTTCTTATTTCTCTCTACTATCTCATTCTTTCTCAATTTTCTACTCTCTCAATTCTCAATTATCAAATTGCCAATTTCCAAAATCTCTAATTTATAATTATTTATTTTTTGTTAATATTTTAATTGAAGATTAGAAGATAAATTTGGTGGATTTTGGAGGAGCGATCTTTTTCAACTTTCAGTTATTTATATTTGTTTTTACGCAGACGTTTGGTAAACTCATTACACTCTCTAATCTTATTATTTTATTTTTGCATTTATTATCTATCATTTATTTATTGAATTTGCTAAATTAATTTTAATTTTATTGTATTATGGATTACTCTAAAAAACTTCGGGAAAGAAGAAAAGTACTTCTAGTATTTTTTAAAAGGATGATAGGTTCTAGTTAATCTTCACAACCTAAAGTTCCTTTATTTAGATATAATACTGATAATATGACACATGTAGATGAAACTGATTTGGTCCCTATACAAAATGTACCCATATAAACTAATATTGATACTCCTATAACTAATACTAAAACTTTTGAAAGAATGTACCATAAGTTTGAAGAAGATTTAGATGAAGAAGTAGAAATAGACTTGGCTAAAGATTTAGATGAAACATCGGCTAGTCCCGCTATCGAAGCGCCAACTCAGGCTTCAAATGAATTTAAGCCTGAGGTTCGAGCTAGTTCCCCCTGTTTCTCAAAGAAAATTAAGGGTTAAGGCTCCCACAGGTCGTCATAAAACATCATCTGTCTGGCATTTTTGTATTTTGAATGCTGAAAAAACTATTACTACTTGTCGTCTTTGTAAAACAACTTGGGTTTATAAATCTGTTGGTAGTGGAGGTTCAACGGGGGGGGGGGGGGGGGGATGATTAAACCTTTAAAACCCCTCCCTAAACAGGGGTGGCAGACCCATTTCGCTAGCTTTGATCCTCCTCTCTCTGCTAGTGT
>JBDJHY010000001.1:3963476-3980995 GCA_039654485.1 Withania somnifera | reverse complement strand
TCCTCTCCCCCAGGTATTGCCCATTACTCCCAATTTCAATAAAAACAATACACAAATACCTAGGATACTTTGTAAGAGAATCATGGGCCTCCACTTACCTTAGAAAGTGAAGAAACTTTCAAACTTCAGTCTTCTTTATTACATCGAGCTTCTCAATCTGCAAAATCTATTCAAATATAAACTAAACATGAGAAAACATGAACATTGATATCTATATTGATATTTTCAAAATCGGGCCCAAAATCGCCCCCAAAAAGTCAAGATAAAGGGTCGAGGGTAAATTTAAAAACTTCTTCAAAAATAATGTCACCTGTATTTTGGGAATCTCAAATATGAAATTTCATCAAAAATGAAGTAGAAATCAACCTTCAAGACTCAATTTTACCAAATCATAGTTTTTCTCAATAATCCCCAATTTTACACTTTGAAATCCGTCACTTTGATGTTAAAATCGTGAATTAATTAATAGATAACGAAGATTCAATGATTAAAAAGCTTATCCAAAATCTTAGCCTCGAAATCTATCTTTAAAAATTCCCCAAAGTGAGCTCTCAAAGTCCAAAAATAAAAAATAGGGAAATGAACACATTCAAAGATTTTTAAGTCCCAGGTCACTATTTCAAGACCTTTTACACGATCGCAATGGTTACTGATGCGATCGTAATGAGTAACCAGTTCTAGGACCCAAAGTACTCAACGCAATCGTGACTGAAAGTCACGCGATTGTAATGAGCTGAGGAAATGACTTACTCGTGTTGTTGCACACGATCGCTATAAGTAAAAGTCCCCTACACCAACATTGTTCATGACAACAAAGTTTCATGAAAGCAAGTCTCTGATTGGACCCTCGAAATTCGTTCGAAATCCCACGCATACGAACCATATATGTTACCATACTAATTTTATATATCGGACTCAATGGAATCATCAAAATAAGAATTTGAGGTCTCATTGACCCGACATCCGCCACGATTACTAGAAATGAAAACTTTAGCTAAAAGACACAAATGCCCTATGAACCCTCGAGAAATTTTCGAACCTCTTTCTAGACCAAAAATGACCTCTCAAATCCAACGAAATCGATAAAATTCAAATCTGAGCATTCGATCATCGGAGATTGACTAAAGTCAAACTTTGGCCTAAACTCAACTCTAGCTCGTCCTAGACTAAATCCTAAAGCTTAAAATGAAGGCCCTCCTAGGTTAAAATCCACATTTCAGAGCTGATGAAACTAGCAAAAATTCATTCGAAAAATTGAAACTCCAAATGTTGACTAAGGTCAATTATTTTTATTTAAAGGCTTTCAAAAACTGAAAAATTCACAAAACTCATATATTTTAGCTCCGATTTTAAAACTAACCCCATAAACTGAATAAATATGACTTAGGACAATTATCAAAAGGGGTAAAATGGTACTTGTATAATAAAAAAATACCAAAAATAACCTTCAGGATCATTACAAGTAAGTTGGTTGCAAATATTTACTATGTTATAGATCCTCGTCTCTAGATTAAAAAAAACGGCTTGCAATTTTAATTTTTTTTACAATGAGATGTGAATTTTATACTGCAAATGTAAAAATATAAGATATCAAAAACAACAGACTACTAAACGAACTCTAAAGTTACCTGAGAAACTTTAAAGTATATTTTGCTCTAAGTTTTTGTGATACGATGATAACCTATGTCTTTGAATTTGATAAAATCAAGTGAGGAAGTGGCTTTACCGATTAAATACACTCAAACAAACTTTCTCTGCAGCTCTTAAAGTTTTTGATAAATTCTTTGTTAATTGAAAAAAAGATGTAGAGATTTTTATGAACAATTCTCATTCCCTGTACAAGAAAAGTTGTGGTAAAATTAAAAGAATAAAATTTGGTTTGGTTTGGCCTGAACTACTGCCCAATTTCAAATCATATCATTATGGAAAGAGTGAACCAATGAGTTAAGTAAAAAAGAAGGCCTTACTTTAGAACATGTGAAATGTTTATGTGACTTCTAAATTTGGTTATGATTGAGGTGAATCTTAGAGAGTTTTTTATTTCATGGTAATCGAAGAGAACCCCTGACAAGATACCAATTTTCAATTCATCAATTGAGAAACTGTCATATTAAAGGATATTTTCTTAGTGAAGATTTAGATTGCTTTAGGACATCAAAGGTCAGTTAATATCATTTTGATTCAGAAGTTCAAAAAAGAAACTAAACTAGAAATGTTTCAATATTTACAGACATGTAATAATTTTGAAAGAGAAAATAATTTAAAATCCTCTTAAATTATGATGAAATTTATTATAACACAATTCAACTTTGCAGGATTAGTTTTAAGTGGATTATTATACTTTTATCAATCACTAAATCACTCAAATAATAGAAAATGTTTATATGCAGAAAGGTCGGTTATCATTAATGTTAATTTTTCTTTCATTAACCTAAAAAATTTACTCTCTAACTATATCTTCACAATTATCTATTAAATCGTACAAATTATTTTAATTTTTTATGTTTTTCACTTTTAGTCTATTATTTCATAGTTGTTGCCTATATATATATTTACTTCTTGATCCAACTAAACAAATAAACTAAAAATAATTTAGGGGAATTACAGAACTCCCACAAAATTAAAAAATGTTATAGCAAATTTCAAAAATTCGACGTACTAGAAGTCAATGTTTTGGTCATTCTTCTTATGATAATATGCCTGTAATAATATGAAGCTTGTAAAGAAAAATCAAGAACACTACAAGAAGTCATTTATTACTTTGATAAAGTATTTTTATTCGGTGAAAATGAAAAAAAGAAATTTTAATAGTAGACAACTTTCGAGTAGTGTTCTAGCTAGAGTGCACCTACAAGAATAGGTACATGTAAAGTTACAAAGATGAAACTATTTCATGGATACTTCAAATCTCTATCACCGAAGGTCTTACACATCGACAAGTTTTAAGTAAGCGGTATTTGTAGATATATAAAATTTAAAAAAGTTTACAAAATATAATAGATATAAGCTTATAATTAATTAATTTGGCTTAGGTTTCAAATAATTACCTCATGTAATTCAAATAATTACACTAAAAAATACCTACACACTTCCTCCCATCCCTCTCTCTCTCTGCTCTCCTCTCATCTCTCCCAATCTCTCACTCCCCTTCTCACTCTATTTCACTGCCTCTCTTTTCTCCGTCTCTTTTAATTTTTAGTTTCATATCATTTTTATTTTGTATTTTGACTATTTTTTTATTGTTTTTATTTTTTAAAACTTTCAGTGTTGTATCATGTATTTTTATATTTTGTATTTTGACCAATTTATATCATTTTTATTTTTTTTATTTTATATATCATTTTTATTTTCTTTAGCTTTTTTATTTTTGTATCTAATTATTTTGTATTTTGACTAATTTTGTACTCATTATTTTAAATTTTCAGTTTTGTATCATTTTTATTTTTTAGTTGTATTTCATTTTATAGTTTGACTAATTTTGTATCATTTTTATTTTATATTTTATATTTTGTGTATCGTATTTATTTTATATTTGATTAATTTTTTTTAATTTTTAGTTTTGTATCTTATACTTTTATATTTATATTTATATTTTGTATTTTGTATTTTATATTTTAATTAATTTTGTATTGTTTTTATTTTTTTATTTTATATGGTGTGTATCAATTTTGTTTTTTTAACTTTCAGTTTTGTATTATTTTTATTTTGTACTTTGACAAAATTTATATTGCTTTTATTCTTTATTTTTTAACTTTCCGCTTTATATTTTGAATCAATATTTTATATTTTTTGATATAAATACAATGAATTAGAGGTTGTTCAACTAAAAACATATCGTTAATTTAGTGGCTATTTAGCTTTTCATGAGTTATGAATCATAATTTTAAAATGTTGAGCTATATTTGTCTATAAATTAGTAAAATTGAACTATTTTGTGTAAGTTACTCTAAATTTTATTAGATTAAATTCATTCAAAATTTAAATTAAGTCCATGTTCATTTGGATTAAAGATTAATTTGGGCTTTATAAATTGCTAACTTCATAAAAATTTAAGTTCAATGTCCATGTTACATGTCAAAGTGGTGTGACATCCCCATCAAATTCAAGACCAACAAAATAAAGTCATGTGTCCAAATAATGTAGCAATCTCATCTAATTAAAAAAATCGATGAAAAGTTGTCAAGTGTTCAAAATGACACATTTTGGTCAATTACAAGTACTAGAACCCTATTCCCTACAATTATAAATAGGAGAGTTACATAACTTTCTAGACATTCCGAATGCATTGAAGAAACATCCACATCGACTACATAATTCTTTCAAGGAGTGGTTAATGTAATTCTTTCCGGTGATCTTTTAGAAGCAACAAAACACTAACCAATATTCGTAGCAATTGAAATACATCTTCGAAAAATATGCTATTGAAAGCCCACAAATCACAAAAAATTTAGGAGAGAAGAATCAACAAAGCAACAGAATTGTAAGCACAAAATTCCTCAACAAAAATCACTTTATTTTTTTTATTTTTTATGCTAGTTAACTTTTAGCACGTTTGAGAATTTGTTGCAAACAATCTTCATTCTTAATCTTATCTCTCCTAGTACGTCCAGACATTCGTCTCAATTATCCAAACAAGCTATCTCTAAAATCTTCACGGAATTGCAAACAATAAAAAACAATACTAAATTTATGCATATTACACTTGTAGGTTTCTTATCGTCACATTATTATTTAAAAGAATGTCGTTAGAAGATTGTTTTTTTTTTTTTTTTTTGGTTTTCCAATCGGTACTCTGACCCACATTGGAGCCCGGCTATTCTAGATTCGCACCGGGTAGGGGCCATTTGGGGGAAGCATTCCCTACTAAGAATTTTTTCATACACAGGGTTCGAACCCGAAACCTCTAGTTAAAGAAGGAGCATCCCATCAACTGCACCACATTCTTTAGTGGTACGTATAACAGATAGATTAAGCAAATTGAAACACATAAGAGATTGTGAAGTTTCAAGAAGACCAACTCAAAGTGATCTCAGCCCAGGGTTTTAAAATTTTAAATTTTACGATAGATGGATCGTTTAATTTTAAAAGTGTAGCTACATAACAAAACGATTACACCGTGCTATGAGAGATGGTACCATAAGCTTCAGTAGTATAACGTTTTTATTGAATGAGTCAATATTCGAAAAAAGTCTCTCTGCCTTCTCAAGAAAATAATAAAATTTGCATATATTATACCTTCCTCATACTAGGTATATTGTAAGTATAACTATAAAATATTTAGAATGATTGTTCGGCTTTTAGCTCAGCGAATAGTAAAGTATTTAAATTGTTTGTTTGAATTAATGAAGAGGCAGATTTTAACTTTAAACTAACTTCCCTTTTTTCATAATCGAGAATCGTTTAGCTGATATATGATTTAAAATTTAAATTTGACGAACACCACATTCACTCTTCTACACTTTTCCGTTCCACAACAGTGATCGAACTTAGTGACGAGCATCTCACTTACACATTATATATCATTAATTTATATAGAAACAAGTTTCCCAAAACTGTAAGTATACAAACATCAACTTCAAGAGCCTACAAAAACACACAAAATTATGGGACAGACACCTTTTCAGATCTTATTGTTCGACATTCTTCGCAACCCAAAATCACTAGTAAACTCCAGGTATTATTCTGTAAGGAACCTTTTCGCAATACAATTTCCAGTACTTGCCATACCTGCAAAGCAGCAGAATTTGGTTAGGCTTTCACCCTTGGAATAGTTTATGTACTTTCACAGGACAAAATGCATTTATAATAGCTCGGTAACGATCTTTAGGGACATATCAAGAGGTCTTTCCAGTGGTCTACTTGTTATTTATTCAAGAAAAAAAGAAAGATGTGTATGAGCTTCCATCCATCTCGACAACTATAACTGTTACATGTCAACTCCCACCAGCACATATACTAACTACTCTGCTCATTAAGGCCTAGGCAAATGGCAAAAAATCACCTAGTTTTTGTCTACTATTGAGATTTGAACCCTGATCTCCCATGATATTCAATTATTTCATTGACCGCTATCAGGTGCTACCTCCACTGGTCTATTACACTGGGAGGGGCAGTGTTAAGAACGTTTTTAGAATATGGTAAGTTGCTTTTGTCCTCATGCAAAAACAGTTGACAAGTTCTCAAATCTTATTTAAGTAGCAAGACATAAATGATCATTACTAATCAATTTTATCGAGTTTGTGCATTAGTGAGCAGAGAGGTTGTGCTTGCTTACTTTGCCTTGCATCGGTCGTCATCCCTTTTGGCTCGATCAAACAGGAGGATTGTTAGAAAGATGACGTAGAAGTAGGGAATGAACTGCAAGTAGGGAAAACGTAATGAAGGGGGACAGGATGTTAGATTTCCGCATGTCAAGAACATAATGCAAGAAAGACAGGATTGATTATGGAATTTTCTCTATCAAAGAAAGAAGAGAAATACAGATTATCAAATTAAAAAAATGCTTACGTGGTTGAAAAGGGCTGTTACACTCCAGAAAAATGCTGCTAATATTTCTGGAACATAGTGGAAGTGGCGAGCTAAGCCCCACCTGCAAAATGGTTGAAATATATAGTATTTAAATATGTCTGATGTTTTATCTCAAGCAGCAAAAAGCAAAATATTGACATGTATTATACATAAATATATGAATTTGTTTGACGTTAGAAAACAGGACATCTGAAACGTAGAACAAATACTAAATGCTTTTCTTGAAATATACATGGTATCTACTCAGAATTCCTTGTTATATGCAATCAAGTACAACCTCTATAAGAATGAAACTGGTGATATTGGAGAATAACAATACAAAATTGTAGTTTTACAATCTAGCCCATCATAAAAAATGCGACATTGGCTTTTAACAGAAGAAACAGTGTTTCGATTACGCAGTTTAGGAGGAAACTAAATGTCTAGGAACTAACTAGAATAGCTGATTGTTTGCCATACTAGAACACGGTTCAGAACTGTCCAGTAATGAAGATAAAAGTAATATGGATGCCATCAAGAACTGCTGCCTTTACTGTCCAGTCATGCTACAAGCCTGATGATTAATGCTCAACAAAACAGGTGCTAGTCTTGGAAGAAGATATGGAGAACAAAAAGCTCCACACATGGATAGTGAGTAGTGACAAAGGACTGCGGAGCAGAGGCATGTCAAACTAGAGGGGCATTCAACTATGTACAAGATGTTTTTTTGTGTGGAGAAAGGTCAATGACTAATCACCTATGGCATTTAAAAATAGTGGGACTTCAATGGGCAACGCCTAGCAATCCCTACGATATACTAAGTAGCTGGAATAGGCATGGCTATACGCAAAACAAAATCGTGGAATACCCCCTTGCTTGCATTTGCTGGACAATTTGGAGAGGAAGGAACTCAAGATGTTTTGAAGGCAAAACAAAGCTCCATCCAAGAAGATCAAAGTGACTTGTATTTTGCTATTTTCTTTTTGGGGCAAAGAAAAATTAGTGAATGATGATGAATCAGTTTTTTATTGTAGATTGCCTACATGAATAGGATAGAAATACATTCTTAACTGCTGCATTTGGCTACTGATGTATATACTTCTGCAGCACTTTCTTTGTGCTGAATTTAATACGATTATTACCTTCGCAAGAAAAAAATACCATATTGTAGTGTCTAAATTGCAGAAGTAAAACTTCAGCAGGAGAACAAAAAATGGAACTGACCATCCTGATGTCAGCAGAAGGCTGGTTTTTTTCTCACCAGAGGTAGTAGTGTATGTGGCGACTATCTGCATGGAGTGAAAGAATCAAGTCAAAAATCAGAGAATAAGGTAAGAGAATTCGAAAATAAATTCACAGATGGTATCGTTTGACCTTAGATGGAGCCTTTCCCCAGACAGTGCATTTTCCATTTGTTCTGCGAAACTCTTGCCTCTGCCTGTCACAATCATAGTTGATATATATGCAGAGAAGACCAGCTACTAGTATATAAAGGGAAAGCTGAAATAACAGAAAACTTTCCTCGTTAGAAACAGAAAGCAATAAAATTGCCTATGCTCTCAAGTCATTTTCCTACATGTAGTTTCCTACATGTGTTGGGGAAAATCATTGCAATTCACAGAGAGATCATGTGAAAGACCATTGCACAGTTCTAGAAGTACTCAACCTTAATCTGCTTCATTGCACAGTTCTAGAATGGATTTTGTTTTTCTGCTATGCAGAAAATTTACAATACATCAAATGAAACATGTGAAAACTAATGAAACAATCGATATGAACTATGAAGTACATCCACCATAGCAAGTAGTATAATTTAGTGCAGCTCAAGAAGATTGAGTCGATTAAATTCATTCTTAAGTCGAAACATTAGGAAATTAATTGTACTCATAATTCCCCCCTTTTCAGATAGTTATATTGTTATAAGTAAATGAATGCTTGTGCTCTACAAGCCATGTTATTACATGTTTTTTTTATAGGAGATTGATGTAACACAACCAGTATTCAGTTTCAAATATCACACGATGAGATAGTGAATAAGAAACTATAGCATTGAAGAGTTCAAACTTCTAAACGGAAAAAGTATGCTTCTACCAAGAGAGACAGGTAAATTCTGCATATACTGATCTAAAAATGTTCTAAGGTGTGCTGGGACAAAAGGTTGCAATTCTCGGGGAATCAAGTGAAACAGCACCATGCCAAGGATAGACCCTACTGACAAAAGTGAACACTCAAAACACAACCTTTCTCAATCATTTGACAATTCTAGAATGTGTTTTGTTTTCTCTTTACACAACTGCTTAAAATACCATAAAACGAACATATCATTGGAAGTATAAGATCCAACTCATCTGAAGTACCCTCACAATCCCAGATTGTATGATCTAGTTCCTCTTAAGAAGGTTGGCTCAATGTTCTAATATCAAACACTATCTTCTTAAATAAGATAATAGAAATTACCAATTTTTTGAATAAAAACTTAAACTCCTTTCCTCTAATTTTATATGACGCTTTTGAATGTCAAAATTATCTTGAAGTGATAATTGAATAAAATGTCAAAGTAATCACTAAAAAAGGTTTGTCGAACCAATCAAAAAAAGTAGAATAGTCGAGAAAACATCATATCAAAGTTAATTTTTAAGAAAAAAGGAATTTTTTAAAAAAAATTAAGAACTTCAGCATATGTGAATCTTGACATTGTGAAAAGTCATATATAATATTGTTAGACTGGTGGCAAATATCTTACAACTTTATAATGAAAAGAGTGTCATATCAACTACAAAGGAGGGAGCAATTAAGCCAAAACTGAAGAGTAATGGACACCCTGAAAACTAAAAATGTCGAAGAAATGAAACAGAATAAAATTACACATCCATGCAACAAGAAAAATGCTAGTTTGGCGAGAAATGAACATGTTAAACTTTGATAAAAGGCCGAATGGCCTCATTTGTTCATAATATCTGTTGCGCTACGAATGGTTGTGCCAGCAATGGGCTTCCGTTATACTTTTTAAAGGACTATTTTTGATTGGAAAATATTCAAAGTACATTATTTAGCATCTCAAGGACTTTCCTTAAGCTTGAAACTAAAAAGCCAAAAGCTTCTGAGTCAATCGGAGAGTTTGGAAGAGCATCTATCTTCTATGATCTATCATGGTTTGTACTCGACACCATATGCTCAACAATCACGCTCCTTTCCACTCTTCATTATTTCCTTAAGTTCATTCGATCTAGAAGTGTTTTTGAACTATACTAATCAGTCTACAAAAGTTAGAAAGCCAAAGTACGAATGCATATATCAGTTCAGAGGAAATATGATGCCTTTATTGAACCGTTCACTTCAACAACACTATATAAGTTGAATTTTCACACCAAGATACTACTTTCTTAGTGTTACTGCAAAGAACGTTCCGCATCATTCATCTTAAGCCACTTTTCGTGGTAGGCAGTGGAATGATGGTAGTAGAGTAGTCGATCTGACCTCACAATCTAGATGAATAACAAAACTTTTAACCACATTATGGGTCGTGATTGAGTATTTCTGTTCCAGGACTAGAGGTGAAGATAGTTCACTAACGACTTCTTAAAATAAGTTGATAAAAATGCAGAATAAGCACGTGATGTAAAGGATATGCCCAAATCATGGATTTGAAACCTGCCACAGACAAAAGCCTGGTAATAAAATGGAAGGGGGAAGAAGGACGAAGTCATAATCCATCAAGTTGAGTATAATAAACAGTAACTAATGCTTATTGTCTATAATTTTATATCTAATATGCATGTAGCAAATTCTTCTTGGACGAAAAATTACCTGAAGCCCAAGATTAACAGGCTGCTTAACAAGGTACATTCCAGGAGAAGTATATATGCTTGGAACCCATACCAAACATCCCCAACATATATAAAAGCCAGCTGCCAAAACAAATTGAGATCCAAAGAACATTTTATTAGGCATCTGTGGAAATAGATTAACGAGATATCTCAACATTTGCAAAATCAGAGCACTGATAAGGTACTTGCTATATCAATAAAGGTGCGCACAGACCTCTGTCATGTGCAATATCCATTGTGTTCCAGTACCCGGCTTCCCACCAAAAAAATTTTGTGATGTACACCAACATCAATATGGTATTTACAAGCATGGAATCAGATACACGTCCATATTCTTCATGCTGACAAGTAAGAAAATGCTATACGAGCTATCAACTGTCAAACATCAAACTGAAGTTCGTATAAATTGAATAGGGCTTTCAAATGACACTCAACTGAAATCCAGGGAAGATGTCCAGGGATCAAGGTGAAAGAATGAGCACAAAGTAAAAAGATCTAAACTGTGATAGGGTCATGCAAACAAACACTATTACTTCAAATAATGCCCCAGTATTTTTTCCATTAGATGGTATAAGAAAAAGTGTTTCTTGCTAGTCCTGTAAAACATCTATCAACAGAAACAAATGAATTTTATTATTCCCCTACTTGCACGACCTAAAAACTAAACAACTGGCAAAGTATCACCAACACAAGGGCTTGTAAAATTCACCAACTCTGGAAGCAGTAGATCTAAGAAATATTGGGATAGTTTTAATTCTCACCATCAAGGACTTCGTTACATTATTTACCTGCTTTATGCAATAAGTAACAGCAAGAACTGCCCAAGACATCATGCCGAATCTGCAATTTGTGAAGACTTTAATATCGAAGTGCTTGCCGATACGAGGATATAGCTCCATCCCCTGCAAGAATTTCAAGAGGTTATCAACAACACTTAAAACTTCAGAGTACTAATATTTTTGACTTCCTTTGACTTAATATGTGATATAAATCATGTTTATTTTTTCTATAAAGATGCAAATGAAGCAGCAAAATTTACATTTTAAATTTTCAAAAGATGCTTACCCAATAGAAGTCAACTATGATGTTCCCTGATGAGCCGGAATCAGTGGAAGATGGTGCAACATGACCCTTATAATTTACAAATGTCAGCATAAGGTGTCAGAAAGGTATTTATACAAAGTAAAGAATAAGAGATATAGAAGTATACTGAGGGTGCTTAAAATACTTACTTTAATATACAAGAAAACACAGAAGACTAAGCTCCCAAAAACAAGTGTAGACAAAATCTCACCCAGATGGTCATAAACAATAGCAGGAGTGAATATTCCAAACCTGAAAGACATATGAAAAAAACATATCTAGAGAGCATAAATTTATGAGGTTAATGGACTGTAATAAGTACCATTCCCACAAACAATAGCTAATAGATCAAATGAGAAATCAAACAAGCACTTCCGTTTTGGCATACAGAACATGTTAAAAGGTGGCAGCACCTTCTATATTTCTTTTCACCCCTTCTTTTCTTAGTAGTATCCAAAGATGTTTAGTTTGATTTTAATATTAAATAAAAATGAAGACATATTAAAAGTTCCCCCTCTAAAAGCTACTTTCAGATAAGATAGTCACACAATTCAATATGGCATGCTGTATCAGAACCAAACCTTTCCATGTTATTTTGTTTCCTAATGTGGAGTGTCCATGTTAAATTATTATTCACGTTCAAGATTTCTAGTGTTGGGATTCATTAGAGTGTGCTCTCATATAGGTTGAGACAATGTGATATTGTCTCCTTATTATATTGGATATTCCTCATATGTACGGTTTAGTTAAGTCTAAGGTTTCTCTTCTTTTGATATGTCATTAGAGCATGGAAAGGTTTTGAATTCAATTCTTACTACCATCCATCAAAAAACAAATGCATGTGCTTGGCTTATGGAAAAAAGTAAGGGCTGCACTAGGGAGAGTGTTGAAGACATATTAAGTAAATATAAATATGCCATCTCTAACAAACTTAAACATTTAAAAGAAGCAACACACAATATAAAACAACAACATATGCGGACTTTAAAATTGCTCCAAAACTCGTTGTTGTTGTTGTATTTGTTAGTGTCTATTTTACATTTGGAAGAAGTGATTTGTGTTTGTTTAGGTGAAAATCTTTTAATGTGTCTAATACAAATTGCTGAAGCCCTAAACACAAAAGAGGTTTTTTTTTTGGATTCTCTTGGTGAAATTCCTGTCCTGACACTCATCCTTCTCATGTAATCTGAAGCTGAAGCTGGCAAGTCAAGTTTAACCAAACAATACTATAAAGAATCAAGGTCACAAGATTTGAAAAGCAAGTTAAAATGTAAAAATTGGATGAAGTCCCTACCACCAGAGACTGATATACGTGATCAGTGTCACTGCATATGCTGCCATGCCATTAGCCTGAAGGAAGCAAGGGATGTAAGAGGCATACACAGTTATCCAATGAACAGTGCAAAGACATATCATAGCACATCAATCATTGCATGACTTGAAATAAAATCAACCAAGACAAGCTACACAAACTATAAATGCAAGATGCGCAATGTACAAGTGTACAGAATAACTGTCAAATACCTTATAGACAGGCCTATGTCCAGTTGGAGATATTGGGCCTTCAACCCTTTTACCAGGCAATAGAAGTTGTAACGCTGCCTCAAATAGAGCATAAAAAATTATTATCTTCCCAGCAATTGCAGTAGGTTTTGGCCAAATATCAATTAATCCTTGCAAGCCATGTTCCCTTAGGTGATTGAATGTTTTCAAGACAGACCCATCAGCGTGTACATTTGTATACCACCTGCACATAGCCCATTAAGGTCCAAAAATTAGTGCAGTTATACAATTACATCTCCTCATCAAGAGACTTGTGAACTACTGAGATAACACATTGGAAAATTCTTTAGCTAAAGCAGCACAAATCTTCGGCTGCTGGTGAAATATTCAACGACATCACAGCAATTAGATCAATCTGCAATTTTTTAACATAGCATTTTTACTCATTTCACATGTCTAACTGCACGTTTTCTATATATTCTATTTAATATTCACCACTATTTTGCTGCATTACTATCTGTCACTATGTAAATTAATATATGCCTGTAGAAAGAAAGCACTGAACCATATTTTAAGATCGTACTAACTATATCTATGACTCTGCAAATGTGTACCATAACCGGACATAGACCCCCATAAAAGATGGGGTTGCATTAGGTAGACTACTAGCAAAAATAGTCTATTGATGGTGAACCCTCTGAAAACTAGCTTTCCGGAATGGAGCATAACGGATGCACATGCTTTATGTATCCGAAATCCAACTCATGTAGTCCATGATCATTGATATTAACTATATATCTGTCACTATGTAGGCTAATTAATAAATGTCTCTGGAAAGAAAGCACTGAACCATATTTTAACATCATACCAACAACAATTATGACACCACAAATGTGTACCACAACCAGTCCCAGACCCCATCATAAAAGATGCGGCTGTCGTAGGTAGACCCCATCATATCATGTTTTTTTTTAAGACAATGGTGTCCGGGCTACCTCTCGCACACCTCAACTAAATCCATGGGATACCTGTCACCTCCCACCAACACTAAGTATCAGATAACTCTATCCAATCACCTAGTATTTTTTGTCTCAGCTGAAATTTGAACCTGAGACCTTTGAACTTCATAGTTCTTTAACTCACTTCATTAACCACTAGGCCACAACTTTGGATGTGGATGCAATCATATGGATGCACATGATTTATGTAAACAAATCCAAATCATTTGGGATTGAAACATAGTCCACGATTAATTAATATTTGCTGTAATTTTTATGGTAATCGTGGTACCCCGACCAGATTGTGCGTGCCTCAACTAATTCCACAAGATATGTGCCACCAGCCAAATACCTAGTTCTACCAGGAGATATTAACTACAATTAGGATCTAGTTATTGGAGTAACATGTTATTCCTGTTTCTACTTTTCATCCCCTCCGAAAGAGAAATACATCTCTCTTTGGACCTCCCAATCGGGAAAAAACAGACAAATGTAACTTTCAAACAATTAGGGGTCGTTTAACTGGTTTGGAGGTGAGTTTTGCAGATATTAAATCACGTACATAAGTAATACCATGCTTAGCAGTCAGTTATGAGGTAAATTATTCATGTATAAAATTAATATGGTATTTGATTTATAGTTTAAAAAATCACATAACTAATACATGTATAAGTTATAAGGGGTCTATGTATTACTTTATGCACAATAGAAAGGCAGAATAAGTAATAAATGTAAAACTAATACCTGAATAACAAATCTATGTATAACTGATACCTGCATAAAATAATACATAGACTCCTCACAAAAAAAAAACTCTAACATAACTCTTAACACTTGCTTATTTACTTAATTCGCTAAACGGCCTTTCACAAATGAATTTCAAGATGTCAGATAAACTGTAGCAAGCAGATCAAACCAACTGCAACAATTCAAAGATCTGAACTTTTAGACAAGAAAACAAAAACCCCAAAACAGAAAACAGGAAAAAAGGATGAATTGGGAAATGGATGTTGGAGTAAAAATTAGGAAGAGAGGGAACTTACATGAGAATAACAAAAGAGGGTGTGAAAGATAGGAGAGTAAGCATTGATGCATAAGTGAGTAATGGGGAGTGTACCAACTTCGTTTCCCCCATTGCTTCTTCTTCCTCAATGAATTGCACTTGGACTGGGTGTGTAAATTGGAACTACAGAAGTCTCCCCCTAACCTTGACTCCAGATTTTGTACCCTTACTCCCCCACTGCAGTGGTGGTCCAGTTCTGCTCAGATTTTCTGAATTACTAATGAGAATAAAAGAAAAGTGACGTGGCATTTTTGTCTATTTACTCCTACCGTCCAAAAAATACTTGTAACATTTTTGAAAAAATAAATAAAAAATATAATTTTTAATCAATATAAACTGTATTTTTTTATTATATTAAAAAATTATAATACTTTTTATATAATTTTTTAGTATTTTAATTTTAATTTTAAAATATTAAATTAATTTAATTTAATTTAATTTAACTATAAAAATTAATTAAATTAACTTATAAAAGTCAAAATATACAAACATCTTGGGAGGGGGGAGTATCTTTTTTCTTCTTCTTTTTTTTGAGAATTTTTATTTATTTATTACATTACTCAATTTGCTTAATAATTAATAAAATTAAACTATATTTACTACATCTAATTATATTTTATAAGTTACAAAATACCTCTATTTATTTACATTCTCAATTTAAATAACATGTCTTCTTAATTACTTTTTACTTAATTTTTATGATTTAATTAATCTACAAATAATGACCATTCATACAATTGTTGTTGAATGCTCAGTTTTATTTTTCTTTCTTCTTATTAGTATCTCCTTTTTCTTCTTCTTCTTCTTCTTTTGAGCTTTTTATTTATTGTTTTCATTGATCATGAGCTCTTTTTTTTTTCATTATCTTCATTGTTCATGTCTTTAATAATTACAAGAGAAGGCATGACATTATAAATACTTTTTCAAAATTTATTTTTATGTTGCAATAGTTAAATACAAATTCATATATCAAGATACGAAGAAAATTTGATGTTGGTATAAAATTTATCAAAAAAAAATAATTAAATTAATTTAGAATAAGTTCATCGAAATAAAAAAAAATTAATAACGGAAAGATCTATCAAAAGGATAGTCATAAAAGTTTACAAAATAAAAAAGTTTATTACTAATCTACAAATATTATATATATATGTGTGTGTGTGTGTTTGTGTGTGTATGTGTGTATATACATACACTTACTATATTGTTGTTTATGTAATTATTTTAATTAATTATAGGATATGTACCCTCCGAGAACAAAACTTTATGACAAAATATATACTGTAATTATGGTCTATTATGGTCTATGAGGGAATGACCTGCCATAGTTATTTGATATTCATCTTTTTGGCTTTTTACATCCCCCTCCTTTTCATTTATTTTCTATTGTGTGACAAAATTTCAAAAGTCACTTCTTTAATTATCTCAATCACATCTAAATTATTTCTATTTATTTTTTAAATTTTTTTAATAATAATTTTCTATGATCATGTATGTAAGATAAAAAAAATGATGGGGGAGGGGGAGGAATGAGAAGGAAAAATATAGTAAAAATAAAATAAAATTATATTACCTGTATATAGATAAATAAAACTAAATATCCCTAAAAAGTATAAATTCTTAAAGAGTGTAAATTTCGAGTAGACTAAGATCTAAATGTAATAATGAATTTAAAGAATTTTATTTAATTTATTTAATTTTAAAAATTAAAAGAAATCTTAACATATCCTTTATACTTGAATATTAAAATTGAATATTTAATAAAATATTTTATTATCACGCAAAGCGCAGGCCTATTTTTAGTAATATATTACTAATAGGGATGGAATGTGAATAGCTTAGTTAAAATGACAATTTCAAATATGTATAAAAAGTTATTAGAGTAATTTACAAAAATTATAGTACTATTTGGACACAAATTTGGGGCAAAATATTTTATTTTTTTTATTAGTCACGGTTCAATTGTGCTAATAACTTCTTTTATTGGTCGTGGACTTTTTAATTTTTTTAATATAAATTTTATTAGTTAATACTAGCCTAGTATGTTTATTTTGCACTTTAGAAAATAAATATGTTCATCACTTATTTTTTCAATATTTTTTTGTTAATTCCATTTGAATATGAATTACTCTCTGTAAAATGCTTTATTTTTTTAGATATAGCTTATATATATAAAAAAAATCACTTAGATGCGTGGGTGCTTTAGATAGGTGTTCATGTATATAGGTACGGGGCTTGTCCATGCCATACATGACATTTTGTTTCTCCTTTTCCCTTAAGCTATAAATTCTCTTTGATTAATAAAATTTTTACTTATCCAAAAAAAATTATTAACAACTAAGAAAATACATTACAAACTCGTAGCCTAATTTTATATCTCGACCATACATTACATATACAACTTCTCCCATATTGTAAATATGATGTACCGATATTCTATAAATAATCAAGTAATGTATATGTAATGTATCAATATTTTATAAATAATCAAGTAGTGTCTATGTAACGTATCGACATTGTATAGATGATGTATAAATG
>JBDJHY010000001.1:3933350-3948625 GCA_039654485.1 Withania somnifera | reverse complement strand
ATATAAGATCCTAGAGAAAAGTTAGAAATGGCTACCCTACATCTTAGTGGAAGGGCTAAAGCTTGGTACTTCTCTTACCATCTTTGTAGAAGTCGGTAGGATGGATTGAGTTTAAGGATGAATTGTGTAAAAAGTTTGCATACTCGGTGCATAGTGGCCTCAACCTACTGGGTGAATTTAAGAGAATTGATCAGAAAGGAACAGTGGATTCAATACCTAGAAAATTTTAGGATTTGAAAGCATGAGTGTTAATGAAGAATCTCACTCTTGCTGAAGAATTTTCCTTGGGTTTATTTGTGGAAGGACTGGGGGAAGACATTAGACACATTGTCAAAATGCTAGAATCATTTACCTTAATCAAGTTGTAGAAAAAGATAGACATCAAGAAAAGGTACTAGAAATTATGAATAAGAGAAACAAGGCCATATGGAATAGGAATTTCTCACATCCTATCCAGGACAATGCCACATGGGGAACTAGGCCACTTATGGCCAAGGTAGGATGCCCTAGTGGAGGGGTTAATGAAAATAAACTTATAGAAAAGTACTTCCCCAATTCACAAATGTAAGAATAAGCAGTTGAATGCTATGTTATCTTATTAAGGGGTAACAGAGATAGAGTTTAATGAATAACCCTAGGAAAATAAGGTAAATATATTGGGAACATAGGATGTTGAAGAAGTGTTTAAGGCTATCAGTCTATATGACTTGTCAAGAACAGAGTTGGTTAACACCATCAAACTAAGGGGATATGCAAAAAAGAAGGAACTATCTATACTTCTCGATTCAGGGAGCACCATAATTTTTAGATCTTGGGACTGCTAAATACATTGAATATTTAACCATGGAAGTCAAACCAATGAGAGTCGTGGTAGGAGATAGAAGTTATATCATGAATTTGTTTTCTTTTTCCAAGTTTAAATGGAAAACTCAAGGAGAATAGTTTAAGGACTCAGTGAGATTAATTCAAGTAGGAGGATGTAACATGATATTAGGTGGCGATTGGATGGAAAAACACAATCCAATACTACTTGATTTTGTGGCCTATGAGGCACATGTGACATATTTAGGGGAAAGGGTGAGGTTAAAGGGGGTCTTCAATGAAGGAGAGTTACAAAATATGTCAGTAAGAAGCCTCAAACATATTTTGAGGAAAGAGAAGGGTTTGTAAGCCCATGCATTTACCATAACCGCTGCAAAAATGAATGGAAGAGGATACTTACCTTCTGAATGCACCAAGGTTCTAGAATAGTTCTCATATGTCTTTGAGATATCCAAAAGGGTCCAAGATCACTTCATTCCCTTAAAACCAAACACAGTACCTGTTAGTATCAGGCCTTACGGGTATAATTTATAGTTCTGCCCAACCATTCTCTTATTTCTTCATCAGTTCTGTTAATTAAGAAGGACAATACTTGAGGTTCTACATAGATTATAAGAAGCTTAACAAAATGATCAGTAAGGGTAAATTTCCAATTCTATTGGTGAATGATTTATTAGATGAGTTAAGTGGTTCACGTGTCTTTTCCAAGATAGATTTGAGAGTTGGATATCATCAAATTAGAATGCATGAAGCAGATAGCTAAAATATAGCTATTATAACACACTTAGGCCACTATGAATTAAAAGCCATGCATTTTGGGCTCACAAATGCTCTTTCCATCTTTCAAACCCTAACGAATTCTGTGTTTCATCAATACTTGAGGCAGTTTGTCTTGGAGTTTTTTGATGACATTCTAGTCTATAGACCCAACATACAAGAACATCTTATGCACCTAGAGAAGGTGCTGACTATATTAAGAACTGAAAGACTATATGCTAAAAGGTCCAAATGTTCTTTTGGGAAATCCAAAGTAGAGTACTTGGGACATATTATTACTGGAGAAGAAGTATCTACAGATCCATCAAAGATAGAAGCTACGGTGAATTTGTCAACACCTAAGTCAATCAAAAGTCTGAGGGTTTCCTAGGTCTCACTGGGTATTACAGAATATTTGTGAAGTCCTATGGTACTGTTATCATACCACTCACTAAGCTTCTAGAATTCATTTCAGTGGGGTCTTGATGCATGTTTGGCCTTTCAAAGCTCAAACATGCTATGACTACTGCTCTAGTTCTGGCTCTGGCTGACTTCACCAAGATATTTATCATTGAGACAGATGCATAGGGGTATGGCTGTTGTGCTTATACAGGAAGGGAGGCCCTTAGCCTATTTCAGCAAGGTTTTTTCACCTATGAATTGGGATTGTCTACATAGGAGAAAGAATTTATAGTTGTGTTAGAAGTTGTAGACAGATAGAGGCACAACCTTCAAAGAGGATACTTTATTATCAGCACTGATTATCACAGCCTCAAGTATCTCCTGGAACAGAAGATTACCATTGCCCTCCAGCAAAAAGGGTTGACTAAGTTGTTAGGATTGGAATATGAAGTCCAATACAAGAGAGAGACTGAGAACAGAGTGGTTGATGCCTTGTCAAGAAGAGACGAGGAGGCTCAATTGTGTGCTATCACTATAACTGACCCTACTTGGATGCAACAAATAGCAGCTAGTTATGAAGATGAACCTATGGCTTCTAAGCTTCTCCTAGCCCTAATCACCAACACAAACCAGCACCCACCTACTCATTACACCAGAGTATCATCCGAATGAATCATAAGATATTTGTAGGCTCATTTTTTCAACTGGAGGAATCAGATTTTTTAGGCCTTTCACCAATCTCCACTAGATGGTCACTCAGGTTAATTTAGGAACCTACAAGAGAATCAGGATGATATTTTGCTGGCCTAATATCAAGAGAAACATCGCCAAATGAGTCTTAAAATGTGATGTGTTCCAAAGAACTAAGGTTGAAAATATGCACTCACTAGGTCTGCTATAGCCCTTGCCCATACATGATATGCCATGGCAAGATATATCCATGGACTTTATAGAGGGCTTACCAGTTTCTCACCACAAGGGGCCTATTCTAGTAGTGGTGGATATGTTAACCAAATATGGTCATTTCATAGCCCTTAGACATCCTTACACTGTTGTAGAAATTGTTGATGTGTTTATGACGGAGATCTATAGGCTACATGGACTTCCCAACATTATGAGTATCAAAGACCCTGTTTTTACTAGTCAATTCTAGCATCACCTATTCAGAAGCATGGGAACTAATCTCACCATGTCCACTTCCTACCACCCCAAACGGACGATCAAACTAAATGGATCAATTGTTGTTTGGAGTCATACCAAAGAGAAATGGTTAGATCACAGCCTAAACAGTGGTCTAAATGGTTCTCATTAGCAAAGTGGTGGTACAATACCAACCACCACAGTGCCTTGCGAATGACACCATATGAGGCCCTTTACAGCTAACCCCTTCCCAAACTTCCTATGGAGTCTTTAACCCATTTCACTTCAACACATGTTGTAGCTTTTTTAGCTCAGCTTCAAAGCATGTTACGAAAGTTTAAAGATAATCTCACACAGGCCCAAGCTCATACAAAAATTTTCGTCGACCTCCACTGATCAGAAAAGACATTGACTGTGAGTGACTTTGCTTACTTAGAGCTACAGACTATTTCAGATTATCGAGCAGATAGGTGTAGTGGCTTACCGACTAGATGTCCCAGCAGGCTCGACGATTCCTCCTGTTTCCATGTTTTGCTGATGAAAGGACGCGTTAGACCTGCAATAGTGGTGCAAAGTTCACCCCAAATCTGTGATTTCGATGGTTGAATCTTGATCCAGCCGATGAAAATTTTGCAACGCAAGATGATGAAGGTTAGTCCATTGAGCTAGTCAGGATCCCCACGAGGATACTTGGGAGGAGTGGGGTTACATATGCCGACAATTTCCGGAGCTTGTGTAGCCTTCAACCTTGAGGTCAAGGTTGTTCTTGAAGGGGTTGGGATTGTAAGGGATCAGACCAATTTCAACTTTCCCAAAGCAGAGGGACACGTGTACTGCTCAGGTCATTAGTGAAGAGAGGCTGGGAATAAAATGGGTGATCGTGATAGACGGCTGAGATTAAACAAAGGGATCGGAAGGCATGTAATCATTTAGTTAGTTACTTAACTAACTGATCACAGAGGGGGAAAGGAAATTGATAATCTGGTACATTTCAGCTCTACTTATTTCTCTCTAGAACCTTGTGTTCTCTCCTCATCTACCTTCTTCTTTATTCTTACAGGTTACGAATTGGAAGCCATTGTTAGGGACTTAACAGCATCTTTCTTGATTAGTGAATGTAATAAATTCAAAAGAATCTACAAAAATCCCCATTGTTGTATTTCAATTTTTCGTTACAGTTCTTGTTACATTTGAGGTACATAACATACCCCAAAAATACACAGCATACAAAATTATCCAATATACTTTTTTTTAATGAATAAATTTTATAAATGAGTTCAGGTTAGTAACGCTTTCACCCTGCCTAGGTAATCCATAGAAGTCCCTGAGGAAAAGGATCATGTGAAAATATTTAGAGAAAGAATGGGAAGATCTCCACTTATTATTAGGACATGGAGATAAAGCCATATTATTTGCGTCGACATATAATTGGAAGTTTTTTATTTATTTATTTTTTTCTAGAAAAGAATCTTTACTTAATTCATGTAGTATTTGACCCTTACTCCTTAAGTTGGTGAGATTGGAATTCATGGTAATATTTAATTCTATTTCTTGGCAGTAATTAATACTGGAGGGGTGTTGGTGGGGTCTGAGAATTATAAACAATTTTTTCTTAATTGAGAAAATCAATGAAAGGTGTGTAAATTAAAGAAGAAAATCATGAAAAAACCCCCAACTTTACTTAACCAAGTAATGAATTAACCCATAAGAAAAAAGAAGCATCTAAATCTTTTTGTACTTTATGCTCCTTATGGTTCGTGGAACTAATTGAATGATTTTTATCTATTTTGGCGATAGTAAATCATTTGAATCTGATGTTATTTGTTTCTTGCTCGAATAAATGAGATTTAGAGGGTGTTTGGATGAGCTTGTAGTCAAAAGTTATAAGTTAAAATTTTTAATTAATGAATTATGATGTTTAGTTTATTTTTATTATTTTTATTTTAAAATTAAATAAAAAGTAATTTTTTTAATGTATTCAAACACATTAAAAGTGTTTAAAAGTCATTTTGACTTACAAACACATAAATAAGTCAATTCAAACCAGCTTTAATGAACTAGGGCTGATTTCTCGGATGGCAATCTATCTATATATTTATATTATTAAAAAATCATTAATAACAATATTGATTAATCAAAATATCGACTTTTATACCCTTAATTATTAACATTAACTTCTTTTTAAAAAGGACACAATTGTCATTAAAAAAAACATAAAACAGACTCTCTAAATAATTCAGCGATTTCTATTTAGCTAAAAGTTTATATAAGTAACGTTTGGCCAAGATATGTCCCTTAGCAAACATACGGACTCTTTAAACTTTGAAGTTGAATGACATGGAATCAAATATTGGAGGCATAAGCATCTACAGTATTATGTAGGATTTTAATTAACATCTAATAATTAAAAACAATCAGTCATGACAACAAAAAGTCCTAAGAATCAATTATCCAGCAGATTTTGAAGCAAATATTGCAACAAATTATATAATTTTAGTATCACTTAATGCTATAATCAATTAAATTGAGCACCATATATAGCTCAAAAGTAGAGCTTTGTGTTTAAAAAAATTATGATTTAATTACGATCTTCAATAAAATAACATAACGTGGATAACATATTCTAATCTCAAATTACCAAGCGCTAACTTTTTGAAATTTAATAGACTAAATTCAATATTCATAACTTATATATTTCAATTTCAAATGGCATACAGTAAATATTTACATAGTTATTTTTTGCAAAACATTATTTGAAATCTCGAACTGGGATCTCTTATCAGGTTTCAATTTGGGGACCGAGGTCAAATTCAGTGATGGGTTCCATATCAAGATTTGATCCTGAGTCTAGGGCCTTGTGTTTGGTTTGGGATCGAAAGTGAAGAGTGAAGCTTCAGAATTTGAAGTTGGGTCAAGAGTTGAGTCACAACTGGGGTACAGATTCAGGTTTTATGTTGGGTTAAGAAACAAAATTTCGTGTCATACGTAGAGTCTGAATTGGAAGTCGAAGCCCAAATTGAGGTTGGGATCTAATGTCAGGGTCAAAATACATTTTGTATCTCTTAAAAAATTTATACGGTTATTAATAATTATCTAATATCTTTTGAATTTATTAAAGTTGACAGGGGATAACGTGCAAAGCACGTTAATAGAAACTACTCTATATTATATTAAAAGTGTGAAGGCCCTTAGAAATGTTATTTGGACTTTTTTCCCTTCATTAAAAAAAATTACAATAAACAAAAACATCTTTTTCACCTTTTTTATAATTTTATTTAATTTTTTTATAATTTTATATATATATATAAAGAGAAAAAATTATTTCATAAAATAAGGCATAGTAAATATATGAGAAAGGAAAAAGACATCTTACATTGCAAAAATTGGCCAAATTTCAGATTCTTAGATAATGTGACCCAATAAAAAATTAGTTTTCATTAATTATTCCAAACAAGTCCATGTTTTATTTTTTATTTTTTTAAATTATATAATAATATACTTAATCGTAAATTTAAATATACATACATACATATATATATATAAAAAGTTACTTTACACTTATGATCAAATTAGGTTGAGCTATGAAAATGCGAAGTAAATTTTGAGGCGATTATTTTGCAATGTATATTTGTTATTGGCCATCTCATGAATTTGTTTAAAAAATATATGATGAGAATTATAAGGTTTGATGACTTTCAACTTCATTAGTAGCGTTTTCAATCCTTTTTAATTAACACTTGGTCAAAATTTTGTAATTTTTTAGGTTTATATGAGGGTTTCTTGTGTTAATAGAATATTGAAAAGCTAACCTTTTTTCTTCTTATTTTGGTTTCGATTGATTTAGATTAAAGTCATTTTCTTGCATTCATCAAATTTCGAGTTGGGCTCGACTCTCAAAGTCGGGTCTCAAATGAGAGTCGAGGTCGACAATCGAATCTGAGTCGGGGTCAGGTCCTACATCGAAAGTCAGGATTGAGTAGCAAATCATGAATTGGGGTCCGGGGTTAGATCCCAAATGGGGAGTCAAATGTAGATCTCAATTCGAAATTTGAGATTGGGTTCTGGGTCAAGAGTTAAATCGCATCGAGAATTGGAGTCGGGTCCTTGGTGTCGAATTTTAGGTCGAAATTTAAGGTTATGTCCCTGGTATGGATTCAATGTTGAGTCACGAATCAAGAATCATATTAGAGGTCATATCCAAAGTAAAAAATTAGGGTTGGATCTCGGGTTAGGTCCCGAGTCGAAAGTCAGCGTTGGGTCGCAGGTCAAGAGTCGACAATCGAGTTTCAAATAAAAATTAAGGATAAGATCGAGTCACGAGTGGGAGTCAAATCCCGAGTCGGGATCATAGTCAGGTGTTAAGTCGATGTCGACAGTTGGATTCTAAATACTAAGTCAGGGTTTGGTCCAACATCGAAATCAAGGTCGTGTTCGAATTCTAATTCAGGAGTAGGAGTCAAACCTCAAGGTAAGAGGCGGTCCCAGGTCAAGAGTCAAGATTGTGTTAGGTTTAGTCTCAATTCGAGAGTCAAAATTAAATTTTGGATCTGGAGTGGCAAAACGAGGTTAGTATTAATAGTTTGATCACAAGTCAATGTCGAAGTGGGGATCAAAAGTTAGGTCCTGGGTCGAGGTCAGATCTTGGGTCTCAAGTCATGGATTGGGGTTGAGAGTTGATTCTTAGATCGAGGTCAGGATCCAAAATGGTAGTTGAGTGTCAAGATTAGGGCTTGATTCACTGGATGAGGTTAGGAGTCTCGTGTTGAGTGGATAGTTGGAATTGAGTCTTGTGTCATTAGTATTTTATCAAATTATATACTTAAATGTTATTAGGATAATATTTTCTTCTTACTTAACAAACATTAAAAATAAGTATGAAAATAACTGTTTTTCAAGAAAATATTTTTTAGTGTAGAGATGAAAAATTTAGCTAATTTAAAGACGCGTCCAATATCTATTTTCAAACTATAAGATCCATTAAAATTTCTTGAAAGGTATACTTTCACTGGTGAATGTTAATGATCTTACAAAATGAGACAAAGAAAAAATAATCAGAAGTATAGCTTTGTAACCATATACCTCTATGTGTAAGAGCTTATTAGCTTTCACAAGGCTCAACATTGTATATTTGTTTTTATGTTAATACCTAATTAACAAAGTTATTTTCATCAAGAAAATGTAAGACCTGCTCTTTTGATGATTAATAATTTTTTTGTTTCAATACTAGTTAGACCACTATTATATATAATTGAATAAATACATGCAGACAGTGATAAATACATATGTGGACAAACAATACAATAAATCAACATATGATACTTGTTAAAAAAACTTAAGAAATTTGAAGATATATCAGATACTTCTCAATCTTACATTAAATTAATTCTATTTTAGATTTTTAAAAAATTTTGAATGTTCTCTTATAGTTAAAGCCCCTCATCAAAGTGTTTAACAATTTTCTTTTAATCACGCTCAAAGTGGGTACGCTAATTATATTATAAGTTTGAATGCCTTTAGAAATGTTGATTAGACTCTTTGTCCTTCACTAAAAGACCTTTCAACAGATAAAATAGTGTTTTCACTCTTTTCCTATAATTATTATTTATTTATTTTTATTATATTTAAAATGAAAAAACCTAAAATTTATAATATGAATATTTAAAAGTTAAGGAGTTCTAAAATATTTGGTAAGAGTAAAATATATCAATTAGAAATATTAGGAGAACTAATAATTAAGGAATCTTAAAATATATGGTAAAAAGAAAATATTTTATTAAAACTTTATAAAAATAGCTTTAAAATTATCGAATACATTTATTATTTCAAAAACCTAAAGTATTTACTTAAAATCATAGCAAACTAAGACTTTATTTATTTATTTATTTATTTATTATTATACATTAAAGTGAAACTATTTTTATTTATTAATTTTAATAGATCTGTGATTGTTAATTATAATAAATAATTTAATAGACATATCTTTTATTTTTATATCAATTGCTACTTTTAATATTTTCTTCTTCTTATGTATAAGTTGTTGATTAACAATAGACATACATCTAAAGTAAGTACTAAGATTAGGAAGACCATTTACAATATTGATTGAACTTTTTACCTTTCATTATAGGAATCACTAATAGACAAAATTGTCATTTAACATTTTTTAATTATAAAAAATTAATTTTTTAATAAAAATCTTTGCTACTAAATATTTTCTTAATTGAATAATGTACTAAGCTGTAATAGGAATAATTCATAACTAAATTAATATGTCGGAATCATATGTATGGATTTAACATGTCGTGGTGTCCTTTCTTTTAATATAATAGCAGAAGAGTTTTGATATCCTAATACAAATCATATTTTTATTGTTTTATTTATGTAATGTGACATATTTAAAAAAAAATACCCTTCATTAAAAGACTTGACATCAGACAATATTATCTTTTAAATTCAGTAGTTTGAAATTAATCAAATTTTTTATTTATTGTAACTTTTACATTCAACTATTATACAGAAACACTAATTACATGTCGCACCAAATACTTTTATTTTAGATTTAAAAAATACTTGAATGTTTCTTATAGTAAACCCCCTAATTAAAGTGTGAACACATTTTTTTAATTATATCTCCTAATATAGATATACGCGCAAAGCGTGTACAATAAACTATATTATATTAAAAGTGTGAACGACCTTAGAAAAGTAATTTGAATTTTTGCCCTTCATTAAAGATCTGTCAATAGACAAAATAGTCTCTTCGTTTTTCCCTACAATTAGTATTAATTATTTCTATTATAATTTATAATTAAAAAAATTTAAACTATATGGTAAGAGAAAAATATATTTTAAAAGTTAAGAAATCCTAAAATTTTAGTTGTAGTAAAATATATGGTAAGAATTATATACTAAGAGAATTAATAATTAAAGAATTTTAAAATATATGATATGAGAAAATATTTTTTTAATGATTTATCTTATAAAAATATTTCTAGAATTTTTGTATATATTTATTATTTCAAAGTACTAAAGTATTTTTTAATTTTTTTTAGCATATTAAGAATTATTTTTTATATTATTATTATTATTATTCATTAAAATGTTTTTTTTATTGATTCTAGTATATTTGTAATTTTTAATTATAATAAATAAATGATAAGGTCAAAATATATCATATGAACATACTATTTATTTTATATCAATTGTTATATTTTAATATCTTTTTCCTTCTTATATATAAATTTATTGATAAATAAAAAATACACGTGCAAAATTCGTAGTGCACGCTCTAAACTAGTATAGTAATAAAAGCTAATAATATAGTGAAAAATAGTTAACTCAATTTTACTCAATAAACTTTACATTAAATTACATAAATAACAATACTTAGACAAGATATTTACACCTTTTATAACACTTTAAAAAATTAAATAATTTAAGACAAGTTTATGTTTTGTACCTTTTATATACGAAGATATACTCTCCTTATTTTTAACCTTAAGATTAGTCCTTTTTTTGCCTTGTTTGTATTTCAATAATTATTCAGATATTCTCTACATTTCTTTCCATAATTTATCAACCTATCTCATTTTTCTAAATAGTTTCTCCCATCTTCTTTCATTATCACCATAACCATAATCATCATTATTGTGATTTGTAAGCTTTTTTAATATATATAATATCGTTGTTCGTATCGTTTGTTTTTTGACGTAAAATATTTCTAGTTACTACTCAAAATGCTGGAAAATCCTCCAAACAATTGATGGTGGAGCAAGGTGATTGAACTATGAGTTTTTCGGCGGTTTTTAACTGGTTGGTGGTGAAGCAAGGTGAAACGATAGTGTTGTAGTTGGTGCTGTTTCAGATTTGACATCGGAGATGGCCGGATTTGGACCTGTCACTCCAACAAAAATCACCACCATCACCGACATTAATGGTGGCTTCATATTAGAAATCGTTGTCACCGACAAGGATTGATAATGTGTTTTGAGATACATATGACTAATAATGTATTGTAAGATACATATGATTAATAATGTGGTGTGAGCTATATGAAAATTAAAAATATTAAGATACATAGGTAAAATATTTAAAAATTCAAAGTGCCTTAAAATATGTCAAAATAACATTGGTACATGGGTGTTAAATGAGTTTTCACCGGAGATAGATACTTAAATATATGTAGAGCTAAAATTATTGGTATCTATCTTCAACCTCTTGTTTTTCTATGCACAAATAAATTGGCACATGAGATACATATATTGAGATTTGAGTGAAATTATGAAATATATAGAAATTGATATAGGATGTAAATTATTTTTTATGTATTTTTTCCTTCTTTTCTGTGCACAAATACATTGGTACATGTATTGAGATTTGAGTGAAAATTGTGATATACAAGAAAATTAATACTGAATACAGATTACTTTTATGTATCTTCTTTTTCTTCTATGCATAAACACATCGGTACATGGGTACATGTATTAAGATTTGAGAGAAAATTGTGGGATATATGAAAATTGATACTAAATACATTAACATATATCTCACAGACATTAAAATATTTAAGATACACACGCGTTAGAATATTTAATATAACAGAACCTTAAAATATTCAAAATACATAAGACTTAAAAATTATAATTCACAGACATTAAAAAATCTAAGATACAACACGCATTAAATAAAAAATTAAAAACCTAAAATATTTAAAGTACATAAGTATTGAAGTATATAAGATATGAATTTGAATTTTAAATTTAATTTCAAAACAAATAATTTTTTTTTTGTCAAATTCATTTTTCTTAATACTCTCTACAATTCACACTAATCTAAAATAAATTAATTACCCGCATATCTAAGATATGCACATTGAAAACGCACAAAAATTGTTATTAAGTAAATGTATTATATTTTTTATAATTAGGTTTCGAGTTTTCGACCTATGATATTGGTGTAAAATGGCCTAACTTTTACCCACGCTACAAAACAAGCACTAATGGTCACAAGCTCGACTGTATCAGAAGCTCAACGCGGATACCTAAGCTCAACGAAACATAGAATTTCGGCCCGCCAATTTCAAATAAGGGCCCAGTGAACTGAACTGAAACGACAGTGCTCTTGCTCCCCGCCGATCTTCGCTCTTCTCCATCTCGTTCGTAAGTACCCTTCTCACTTGTTATTATCCTTTCATTCCAATTTCTCCTGCAAACCAAAAAGGCTCTAATCTTATGCCCTAATGATGATTTTGGTTTTTAAAATATTGCATCTTTGGATTTTTTTTTGTTTGGAATGTGTAGAAAGTGTGTAACATGGGCACCCAAGGGTTTCCTAGTGTCAACGACGTTAGTAGAAAAATAGGAGGATTTAGGTTCAAATTCCAGCACAAGCACATCTGTCCAAGTTTTGGTGGATAGAGTTACTTGTAAAGTATAAAATATCTCGTGTAATTACTCAAGGTGAGTTACTTGATACATGTGTTGGTGGGAGGGAGGTCACACGTCAAGCTGAGTTACTCGGTATGTGGGAGGTAGCAAGTATCCTCTATAATTAATAGAAGTGTCCGTGCAAGCTGGTTATATAACCTAGGTTATAAGGAAAAGCGTGTAACTTGGTGTTCAAAATTGGTCGTTAGGCTGATTATCCAATTAGTTAGAACAATAACATTCTTGGTAAGGGGGCTGTGGGGAGGGTAGCGTGTATGCGAACCTTACCACTACCGAGTAGAGAGGTTATTTCCGGTAGATCCTCGGTTATTATGTGATTAGTTGTTTCAAAGATATTTTGTAAGTGAGTTCCTCTATTTATAAATCCTTTCTTGCACAAGCCTTTCAAATTCTATGTTTTGTCTCGTGCTTATTTTGACAAGTAATTTATAGTTATCCTTGACGCACTTTCTTTGCCTCTAATCCGATTAAGTTGGGGTGGTATATTTTAATTCTCTGCAGTTTTTCACTTTTTCTACTCTATGCAGGCCAGTTTCTATACGATGTTTGGATATCTGTCTTTAAGGCACATCAAGGGTGGATGGAAAGAGGCAATAGACCTATCTGCTTCTTCCTCCTCCCAAGGATAAAGAATTTGATTAGAGAGAGTGATTTTTTTGCTAATCTAGTTTCGGGTAATGTGAGTGAATAGAATACACGTGTAGTTCCTGAAAAGGAGTTTTTGTTTGGGCTTTCCCAATGAAAGAATGAGTCCTCTGCTACAACTAAATGCACTTTAAAAGGATTAGATTGTCCTATAGCTCGAACTGGATAGGAGGGCATCTAGTTGGTACTCCCCTTGTAGAGCCTGCCACATTCAAATTTGATCTATTTACTCAAAAACCTATGCAGTGACTTTTACAGACACCAATGCAGCCCCAAGAAGTAGTATCAAACATTAACCACCATTTGTTCCTACATTGACAACTCTATAAAGTCTAACCAATCTATAAAGACCACAGTCGAACATCCGACCTGATATTAACTCTTGATACCAGCTAGTTAACCTCACCTATGTGGATAGCAAGATACTTGTAAAAAAGAAAAGAGTATATCCTTCCTTTTCCTTTCTTATGTATCCTTAATATAGATATTACAATTGATTCCTTCCTTTTATCTTTAAATGTTTTTCTACTGCTAAGGCTTGTTTTGAGTGATCTTTGTGGGTTTTTCTTTCATCCCTTTAGCTGGGTCTCAATGTGTAGTAATGCATAAAACATATAGATATATGCGTGGAATACGCATAGTCTTTAGATATAGTTTACCAATCCCACTCTGTAACTCTGTCTAGGACTGAACACTATCTCCTCCCTCTTCACTTCCTGTTGACTCAAGCTCAACTACCCAACCTCTTGGTTGGAAGTGGAGGGCTCTTGCCTTTGGAGCAACCTTACTTGTTGTAATGAATAGAATATAGTTGCATCCTAGTACACATAATGGTGCCATTGTTTTCACCTCCTCAGGATTCATCACGCGTGTGCTGTTTCCCGAGTTTACTTATGTCGCATGAACATTGAGTAATCCTCAAATCAGCTTTTATTACTAGTTTGATGTCTTTCGTTTCTCAAGCCCTTTTCGATGTTATGTTTTACTATATTTCTTAATTTATGTCGACTTCAGTCGTGCAAAATTATTCGATCATCCTCTTTATGCTTATTAGAAGCTGATGGTCAAAAGTTACAATACTTAAACCCGCTTCTCAAAAGAAGTTATAATGCTTAAACATCACAAATGCGATGTATTAATGCCATTGATACAACTTGGATCAGGATTTAATGCTTATGAAATAAGAGATTTGTTTGTTTTTATAGCCAAACTTTGGCTTTGA
The DNA here is from genome assembly GCA_039654485.1 of Withania somnifera. NCBI lineage: Eukaryota > Viridiplantae > Streptophyta > Magnoliopsida > Solanales > Solanaceae > Withania > Withania somnifera. The sequence continues at coordinate 3,934,192 of JBDJHY010000001.1, read as the reverse complement.
TATATGGTTTAGTGAAAATAGCATGTTGAAAGATGAAATTAAGAAAACAGGATATCTGAGTATGTCTAACTGTGATTATGATTAAAACAAGAAGTTTCCTGCAACTTGAAGCAGTAGCCCATATTAATACATCTTCCCTTTTGGTGCAACCAAAGCAATAATTTCAATGTTAGGCATGCCCAATTGATTTGAAAATGAAGAATTGATAAGCTATTTTAATAAAAACTGATAAAAAGATATATAAGTTCATTAGAGCATGCTGCTGTTTGCTCTTCAGGTAAACCGAAATGAGGTCACTTCGGTTACTCACAACATTGTACACGGACTAGTAAAGGAGAAACATACTAGAAGGAAACGAAAGACATCAAATTGTTTTCCTTTTCACTATTAGTAGAAAACATCGATCTTTCTTTAACTCTTCTGTTTTTCTGAATTGTACCCATAGGCTTGGTGAAGAATTTCTGACAATTGGAGCCAACAATAGAACCAGCTCCAATATGGCTTATGGAGGCACAAATGTCAATCCATTGGCAGCAACAGGTGGTTCAACAACAGTGAGGCAGGTGAAGCTGGAAAAAGAATGTGAGCTCCGAATTGAAGCCAGCGCTGACTCGCCCCTCCGTCTTCGGCTCCTGACTGGCACGGCTGAGATTTTTGGGACTGAAATCCCTCCTGGAATCTGGCTGAACTTCCCTCCAAGACTCAAATTTGCAGTATGATATTATATCCATTATCTATGCAATAAAATGAATGTGTGCCCTGGAATGATTGCTTAACTATTGACATTAATGAAAATTTTTGCTGGATGCATCTAGTAGATGCCTCGAGTTTCATTAGTGTAT
>JBDJHY010000001.1:3780085-3799108 GCA_039654485.1 Withania somnifera | reverse complement strand
ATTAACATCGAATCTTCGACTTAATGGTTTGGTCATCAATCAAAACATAATGGGACGATTCTAGTGAACCAACCTTGGTCCAACAACACGCACTCACGATATGGAGTTACGCATTACAAGCCATGAAAAGGCATCACCCATCTTTGATCCAAGGAAAGAAGTTATAAAATTCAAGTACTATCACAAGATCAAACTAAAGAATCCATGGAAGTAACTGTGACTTCTACGAAGGCCTTTACAAGACAAGAGTTCAAAAAAAAGTTGCAAATCAACAAACACGTCAAATAAAAAAGCAACTAACCTTGAAGAAATTACAAAGCAAATATGTATCTTTTTCCTGACTCTGACGTTCCTAAGCTATTTGACGAATTGCTAGACAAGGAAATCATTGAACTCCCTGAGTCAAAAGGACCTGAGGAATCCAACAAAGTCAATGATCCTAAGTATTGCAATTTCACCGCATCATTAGCCATCAAACTACAAAATGCTTCATACTGAAAGAAAAAAAATCATGGAATTAAAGCGAGAGGGAAAGATCATCATTGATGATAGGGATACAGTTGATGCGAACTTGACCATAGAAAAGTTCAATTTCAGAAGTTCCACTACCTTATCGTTTTGTAGCATCACCAAAACATGAAAAAGGAATCACTATGCTACAGTTTGGGAGCTTTGAGCCAGTGAGAGTTCCCTCCTTAAAGAATAGATAACTTCTCAAATGACAAGAATGGTGATAATTAGACTTTGGTAGTTTGCAAAAGACAAACACATCAATTGACCTCTAAACTTTGACTTTCAAAAATCGACACTAGATCGAGTGCAAATCAGCTACCAATGCAGATCATAAAATCCAACACCAAGTTGAAGCCTAACAGTTCTTCATCATAAAGGGTTAGGAGAACAATAACATCGCTGGAATTCTTTCCCAGAATGCTCCTCGATGCACAAGTCTAAATTATAAGTCAAAACGCTCCTGAGGTACGAGCCTAAAATATATGTCATCAAGCTTATCAAGTTCAAGTTAAATCATCAAGTCACAAAGCTCCTCAAATTCGAGCTAAGTCTTCAAGTTGTGAAGCTCCTCAAAGTTGAGCCTAAAGTGCAAATCTGAATGAAGAATCTTGCTTATCCTAGATTACTTGGTGTTATTAGACTTGAGATGCAAGATTCAAATTATTAAAACCATTCTCGAGGGTTTAAAGCCTATCATGCTTTGAAATTTAAAATATTTTGCGGCCAAACAAACAAAAATGATTTTTTTTTTATAAAAGTTACTTTGAGCCTCACCTTTGCAGTTGATTAAGTTTACATCTGTGAGACTTGAAGTAGGGGACATCTGTAGACACATAAATTTTATTGGGTTAAATTCATACAAAATTTAAATTTAATCCATGTCATTTGGGTTGAACATCTAATTGGACTTTACAAATTGAATTAGTCTGTTATATTATTTAAAAGCCTAAAGATCATTTCATCTATTGAGGCCCAGATCCATAACACATGTCAAGTAACATGGCGTCTCATTCAAATGTTAGACCAACAAGACAATGTCACGCATTCAAATGATGTGGCAATCCAAGTGAAATTTTGGGCAATGACAAACAACCTTATCACATAAAATTTGTGATAATATTGTATACAAGCAACCTTATTACATGGAACTTGTGATAAGTTTGATAACTTGCATGGACCAATGAGAATAAAGGAAGAATAGTTCATTTACACTTGAACTATTATCCCTTGCAACTATAAATTGGGGGTTTTACATAATTTTTTGATTCATTCTACAAGCATTGGAGGAAAGCATTGGGATCAACTATACAGTTCTTCAAAGAATTGATCAACGGAGATTTGCCTGAAGATCAACCTGCTACAATGAAGTGTTGTTCGACGTTCCTGGAGATCAAACACATTTCTAGGAGATTCAAACTACTCTGCAATTCGAGAAATACGCTGCTGAAGGTCCTCGAATCACATAAAAGCTTAAGAGAGAAGAATCAAGAGAACAACGGAAGCCTGAAGATCAACTTGCTACAATGAAGTGTTGTTTGACATACTTGGAGATCAAACACATTTCTAGGAGATTCAAACTACTTTGCAATTCGAGAAATATGCTACTGAAGGCCCTCGAATCACATAAAAGCTTAAGAGAGAAGAATCAAGAGAACAACGAAATTGTACTCACCAAAGATTCATCAATAATTTTTTATTTTATTTTTGGTTGCAGTAAATTTTCGGCACTTTAAGAAAATTTATCGCGAACAACATGTTCATTAAATTAATTAGAAATCAAAGTTAGACTTCCATCCGTTTTAGCGTTGGTGGAATACCTGTTGTGGTTGGTGGTAGGTGGCAAGTGTCTCGTGGAATTAAAGTTGGCTAGACACCACGGTTATTAAAAAAAATAAAGGTTTCTAGACTTATATTAGTCGGCTAGAATGCGAATGTTAAGCCTGTTAATTAAAGAATTTTAAAAGTAAAATGAATAGAGCTACATGAGTAAGGGATATCTAATTGGGTCAAAGTCCAAACTACATGCAGCTGAACATGCAACGAATCTTAATTGTATTGGAAATGCTTTCGTACTCAACTACAGGTTTCTGCTGCAAAATTAATTTAATGTATGGGTAGGAGAAGGGGTTGATGTTCCTACTTGTGATATTGTGCTACTGTTAACGGAGTTAGAGCTCTCAATACACGTCACGTCATTGTTCACACCTACCTAATGAATCATAGCTCCACCAGACTCACAGCAAATTTTTTTTCTGATTTGAAACTATCATTTGATTTTTCTTTTCTTGGACAGGCCTGGCTATAGGTGAGAAGGTTTCTCATTGAAAATGACAGTTTCTGTTGGAATACTCCTACAGTGGAAGATTATCATGTCAAATGTTGTTGTTGCAGAGTTATTTTATTTGTTCTTTCAGAATGGACTGTTGTTCTCTTCGATTTATGTACACTATTGTTTCAATTCCTTTTGGCAGGTAACTTGCTATGTGTTAGACATCACACTTACTCTCATAAGAAGTTTTCCAAAAATGGAATTGTCATTAAGTATATGGATATCCCGAAGTACATCGGACCAGATAAGGGACATTCTTCATCGAGTGTTCGAGGCACCATTTATTGTTCAAATCAGCAGGAAAGAACTGCTGGCTTGCCTTCTGATCAGATTGCAGTTGGTGCCAAAGTGATTTATGCTGCTGCTCCTGCAATGGGTCATAATCAGGTAAATTAAATCTGCTTACCATATCCATTATCAAGCTAGCTTTGGGATTTCACGGAATCATTTACTTCATAGCATGTACTCCTAAAGCTGTTATGGACCCAGCTCATACTGACCAACTTTTATATGCTTATGTGATGCGCAGCATGAGAGTTAAAACTAAAGCTATAGTCTATATACCATGTTATGGTCTTGATCACGTATTAACCTTGCAACCGCTTATGACTTGAGGAGGAATCAACCCAGATTCTTATATCAGAGCTGCAGCTAGAATTTTTTTCTTTTACAGCCCAAAGTTCATTTTTGTTTTTTAAAAAGAAGTGTCCTCAGTAGGTATAAATTGTTTCAGGTATCTAGATTAATTTAAATGGTAGTGAAATCGGAAACATAGAGCTGTTATATGTCATAAACCTTAAAATATGTTCTCATCAAGTTCATTACAACCTCTATGAACTTTCCATCAACTTCTGGCTGCGAAGGAAGAAGCAATATCTTTTTTCTCTCGTCCATTTAATTGCAAAGATTAGCACATTACTGCCTTTACAGTTATTCTTTCTCTAATTCTCACTGTGTCTTGTTCTCACAGTTGTCTTATTGCTTTCCCTACTAAGATTTTATTTTGACAAGAAGGGAGATAATGTTAATATGTGTTCCCTAGGAGAGTTGTGCTTATTCTGTTCCATGTAGTTGCATGTCATTCTGTCGCCTGCACGTGCGAAAGGTAGATATTTTATTTTCAAGGTTCACTTATCTGCAACATTGCTTTCAAAAGTGAAAAGCGCAAAAAAGCTCTAAGGTCAGTTGGGGCTTAAAGTGCAAATAAAAGTGTGGGCTTTAGTGAAATAAGGTGCAAAGGGAGCATAAATAGAAATATTTATTTTTAGTCCAATACTAATAGTTGTGAGCATGAATGACAAATAAAATGAAAAACAACTACTATCAAGTGAAATACCAATTGTTTAGTGTCACTTCTTCAGAAGAAACTCATTGACAAGGAAAAGTATGCCGCAGAAACTTGATGACGACAGTGAAGCGTACATAAAGCGAGGCAAAGCGCTCAACATATTTTGAGCCTCGGTTTAGGGTTTAAGCACCTTTGATAACGCTGATCTGCAATTGAACAATGTTCTTGTACGAATTGCCTGGCTCTTTGTTCTTTCCAGTTTCCAAGGTGCCATTTATTCTCTATTAGATATGCCGAACTCATGTATGCTATGGTTCTGGATATCAATTTCAGTGACCGTTTAATTACATGTCTTACAATAGGATCCTTCTTCTGCCAGGTGTAATTCCTCCTTCAACATGAAACCTGTTTAAATTGAGGGCACGTGTCACCTTTTGACTAGATGGAGATTGACAATTTTTTATTATTAAATTGACTGGGCCTTCCCCTTTCAAAACACTTCGTAGACATCAAAATTTTATTGAATTGGTCCATACAATACTTATGCTAATTCCTAAATTCAAGACGAATTGGATCAAACCAACATTTTGGGTCAATAATTTCCGTATTAGTTATTTAAATCAAAATTACATGACTTAAGTGAAATCTAATATCATGACCCAAATCCGAAAGGCCATAACTGCTACTTAGTGAGCGTCTGCGTTACCAAGCGAACCAACTCTATTGATTATCATTCATGCCATTAGCAAACTACAAGAAAATAACACAACAATATTCATAACGTATCAACGGGGTCAATAACACGTTACTTAATAAGAATTCATGATCCCATAGCACAACCATGAAACTGTGCTAATATTTGAGTACAAGAGTTTGTTGGACATTGCCCGAAAATAAACATAAATGAGAGGGAAATCCAACCTGCACTGATCAATTGGATGAATCACCTCAACTGGTATGATGGAATGGCTTGCAAACCCTCAAATGTCTACGTTAGTATGAACTACAGTATCTTCAAGAAGCAGTATGCTGTGAGCCGCTAGGACTCAATAAGAGAGTTGACCTGCCAGCCGATCATATTGCTGGGAGGAGTCTTGAAAAAATATAAATGCATATGGTAATGCCTATGCACAAAATCATGTAATGTATTACAGGCATAATGCATTAAGCACACATATCATTCATATTGTACACATACATAGTGCCTCCTATGCATAGCAATAGGTTTCTATTGTAAATTTGTGCTTTCTTGGTGCTTCTCTTAATAACATATCTTATGTTTCTAATTTATACATATACATATACATATACATATACATATACATATACATCTACATCTACATCTACATCTACATCTACATCTACATCTACATATACATATACATATACATATACATATACATATACATATACATATACATATACATATACATATACATATACATATACCTTGCCTTTCTCACAAAAGAAAAGGGAATGCGAAGCGGATTTCGAATATTGTTTTCATTCAATTGTTTTGTTTAATAAAAAACCAACTCAAGTGTTGTCAGTTTTTTGGAATTTATCACCGAACTATATAAATATATAACCACACATTGTTTCTTAAGTCGGGTTGATTTGGTCTTTTGGTTCAATTTCCTTAGTCTATTTATCTTGAGCACTTTTATTTGTCATGCTGAGCAGCTATGCACCACCGAATAGTTAAAGTTATAATGAGATTGGGATGTAGAAGTCAAAAGCTTCATAGTTTTATATTCTGTTTCAAAGAATACATAATATGCTCCAATTTCTTAACTTTCTTGCTCCAATTCTCTTGGATGGCCCTGTAGAACTTTTACCTTTCTTGTTTGATGTTTCTCTAACTGTAGTTTAGCAGCTTTTCTGAGGCATTTTCTCTTGTCCAGGCATGTCTGTGGTGTGGTTACGTTGGACTAGAAAAACTGTACCACTGCCTTTTCGTGTTCTTTGAGATGCTGCCTGAACAACAACAACAACAAACCCAGTATATTCCCATTAAATGGGGTGTGGGGAGGGTAGAGCGTATGTAGTCCATACTACTACCTTATGGTGAGGTAGAGAGGCTGTTTCCGATAGACTCTCGGCTCAAAACAAAAACAATCTAGAAAAGGATAAAATATAAGAATAATGAACAATGGGTAGTAAACACAAATACTAACGTAAGCAAGACTACAACCATATAATACTATAACCGATCAACCCAAAAGACAGTAAAACAAAGCAAACCTATGTACTAACAAAACAAAACTCCATACTACTAGCCTTTTGTCCTAATATGCATCCTCCACACCTTCCTATCTAGGGCTATTTCCTTAGTAAGTTGTAATTGCTCCATGTCATGTCTAATTACCTCTTTTCTATATTTTTTCGGCCTACCTCTACTCCGCCTAAATCCATCCAAAGCCAACATTTCACACCTCCGCACTGGGGCTCCGGACCCCTCCTGACTACATGCCTCGAACCATCTCAACCTCACTTCCTGCATCTTGTTTTTCGCCGAAATCTCTCCCACCTTGTCTCTAATAACTTTATTTCTGATCTTGTCCCTCTTAGTCAACCCACATATCCATCGCAACATCCTCATTTCTGTCACCTTTAGCTTTTTGATTTGAGAGTTCCTTACCGGCTAACACTCTACCCCATTCCACATAGCAGGTCTGACCGTCACTCTATAAAACTTGCCTTTAAGTATAAGAGGCACCTTCTATCATATAATACACCAGAAACAAGCCTCCATTATATCCAAGCTACCCCAATACGGTGGGTGACATCCTCGTCAATCTCTCAATTATTCTGGATCATAAACCCAAGTTACTTAAAACTATCTTTCTTTTGGATGGTTTGGGTATCAAGCTTCACTATTATGTCATCCTCCAGCATCACCTCACTGAAATTGCACTCTAAATATTTCGTCTTGATCTTGCTCAGGCTAAACCTTTTTGACTCAAGGATTTATCTCCAAACTTCTTATTCGGCATTAACTTCTCTTCGGGTCTCATCAATCAAACAACATCATTCGCAAATAACATACACCATCGCACCTCGCCCTGAATACCCCGAGTCAAACCATCCATCACTAAGGCGAATAAAAACTGACTAAGGGTCAACCCCAGTGCAACCCCATCAACACGGGAAAGTGATTCGAGTCTCCTCCCATAGTTCTCACCTGATACTTGGCTCTATCATACATATTCGTTATCAACCTAGTGTGCGCCATAGGAACGCTTCTAGCCTCCAAGCACCTTTAAAGAACCTCTTTGGGAACTTTGTCGTAAGCCTTCTCTAGATGTATGAATACCATATGTAAGTGTTTCCTTTTCCTATAATGCTCCACCAGTCTTCTCACAAGATAAATAGCTTCAGTAGTCGAGCTTTTAGGCATGAATCCAAACTAATTCTTCGAAATAGTAACGATCTTCCTTAACTTTAATTCCACCGCTCTTTCCCAAACCTTCATTGTGTGATTTAACAATTTGTTGGCCCTATAGCTATTGCAATTTTGATTGTCACCCTTGTTCTTGTACGATGAAGCCATCGTACTCCATCTCTAAGCTTCGGGCATTTTTGTAATCCTAAAAATGACATTAAACAACTTGGCCAACCATTCCATACCTGCACCACCAAAGTTCTTCCGAAAATCCACCGGAATCTCATGTGACTCAATTGTTCTACCCCTACACATCCGACAAATAGCTCTATTAACCTCATCAAACTTAATATGCGTACAATAACCATAATCACATCAACTTTCAAAGTGCTTCAAGTCCCCTAGCACCAAGCCTTTGCCCCCCTCCCCACTTCGTTCAAGAGTTTATGAAAGTTAGACTCTCATCTCCTCCTAATGAGGACCTCATCCATTAATACTATATCGTCCTCACCCTTGATGCACTTCACTTGGTCAAGATTGCGAGTGCTCCTTCTCTCGCCCTGGCAAGCCTGCATAACTTCTTATCTCCACTTTTGTCCTCTAATTCTGCATTCAATCTTTCAAACGCTGCCATATCAGCTGCCCTAACTGCTAAGTTTGCCTCCTTCCTCGCCGCCTTGTACTCCTCCCTATTTAAGATGCTGCTTGAATCGTTTGAAATTGTGACTTTGATGCTATTTCTGTGTGATTGTTTCTTGCTTAATATTTTTGTTTAGACGAGATTTCACTGGAAAAATATCTTATGGGTTGATAATGCACCATTCTATCTTAAAGTTGTTGATATACGTCTAAGTTTTCAGGTTCCTAAAGTGCAAGGATCCTTAATTAAAGTAATCAATTGGATGTCATGTAACAACGCCTATTATTTCCTTAGTTGCATGGACTCTTCACTTTTGATACCGCAGCCATGTCAGTTTCTCCAAGATACACTACTTTTGGAGATCCGTGACGCGCCAATTGACATTTTTGAAGAGTTGAGCAACATAGTTTATTTCTACAGATTTTTGTTAACATTATCTTGCATGATTTCTGTAGAGTATGAAGAACTGCCGTAAATTGAAACTATCCTAGCATTTTCTTCTGTTGATTCTCTTTAGTACATCTTTATGTTGGGGAATATCTATTTCCTGGAATTCAACCACTAAAAGTTTTCAGGAATCACATCCAGAATGCAACTCTAGAGTTCCTGCAATTTTGACAGCTTTGGAAAAGATGAAACTGACTTCAAAGGTATTTAAACATGGCACAATTATTTATAAATGCTGATTTTGTGTTTATTGTTTTCTCCAGGGGATCGTAAAAGACGAACACATACGATATCTCTCAAGGGGTCATTTAGAATCAGGAATAAGGAATATAATTCTTGGATAAAATTTGAGATTATTTTATCTTATTTTTTCTTTAAGTTTTGAATCAAGTACACGTAATCTTGAGATTATTTATACCGCAATATTGGTGTTATTTTCTTACCACATTCACTGTGGAATAACTATCCTGAGGTTAGATAATCCCTGGATGAGACAACCAAATGACAAAGATGACCTTCTCCAAAGCTCCACCCTTGATTGTGAAATACACCATGAAAATTGCATCCAACCCTTATATCCCTCTTCCAACAACTTCTGTGTTTATAGTAGCTGTAATTATCATCTTAGTAGGCCGAGGAGACTTAACTGGCACACGGAAAGACTGCAACAATGATACTGAACCAACAACAGTCTCCTCCTATGAGATATTAGCCTCTACCAGTCTATATGAGATTCTCCTCATCCTTTCATGACTTTTTCATGCCCCCTCCCCCTTATTACGGGGCCTCTTAGTAGGTTAGGCCCGTGAACTGAAAGTACAGGAACTCATCTTGCGGGGCCTCTTTTCATGGGTCAATAGTACGGCCCGTACTATGGATAGTACGGTCCGTACTCCCGACTGTACTCTGAGTCTGCAGTAAATTTTCCTAGATTTTTGAATTATGATCCGGTACTGGTTTAGGGACTAGATTCCAAGCATGAAAGTGTACGGGGCCGCACATATGGTGTCATGACTTTCCTTCATGATGCACCACCTAATATCTCACAGTTCAGCGATTTAGCTAAACCTTGGGTGAGCTACCTCCTATTCTTAAGTGTGTAGCAACATAAAAAAAGGATTTTATTGGAGCGCTACCATCCTACGCTAGCCTGAAGAAGTTTCTTCGAGCAGCTTATGGGAGAGGTTATGAAGTCAGATTCAGTGAATTTTCCTTTGTCATAGGTCCCTTACAATTCGGGCTAATTGTAGGAGGGCTGGAGAATTCATTGTAGAACTATACCATCTTGGTTATTTCTTGTGTGTGGGGTGGTGGTGGTGGTTCGGAATTTGGGTAAGATTAAAATGACCAGAACCTTCCTGTGCATTACTAAGATGCATATAGTGATGTTATTGAATACCTCTACAACTAATCAAGCTATCTTGTTTTCCAGTTTCGAGGCTTAGATGTTGTAGAAGTACAGAACTTCAGACCAGCTACAACAGATGACATAGGAAGTGTTCATGCTGGGCCATATGTTTCAGGGCTTGAGAAGGTAGCTTAGCCATAAGGTTTGGTAATTCTTCTTATTAATGTTATTGTACAACAACACAAAACTTCTCTGGCAGGGTGTTGGATTGATGGAAGTTCACTTTTCAAGAAATTGTTTTCCATGACGACGACATTTTTCGTTTCCAGAAAATGTTTTCCATCAAAATTACAAAAATGAATTTCCTCACATATCGATGAGTCATTTCTGAACTTCTATTTCACTTTAAAAAAAAAAAGGGCAGCCCGATGCACTAAGCTCTCGCTTTGTGCGGGTTCTGGAAAAGGGCTGACCACAAGGGTCTATTGTACGCAGCCTTACCTTACATTTCTGCCACAAGGTATTTCACTCCTAATTTTTTATTTTTCATTGGAGATCATTAAATAAATTTTTAATTTTATATTATTGCTCCACATACCACTTCGACATTATTAATTTTTACTAGTAAAAAGATTTTTATCATGGTTCGCTAATGTTTCTATTAATTTTTTGATGCATCTTTGTTTTCCTAAAACTATTTTCCACTCACCATTCAAATACCAGAAAACATTTACTCGAAAAATAGTTACTATGGAAAATGATTTCCATCATACGGAAAAACTTTGAATTCAGTCTAAATTTACATTTCCTTTATCTTTATGCTCCCCTGTGCTCATGGATATGGTTGATTTTTGATCCGTATGATAGGGATGATACCATGCTTGGCATTCGTCTTTTTTCCCATTTTGGGCTATTATTTTGATGTTACATGAGAAAAGTTGATATTAATACATATTCGACATGGTCTTTTTCATTTTTAGCTGGATTTATTCTATCTTGAAGACCATGTAAAACCCCTACCCATGTCATTTCCATTCTTTAAGAGTGCACATGAAAATGAAAATGAAGAGTCTGCATAATATACATTATTTGTATTCTTTATGCATATTTTGTCCTATACTATAAAGAGTCCAGCATAAGGACTTACGGCAAGTTGAGCAACGAGAAGTTTTCCTCTGCTTGAAAGCAGTCCCCTTATTTTTGGAATTTGTTCTTTGAAAAAATTGTAACACATAGAGTAATGATGGATGCCCTATTTTTGCTTAGGCCTGCATGGATTTCAAGAGACTATAGGTCCTTCTATATAACTTTCTTTTATGTGATTTTAGGGTTACCATGTTCTTTCTTAACACCTTCACTCACTATGGTTTCACATTCATACATTGTTGGGGGTCATGGCTAAACCATCACATTTTATCCTCAAGTGTGTCCATTATTTAAATATTTTTAGTTGTAAAAAATTGACAAACATACTTTTTATAGTTTTATTTGTAGAAAAATAAAAGAACTAGTATCTGAATTGAGATAAAAAATTAACTGATTTGATTCCCATATTCCTAGTTTTTGTCTTGAGCCGAGGATCTATTTGAAATAACCTTTTTACCTTACCTCTGAGGTAGTGGTACGGACTGTAAACACTCTACCCTCCCTAGACCCACTTTATGGAAATATACTGGGTATGTTTTTGTTGGATTCTCACATTCCTAACTTGGTCACTCTTTTGGAAACTGAGGGAATGTTTTCCATGTCATTATTATTAATTTGCATCGTTTCTGTCATCATCCTCACTATTGTTACTATTCCTATTATTCTTTGTGATGTCACTGTAACAGTTATTAACATTTATTTGTTATTATTATTGTTATTAGTATCATTATTAACATCATCATCGTTGTCATCGTCGTTATCACCATTATTCTTTCTCATCCTATCTTCTCTTGATTTGTGGACTATCATTTGCAGGCTATGGATCAAGCTTTAGAGAAAGGTCTAATTTTCATCGATGGATCTGGACCAACATATGCTACTGTCACAGTAAGAATACATTCTCTTAAGCTGACTCTTCCTCTTTCTGATGCCAAAATATTATGCATATTCCTTTTAAAATTGATATAATATTATCTGTAGGCACTCATGGTACAAGAAAGCTAAATAGTGCCCTTGGTTAAATAATATTTACCTAGAGGACTAGGGATCATTCTCACTTAATATGTTTTTTTCTTCTTTTATTTTTTTTTAGTGGTGAACCATATTCTAGAAATCTTAGATTTTCCTTTGGTTGTGAGAGAAGGTGCCAATGGTGCAATATGGTGGGTGTTTGTTGTATTGTGTATCCCTCTGTGGGTGAGAGACTAGGCTTGAGAAAAATTGGAAAGAAATTCTATTCGTGCACTTAAAGAAAAATAGTAGAAGATGGAATGAAGTAAAGAACTTGGGTTGGTCACAAATGGAATTCTGACCATGTTTCTACTTCTCATGCATTCAAGAGTGTAATGGCCGCTATGTCCCGTCTGATGGAAAACAGATATACGCAACGGATGCAAATAACGAGGATCAAACATGCATAAAATCAAACATAAAATCTATACTTATCTCTTGAAGCGTGACCACAATCTCAAATTGAACCTTCAAGCACGAGCAAGGCCATCTACACAACCATCTTTCGGATTCACGGTCTTCTGCTGTGTGACCCGAATAGTGTCGGAATAGGCGAAATTCGTGTGGGCGAATTTCTCATGGAAGAACACAAGAAAAACCCTTAGTCTTCTTTTGATGAAATAAATCCTTTGTATTATACATATGTTTTAGGATTTTACATTGTATTAACGATGGACTTACTCTCGCAAAAGAAATGATGCCCAAATTTTTAAATTCACCATAAAACTTGTGCCACTCAGCAAGGTGAGTTGACAAGTGTTCGCAGATTAATATTTCGAGTTAAGAGGGTCATGCCAAGTAATTGACTACTATCAAGATCTCCAAGCAAAGTGTACCAACAATGCAGTTCACTTTCAACAACTTGTTGAGAAGAAAAAGGTCTATGATTATCTGGCTGGTTTGAACCAAGAGTATGGTCAGACCGGGGTTCAAGTTCTTGGTAGAACTCCTTTTCCTTCGCTTGAAGATGCATACTGCAATGTTCAAAAAGAAGAGAGCCGACTAGGGGTCATGTTTTATTATGCACCAAACAAGGGCAATTACTTTGATAAAGATTACCTGCACTGTAATTGTTGTGGAAAGCCAAGGCAAAGAAGTAGACATATATATGCTTTATAATGTATAAGGCTAGAAGATGAAGATGCGTCATACATAATTTCTTTCAAAGTTGCTTCCTCCAAAATAATGGGTTTGACTTTGATACCACAGAATAAAATATTTCAGAAAAAGTTGTTGAAAAATGGCTGACGCTCCAGTACGTGAAGATGCATGGGCTTGAATCTGCTGGAGTAGATTCATAGATTTTTGCCACCTTGAGAACAGGGAACTTGTAGTGGTGTTATTGTTTCAAAAACTGATCCGAGAGTTTAGGTCGTGGACATCCACTAGGGGAGAAATACTCAACCTCTTTGTATAAACAGAACTGTAGTTCTGTAGGTGGACATAACTCACATCAAAAGAACAACAATGGCAATGATATCATAAAGATTTCAAGAAGTAAAGGCTTATTTATATTTCTTGATCAATATACATCCCATGAAAATGGCACCCAAGGGTGTGGCTTAATGGTCAATGAAGTGGGTGAGAACCATGAGGAACACTAGGAGGTTTCTTCGCATCTATCCTAGTTTGGTTGAAATAGTTACCTAATACCTGTTGCGGGGGGAGGTGGAAGGTATCTCGCGGAATTAGTTGAGGGATTAGTCGAGGTGCGCAAGCTGGCCGGATACCACAATTAGTAAAAGAAAAATACATCCCATGAGAATGTGTGATTATATAATGAGTCCTAAGACTATATAAGGGAAGACAATATTACACAACCAGTTACATTTAATACAATATAATTCTACTCCTATGATTAGGCTATCAATATCAATCAACAATAATTAAGCTAGGAAATTGCTGATCAATCAAACAGCCAGGGACGACTTGAAACATAGACCTTCTCGGTAAAACAAAGCAAACATATTTTATGGAAATGATCGAAACTGTTTCAAAAAAGTATGGTCTAATTGAAGGGCTTGCCATGATGCTATTTGCTCATTCAAATGCTCCAAGTACTTTTTTGAGGCTACTGAATCATTTGCTCAAGTCTTTCAACATTAAGTTTGTGCTAGTCTATTTGATGATACCTTGGTGTATAACAAGGGTCTTGATCATCTTGTTGAGCATTCAGGACTAGGCTTTGATACATTAAGTCAAGAACTACTCATTGCTAACTTGAAAATGTGTTGTTTTGTGTGTGGATAAATTAGTGTTTCTTGACACTGTGGTAAGTTGAGTTTTGACGTTGATGTGTCCAAATAGAAGCTATTAGGTCTTGGCCTATAGCTAAGAGCATTAGGATGTTTGGAGTTTTCATGGTTTCACTAGCTTCTACAGAAGATTTATAAAAAGGGGCTATCAGCATCAGGGATTATAGACTTATTATTCTAGTGGGAAGCATCTACAAGTTTACATGTAAGGTGCTTTCTAATAAACTTAAGAAGGTTTTGGATGAGATAGTTTCTTCACAAAATGCATTTGTGGAAAGGAGACAAATTTTGGATGCAGCTTTGGTGGCAAACTAAGTGGTACGACTCGAGAAGGAAGCAGGGTTTGCCAAGAGTATTGTGCAATCTTGAACTTGAAAAAGCTTATGACCATATAAACAAGCTTACTCCTCCATTGTTTTAGATTCCTTCATCTTTTGTAATTCAAACTGCCTAATTATGCTTAAAACTTGCATACCTTTTTATTCTCTCATCTCCAACATACTCTTCCTTGAGACAAGCCCACACTTCTTCAGCAGTTTTCAGAGACATAATCCGCGTGAAAACTGTTGACGATACAGCAGCATATAAACATGTCTTGGCCTTCAGTTTCTTTGTCTTCTTGTGTGCTTTAATCTGAGCAATGGTCGGATTATTCGGTTGGGCTATAATATCGTAATCCTTTTCCACAGCTTCCCAGAGATCCAAGGCATCCAAGTACGCCTCCATTCGTACTGTCCATATCTGTTAGTTATCTCCATCAAAGACCGGTGGAGTGAATGGTGGGAGACTCTTCAGCATCCATTTCTCCAACTCAATCACAGATTCCTTGAGATGAAAGCTATGATACCAACTGCTATGTTTTAATAAAAGGAAGCAGGAGAGTATAAGGAACTAAAAATGAAGAAGATGACTGAGAAAAATCATGCAGAGAATTATCTTTATTCTGTAGAAAAAACAGATACATAAATATTGTAAAGAAAATTTGAAATAGATCCTGGTCCTTTTTAAGTCATGGTGACCTAAAATAACTGAAAGTGAAATACAGGAAAGTGAAATAAATATTGCAGTCCTAAAGCAACCAACTAATAGCTTTCTTATATTCTTGTTAATCCTGTTCTAACTTACGAATGCCATTTTAGGCAAGCATATATCTGGCCGATATTCGAGGACATCATAAATGATGATTAATCAGAAAGATCCCGTAAGAAAAGCTAGTTGCTTCTTGTATGAGTCTACAACATCATCTAATGAGATCCAAGAGGTCATATATGGTGCTTTATGCTGATCTACTAAACATTTTGGAGATACTGTTAAATAATTCGTTATGCATGATGGAGGTGTAATTATGAAAGCCTAGCCCACTGCAGAACCCCATAGACATTTGCATTCCGTTAAGTAAATTTCATACTTTAAGTTTTCTAGTATTAATGAATAATTACTCTTGGTCAGGTAATTTTTTTTTTTTTGAATTTTTATGAGCCGGTAAGGTTTCTAATATTGACTTCTGTGAGAAGGATTTAGCACAAAGTATTCTATGGCAATGTAAACTCTGATGTTGACATCTAAGGATGCAGACATTCCAAGAGTCACTATTGGCAGCTGGAGCTGGGATTTCCTTGGTTGATTCAGTGGTAATGTCTCAGTCTAAGCTGTTAGTAATATTTCAGTTTACTGGGAATACTTCGTTTAGAAGTTACAAATATAGCAAAACTTTACGGTGCATTTTGCTGGTAAACTTCTGTCTCTCGAAGCTGGAGTAACAGCTTCATCTGATATTTCAGGTAGCAGCATCCAAAGTTAGCAAGGATCCTCCTGTTGCTTTTGCGCTAATTCGACCTCCTGGTCATCATGCTGTTCCAAAGGGGCCTATGGGCTTTTGTGTGTTTGGAAATATTGCTATTGCTGCTCGTTATGCTCAACGAGTGCATGGATTGAAACGTGTTTTTATCATAGACTTTGATGTTCATCATGGAAATGGAACCAGCGACGCCTTCTATGAGGACCCAGATATATTTTTCCTTTCATCTCACCAAGTAAGCTACACATTATAATGAATAGATTGCTTAGGAAATCTTTTGACGTTTTTACTTCTGAAATCAACTGCTAGTAGAAAATGTAGTTGAATGAAGGAAAGAACATTCAGTGTAATCTAATAATTGAGCTAGATCTAGTGATGCACAAAGATGATTATCCTTGACACTACATTCTATTCAAGGGTGCTTGGAACTTTGTGAATACTCCCCAGGCGATTTCCTTCATTTTATTTGTTACAAAATGGAGCAGTGATAAAATACATCAATTATGATTGTTGTCACGTGCCAAAATACCTCCTAGATATGACTGACATTTTCCAAGTTTTCCCATAAGTGCTGAAACTCATCCGAGCCCCTTGAGTACCAACCAAAACCACTCCAACAAGTCCCAAAATTCACTTTGAACTTATTTAAAATCTGAAAACACATAATGAGATACAAATACTAGAAAATCAAGGTGTTTGGTGGTTACAGTTATCTTGTCCAACATCAGCAAGTTTAATTTCTGGTTTGGTGGATTTGTATGCCTCTCCAATTTTTGGTCACATCTTTTATTTACTACATAACAAGGAAGTAAGCTTCACCCCTGTTGCTGTCTTCCTCCTTTTCACCTCAACGGGACAATGTATTTAGAGGAAAACAGGATCTCTGTCATGATATACAAGCTATTCACCTCGATGTGTAGAATTTATGCAGTCTGGAACTTAACAATTGTCTGGATTTAATTAGTCATGCTCACTTATCCTTGGGTCGATGTAGGCTGGAAGTTACCCAGGGACTGGTAAGCTAGATCAAATTGGTTGTGGAAGTGGTGAAGGATCAACACTGAATCTCCCTTTACCTGGAGGATCAGGTGATACTGCAATGCGAACGGTTTTTGATGAAGTTATTGTACCGTGTGCTCAAAGGTTCAAGCCAGACATAATCCTTGTTTCGGCTGGGTAATTTTCTTCTATGTGAAGATAGTCACAACATTTGGAATATAAAAGGGAAAATATGACTTGAAACACAGTTCCTTTGTTTTTCTTGCTGTTTTACTACTGTGTGGTCCCTTTATGGATCATGTATTATGCTTTTTGTTGTCTTCTAAAGCAATGTGTAGTGAGGTAGGAATATTTGATCTAATCACTACTATCAGGCCTCATATATTCAGTTTCTGGTCTTGAAATGTTGGTTGCAGAAAAGGCTGTAGTCTTTGCTAGGACACTGTCTACAGTATTTAGAATGTTAAAACATGACTTTATGGTTTCTTATACAAGGGTAATTCGATTAACGTGTTGTCTCAAATATTCAGGTATGATGCCCATCTGTTGGATCCACTTGCCAGCTTGCAGTTCACAACAGGAACATATTACATGCTAGCCTCTAACATTAAGCAACTTGCAAAAGATTTGTGTGGGGGACGTTGTGTGTTTTTCTTAGAAGGGGGATATAATCTCAGTTCTCTGTCAAATTCGATTGTAGAATCATTTCGTGCTTTTCTTGGGGATCGAAGCCTGGCTGCAGAGCTAGATGATCCATCGTACTTGCACGAAGAACCATTGAACAAGGTGAGGCAGATAATTGAAAAGGTGAAGCATATACATTCTCTTTGAGAGCTTATATTGGCAGTGCTTTATAATTAGTATACAGCTTTATAGGACACCATGATTTTTCTATAGTTAGCATACTGCTTTGTCTCGGACATCATTTTTCCTGGTGTCATACCTTATGGCCAAAAGCAGTTTGTACATTATATTGTGCATCTCTTGATG
The DNA here is from genome assembly GCA_039654485.1 of Withania somnifera. NCBI lineage: Eukaryota > Viridiplantae > Streptophyta > Magnoliopsida > Solanales > Solanaceae > Withania > Withania somnifera. Next base: position 3,780,959 of record JBDJHY010000001.1, on the reverse strand, counting down.
TCGGTGATTAAGGTGGGTATTTCTTCCCTCATAATGTACTTTTAGTTGTTAAGAACACAAGATGAAGTTGGTATGCATCTTGTTTTTGTCATTTGTGTGGTATTTATTTGATCGCTACTGTTCAAAACATGCACAACTTAGTGCAACACTTCATTTTTTTCCAGCTTCTCCATCCTTTTTTGTGTAACTGGATAACTTTTTTCTTAGTTTCAAAGATGGCTCACTCACTGGTTCTAACAAACCCAGGGGCTTGGCTATTAGTCAATGAAGTGCATTGAGAATCATGAAGTCTCAAGTTCAAATGTCAACATAGAGATAACATGATTTCTTCTCATTTCTTCGAGCGTTAGGTGGATAAAGTTACTAGATACTAGTTGCCAAGGTGTACACAAGGCTGGAACACCATAGTTTTATTTTAAAAAAAGGATAGCTCAGTGGTTCCATCCATTGTTTTCAACAAAGCAGGGTTCATCTTTGACTTGACTATTTTTTTTCGATTTGATGCGATTCGGGTTACGAATCACAAATCAAAGTCAAGGGAGAAAGAAATAAAACCAAACATATGTGGAATTTCACATGAATCTATGGGTTTATGGACAACAAGGGAGTATATTGTCACGACCCTCGAAATTTTCTACGTATTGGCCTCCGAATTGCAAAGCATAACCATGAAGAAGGCCTTATCCCTTGAGTTTCTAGAAAGTTCTAGATAACTCTAGCATAATCTAGTATTGTGTAGATTTGTATAGAATGGACTAGGCAAATTCTAGATTTATTCTAGATTAGCCTAGAATGTTATAGATATAGAAAGCAACTACAATGTACTAGAATGTTCTAATTGAGGAGGTGGAATGCCTATATAAAGGCCTCCTCA
>JBDJHY010000001.1:3763111-3779985 GCA_039654485.1 Withania somnifera | reverse complement strand
ATTAGGAGTCAACGTGGATCACTCGTACTTGGGTCTGCACTAAAAAAACCAGCAGTGTAGTATGAGTACCATATCAACAGGTACCTAGTAGGTATCATAGGCCTACTAGGATCATAAAAGAAATAAAAGCAGTAAATTGCAGATAGTGAAGGAAATAAGTCAAAGATATCAAAAAACAAAAGTATATGCAAGTAATGCTGACTACAGATAAGTAGAGCAAACAAGGAACAAATAATAGAGCTAGATAACTACAGCAATAAAGGAACCCAGATAAAGGATTTGAAGATGTACATGAGTTCTTGCTATAGATAATCAAGTAAGAAGGATAAATAAGGGTAGTGTACTGGTAACATTAATAAATTACGAAGGAAGAAACATAATCAAATGGAATCCCACAAATAAACAGAGTTCACTAAGCAAGGTCTATCTAAAATAAGCACTAAGTAATCAATATGAATGGGAGAATAGGAAATAAAAATTAATCACTACAAAAAATATTTGTTAGCATCCCATTCTACCAAAAAGTTCAAACAAGTAAAGCTCACCCACTGACATCCCATTCTACCAGAAGGTACATTCAAGAAAATAAATACAAAAAGTAACACAGAAATGGATGGTACGGATATCTTAAAACTGCATGCATCCTTTTTTAGCATATACAACTCGTGAAGGAGGAACCCATGGTATTCATAAACCGATCATCCCTTCGTCGGCTACAGCCCTGATCAGTAGGGCCCATAGAGGGAATCCCCCGCACTATTTCATAATCTCTTTATCAGAATATCGTAACTGTCATCTCTAAAATCTCAATACATGTGTCGAGGTTATCACCAGGTCTATATTATAACTGTCATATCTCGGGTCTCAATGCATGTGTCTGGGCATCACCGAGTCTAAAACTAGTCAAAAACTCAATATCCATATCGGGGCCTCAGTGGACTAAATCATGTAATGACTAATAATTGGTATTTAACATCGAGCCAAAGCTATAAATGTTAGAAATGTCATAGTACCCGGCTCCAGGTTTGGGGCCTGGACTAAAACAAGTTTAGGAAAAACAAGAGTACCGGGTGCCCGATCGACAATTGGTTCTAAAACGATTTGAGGAAAACCATGAGGCATCCCTTTTTAGATAAAGAATTAGTTTATAAATATAATGAACCTTGATAAATCCTAAACGTACGATAGAAATACAACGGTCGTTGTTAATATAATTACCCAACAAGAGTCAGGGTTAAATCCACAGAGAGTGAAAGAATTGAAATTCACCTAAGAGTGTTTTAGTTCACTAAATATTTTCTAATTGACTTGATTAAATAGTGAAATAAAAATAATGGATAACTAGTTCTACAGATTATGTCACATGGTTTGATGATTGAAATTTACAGATAACAAACTAAGCAAGTTGAGTTGATTAAGCAAATTAATTAGGTTTAGTAGTGTGTACTAATGGAGTTGAGTTTCAACTTGTGTGATTGGGATTTAGAAAACATTCCATGTAAAGAGAAAGAGTAGGCTAAGTTAAGACCTAAATACTTAAATATCTCTCTTTAGTACCATTAGTGTTCATGCTAATCTCTCAATAAGATGAGCACAACAATTAACCAATCTATTACCTCATATTTAGTAACTTATTTCTAAGTCTACCAATTAGATGGGTGTCAAACCCAAATTGATGTCATTAAAATGATTTCTCAGGAACAAATCCTGTTCTCATGGTGAGTATACTATCTAAAGATAAATTTGAGTTTCCAACCTCAAATCAACAATTAACCATGAAATCATTAATGAACATATACTTAAACAAGGTTTCTACGATAAAATCCCATCACTCATAGCTTTTACTTAAAACTCATAACCATACACACCCCTAAGTAAAAGATTTAGCCAAACATAGAAAAGGATAAATACATTATACCTTGCAAAGATTCATATTCATCCATATTCAAGATTTACACAATCAAATTCTCACAAAACTTGTGCAAAATCTCTACCTTCAAAACTTTTTTTGAAGATCAACATTCAACTTTGCGAAAGAAGTAAGAATACAAAATCTGATACAATTTTGAGTTCAGAAATAGCTTATATACTTTTTCCAAATTGAGAGAAAAATGTACCAAAAACACGACACCACAGCTTAAGTATGCACTGTTGTTTGGTAGGTTTGACCATCGTCCTTGACAATCTTCATATGTTAGACATTGGTCTAGAAAGATGACTGTAGTTGTGGATGGCGATCCACCATCTGGTGAGTTTTGACCATCGTCTTTACCAATCTCTTCCTAACTTCTTTTGTCAACTATGGCAGTGAAATTATTGTCACGCCGATTTGTTGTGGGGGATGGTGGCAGGTGATATGGCCGATGTCCTGAGCCTTCTCTCCATATTTGTACACTTTAAGTTTCTTTTGCCTCTTTTTTGCCTCTTCATGCTAATTTTAGGGCTAATGAGAGGTACTTTCACCACTCATCAACAACCCCAACTTAATTCTTTCCTCGTCCTCAAGAAAATCAATCAATCAATGAGAAATGCATCCTAAAATAGTGCTAGCTTAATAGTCAAGCACATGAATCATTTAAAAACTTCATTCTCTTTACTAAGAAAATAATGTGTCCATCCTTAAACCTTACACCTTCTTTCATGGATCACAAGCCTCCATCATTGACTAAATATCATCATTTATAACCATGCTCAACAATTTAATCATTGCGCATAAAAAATGAATATGAGATGACCTCACTCCAAAGAAATTCCCTTTGCTAGACATTACATGGCACACTCCTGAGAATAAATTAGAATGATCACTCTCTCAAAGATGATTACATGCACAAACACCATGTCATACGTTTGCCCATATTTTTCAATACATACTTCAAATATGATGTAAGTGAAGATCTCGAAGGACTTTAGTCGGGTTGTAATGTAGGCTATGAGTAAGGTAGAATATCATTTGGAGACTAGTGACTCATGTTTCTTAAAGCACTACAAGTAATCCCTTTTATCTTTCCTAACCAATCCTATCATGAAGGGTTTCCAATCATAGACCATCTTTGAATTAATCTTTCACTTTCTTGCTTCCTCATTCTTCTTTAATATATACTAAACTTTTATTCAATATTACACACTACGCTATAATGTTTTTGTGTTTCTTATCAATTTTCTTATTTTTCTCTTTTATATAAGGAAATAAAACTCAACAAAGGATAAGGGAGGTAGACTTTCACTATTGAAACTTAATGAACAACCACTTCCGATCGGCCCAATCTCCTTGACTACACCCCAACTTAGGCATTAAGCCTAAATTGCATTTACCGTTTACCTTAGTACTTCAACGTCTGTTTTGGTTCAAATCAAAGGGTATTGCAAAAATGGGTCACGGCTTGTAATATGGTTTCCGAACAAAAGTCCAAGGCTCAAAGGGTCAAGTTTAGGGGTTCCCTAACTTAATTGTCTAAGATCATCTCTTCACTCACACCATACTTGTTGCTTGCAACGGACCAATTGGGAAAGTTCTAGGTGACGTTCATGATGTGGAATCAATGCAAAGTCTCACCACACATGGTGTTTCTCAATGATCACACAAATAATAAATAATGAACACCTAGTCAATGAAGGATGCAAATGACCATGCAATGTGCTCGGTTTGTTTCACATGTCCAACCTCATGCAAATAAAAAATTGTGCACTATTTTGAAAAAGGTGGGTCTCCAAATTTTACAATTTAAACTAACCCACATAATGCACCACTAATCAATGGTACCAACAAGGCTACACTAAAAGATATAATCGTCCTGCCATTTGCTTATCGATTTAGGTTAACTACCACACAAAAATAGGAATACAAAAAAAAATCAAAAATTACAAATAAATAAAAACTAATACATGTACACACCAATCATCATCAACATAACATCAAAAAAAAAAAAAGTAGTGTCTTCCACACAATCCAAAATAAAAAAGAAATTAAAGAACAAGAGAGTATGAATATCCACTATACAACCCAAATATCAAATCAAAATGAGATCTAAATACTACCCTCCCCCAACTAAAGACATTCATTGTCCCTAGTGCAATAAATGAAAAGATTAAGAAAGGGAGTAGAAGGGTCCCCTTGTGATCATCAAGACTGAGGTGGAGATGGGGCATCAGTACCCTTCTCTTCTGCAGGTGCAGGGGCTCTAGAAGGATCAAAGGCCTATTCGACTACCTTGCTCCCACTAGTCCCTATCATAGTCATATCGTGTACCAATAAGTTAAGTGTCTTAGCCAACAACCATGCCTCTAAATCCTACATATCTCTAAATACATCAGTCTAATATGCTTCTATATCAACCTCCTCAGTCTACACGGTGGGATCCTGAGTCTATATTTCCTGGAAAAGCTCTTCTGTATAGGGGGCTCATATGGTGTTGGGCCAAATATCCATATCAAATCAGTTTTAGTAATCTTATCCAGGTTGGTCCCCAACCGTGACACGGTACCAATCATCTTCTTCCAAACTTGCTATGTGATAATTTTACCCCCATCTTTAGCCTATTGGCCCTCTCTCTCAAGGTAGTCCCAAAATTATCTAGCCTCGATCCATACCTCTATACAAACAATATCCTAAACCTCCTGCTAAAGAGGCCCTACAGCAACATTCACCCTGGTGGTGACCAATAAATCCATGTCTCTCTAAAGTCTACTAACCCGTTGCTACACTGCTAAGGCCACCTGGCCTATGCGATAATCATGGTAGGGCTGAATTAGGACTCGTCTACTGGTGTAAGGCCTCTGGGGCTGGGTGCTCCCTATTGTGTAAGAGGCCTAACTGGTGGGGGCCTGATAGAAGGTGGCCAGACTGGTGGTGGGATTGTAGGTCCACTAGGTGGAGGAACTAGAGGTGGAACAGGTAGAGCAATCTCAGTATTAGAAGGAGGAACAAACACGGGTGGCACAAGTTGAGGGGCGGTAGATGTGGAACCACCCCTCTATAATAATTCCAGACTCATTAGTAGTCGGTGTATATCTTTGTATCTTAGGCTTAATAATGTCGAACCCACAAAGTATAGCTGCATCAAAATACCAAAGTTGTCATTGTTGCTCCTCTTGTATCTTATTTTCTATACGGGTAATGTCCATGGTGCAACTAGTCGTGAACTCTATATCAATCACTTCCCTCCTAAGAACCCGTTCCATATGGAACAACTCTGAAATCAATCATGGGAAACCATATAAAGTAGTCTCTTTAGTACCCCGAGACCTCTCAATAATCTTCTCTTGGATAATCTTCCCCATATTGATCAGATCACGATCAATAATGGAGCTAATGATAACTGTTTGGTGGAATCAAACAATGGACTCATTCAGCAAGGGAACCAAGTTGGCACTAACAAATGTCTAATAGTACCAAGACATATCTTGTGAGTAGAACTTCTGGATCTCTACCCCCTTAACAAGCTAAGATGGACTCCTATTACTCATCAACCCAGCTAACCAACCATACAAACTATTGAGAGTAGCCTCCAACCTCTCATCCATGTAATGATCACCATTGTATGAAGCGTCCTAGACATCAACAATATCACCCATACCATATAGAACCTTAACACCTCTAAATCTAAAGTATGTGGGGTAGCTCCAGTGGTTATCCTTATTTTTCTTCGGGGGAAGGGCCTTTGTATATGTATAGTAGAATTCCCGAACCCAAGTTTAGAAAAAACCTGGGCAAGGGTCTAATGAACTTTGGAACCCCTTCCTTTCCCTAAAATTTTTGGATACTTCTACTCCAACCTAGAAAGTGACAACTGTTTTTCCTAATTAATAGTATTTTGACCCGGTACTGTCATGACCCAATTTTACAGATTATGATGGCACCTACTATCCCACCAGTAGGAGAACCAATCTCGTAGTCCGTAGCCTAAGCAGAGGACTACTATATCAAATGCGGAAAGAACAATTTTGAAATAATAATGTATAAGTGAACTAAGTGAAACTAATAGAGTCAAAATAATATTCTCAAGACCCGGTATCAGTGTCATATGAACCACTAAGTACAAAATAAGAAATCAAAATGTTTAATACAATTGTGTCTCCGAAAATACATAGAGATCAAATAGAAATGCTAATGCCGAAGAGAAGAAGGTTAAGCCAGATGCCAAGCTCACCTTGAATCTCTAAAACAGAATATGATCTGCAAGAACAGCTATCTGTAATCACGGTCGGGCACCTGTACTTAGATCTGCACATGTGCAAGTATTGTATGAGTACAAGCTATTGAAGCAACCCGTACCCAGTAGGCTTCGAGGGCCTACTAGGCACATAAAAATAATAAAAGCAGTAATAATTCTAATAAAGTAATGCAATAAATGCTGACAAGTCCCCCAGACAGAAGCGCAGTGTACACAAAAACACGTTCACCTGTAGGCATCCACATACTACTAGGGATACACTAAAAAAACAAGTGCAGAAAAGTAAATACAATCATATGAAGTACATTCATACGTACGCTCCTCCTCCAGTACCCGTAGGCCAGCAGGTAGAACCCATGGAAGGCTAACTTAAATATTCCCGGTATATCACTCCTCCGTCCTATAACCCCTCCCCCCATGTCAGCCGTAGCCCGGAGGCAAGGTCCATGGAGGTATGTCACCACGTACGATCTCTAACGTAATCATAACCTCACATCCCAAATATTAGAACCTCAAGAGTCTCAATAGTCTGGCATCTCGTGTCGAATATCAATAGGTAAGGCCCGCATGACCAAGAAATATCTTGACCCCATTTACCAAAGAAGGAGATGGAAATTTTAAAATCACATCAATCTTGGCTTGATCTATTTATATGCCCTTTTTGAAATTTTATGCCCAAGCACAATTCCCTCTTTTACCATGAAATGGCATTTCTCTTAATTTAGCACTAGGTTGTTATCAACACAATATTACAATGCCATGTTTAGATGCTCCAAACACTCCTCAAATGAGTCCCAACTATCGAAAAATCATCCATGAATACCTAAATTGTGTCCTCCACCATGTACAAAAATATGGACAACGTGCAAGATTGAAAAGTAGCGAAGGCATTACATAAACCAAAGGACAACCTTCTAAATGTGAATATTTCGTGGGGATACGTGAAGGTAGTTTTCTCTTGATCCTCTAGTGCGATAGAAAGTTGATTGTACCCAAAACAGCTATCAAGAAATCAATACCAAACTCTTCCTAGACAATCAAGCATTTCATCTATGAAAGGCATAGAGAAGTGACCTGAATAGTACTCTCGGACTGATCATCTGTCTGGGATGAAATATTATGCTCAAATGAATCTCAGTATCCATACCACGCTGAATCGCTCTCCAAAATTTAGAAGTAAATTGAGTACCATGGTCTGAAATGATGGAAACCGATATGCCATGATATCGATCCACCTGTTGAAGATAAATGGAGGATAATTTCTCTACACTATAATTTTTATGAATAAGACTAAAGTGCTCTGACTTAGTCAATATATCAACAATAACCCAAATCAAATCATATCTTCTAGGAGTCTGAGGCAACTCATAAATGAAACCCATGGTAATCTGTTCCCACTTTCGCTCAGGAATGGGGAGTCGCTGCAATAAACCACCCGGTCTCTGGTGCTCAAACTTAAATTACTGACAGTTCAAGCATTGAGATACGAACTCAGCTATGTCTCTCTTCATGCCTCTCCACAATTAAATCTGCCTCAAATTTTTGTACCTCATAGTCGCACTGGGATGACTAGAATAATGAGAATTGTGGACCTCATGAAGAATTATCAGAATAAAATCCCAAACTCTAGGAACACAAATACGACCTTCAAACCTCAAAATACCATCTGAACCCAAGGAAAAATTGCGGGGCTCACCCCTACTCAACTGGTCATAAATGTCTGCTAAGTCTGGATCCTCAAGCTAACACTGTTGAATTTGGTCAATTAATGAAAAACGAGCCTCAATACAAGCAAACACGACTAGAATCCAAAATATCAAGTTAAATCAGATGGTTAGCTAAGGATTGAACATCCAAAGCTAACAATCTCTCAGAAACGAACAAAGCTACCAAGCTACCCATACTCATCACCTTCCGTCTCTAGGAGTCCGCTACTACATTTTCCTTGCCCAGATGATAGAAGATAGAAATATCAGTCCTTTAGAAACTTGGTCCATTTGTATTGGAGATCATGAAGCTCCCTCTAACTCATAATATAGTAAAGGCTAAGATGATCGGTAAAGATCTCATAATGGACTCCATAAAGATAATGTCGCCAAATCTTGAGCGCAAAGACTATAGCCGCCAACATCATGTCATAGGTGGTGTAGTTACGCTCATGATCCTTAAGTTGTCGTAAAGCATAAGCAATAACACGACCCTGTTACATCATAACACAACCTAAAACAATACTAAAAGCATCATTTTTCCCCCGTAAAACTCTGACCCTCAACAGAAAATGTAAAAACGAGTGCAGAAGTCAAAATATTCTTAAGCCTCTGAAAACAACTCACACTTATTGAACCACTAAAAGGGAACCTTATTTCTATTCAATATAGTCAATGGAAAGGTAATAGAAGAGAATCCCTCTATAAAATAGTGATAATACCCTGTAAGACCCACAAAGTTGTAAACCTTGGTAGGAGTAGTCAGTCTAGGCCAATTATGAACAGTTGTTGCAGTCTTAGTCCGATCAATACTGATACCCTCTCTGGACATCACATGTCTAAGAAATGCAACTAACTCGAGCCAAAACTCACACTTTGAGAACTTGGTAAAAACTCAATAATCTCTCAAAGTCTAAAGAACAAACCTCAAAATGACATTCATAATCCTCCCTACTTCGAGAATATACCAAAATGTCATCGATGAACACAATGACAATTAAATAAAGATAGAGCTAGAATATCCATAATCAATTATAATTAAACACCTAGGAGAAGTCTTCCTCTTGTAATGCCCTATTAGGTCGTGGCAAACCAGGATATTTTGGATAAGTGATCATTTCGTAACAAAAGTAGTCTGATTTAGGATCACAACATATATTAACACATCTTCAACCTACTATAAAAGAGCTTGGAAATGCATTTATACAATATATTGCAGCAGGATATAGGTCTAAATAGACTCGCCTCAACAGGATTATCAATTTTTGAATAATTTACCATTCTTAAAAAAAATCAAAATAGCCCTACAAGTATCAAGATTTGTTGTACCTCAAGTGCCCCTAAAGAACCCCCCCTCCTCATATCCATCACGTTGGGGACTCTTGTTAATGTCCATACTCTACATTACCTTTTTAATCTCACCTTCGATAACAGGAGCTAGAAATTGCATATGTTATGCTGCATTTAGAGTTGGCCCCAGTTTAAATATCTTTCTGTTAGCTAACTTCCTAACACTACTAGTATACCCCAATAAGTTCTTCTAGTAATCCACAAAAATACCAGCAATACTATCTTGATCATATTTGATTTGACCTTTTTCATTCTTAAGTTGAGTCATATATTATGCCAGCCTCTTCCTCTTTAATACAGAAAAAATATTTGATGTTACCATTACCAAGCCTTAACCAAGTGACTTTACTCTGTTGTATTAGTATAGACTTAGCAAGATATAACGACTTTTGAAATTTTTTCCTGATACATTTCTTCTCTTGTTAAAGATTTTTATCCATAAGGCATATCTGTAATTGACCTTGAATATACTTCATCTCATTTCTATCCACATTTACCTGCTCAAGCAGATTACTAAAATCCCTTCGATGAAACTGACTCAGCATGCGTTTCTAACATCTTCAGTTTTTTTTACCACCTTAAACATATTATACCCTGAAATCTTAGTTTGCAAAACCTCCCCCCATGAACAGAAAATAAGTTACGACAACTCCGTACATCGATATATTTGAAAGATGTTTTCACCCTTTTACTAGCATGAATCAAGTCCACCAACATTGGATTATTGTCACCCACTCCTTCAAGAAGGGTATGAGAGCTCATCTCAGCATACTATCAGCCCACTCTCCATTGACAAATATCTAGTCAATTTTGTAATAAATTCTTTCTTATTGCCTGTTACTCTAGGTGTACTTAGCACCACTATTTGGAAACTCCTCCACTTAACAATCCTCCAGACAAGTTTGAAACTCATTAATCTCAGCCAATGTAACAGTATTCCCACCCAGTCTATCCTTTATATACAAAACTGAATTAAAATCTTCTAAAACTATCCAAGGCCAAACACATCCCTGCTGGATAAATCTCAAATGATTCTAAAGCTCAACCCTCTCTTCCTTAGTATTATAAGCATATACAATGACACATCAAATACCAACTGTGTAGGAATATGTTTAGCTTCACAGCTTGGGCATACCAATTTTGTCTCCAAACCAACCAATCCTCCTATTATAATGAGAAGAGTGGCTATTTATATAGGACTAACCACCAAGCATAGCTCCAGTCGCCCTATCTATTTTTTCACCTTAATTCTTGTTTTCAAAAGGCCTGTTAATCCCACATCAAGATTATTACAGAGGAAATTTACCTCCTTCCTTTTAGTGAGTCCATTAAGGCCTCTAGTATTCTAACTTAGCAGCTTAACCATGGCCCTTTAGGGAAAGAGCTTTTCCTTCAGAACCAGCTTTAGTGGTTTAGTCTTCTATTTGATTACTGACCAACTTCAGAAAACTATTTGAAGTCTGTACCTGACTCTTTTGCCAGTTAGTAACTGCTTACCCTTTGACATCATTCCTATATTATTGTTTTTTATCTACCTATGGCCTTTGCCCAATCTGCTAACTTTGTTTAACCACTATTACATCTTCTAAGGAACTCCTTCAAGGACCTATTGTTTCACATTTTCAGTTATTTTGTTCTTTCTACAAACTTTCATACCATTCCCATATGTATTGAATATTTCACAAAATGTTGGCTTCCAGTCATATTGTTCAAGTAGTGTTCGCTTTTTATCGATTTGAACCTCAACCAACATTCTAGCAAAACTAGCAAGACTCGCACTCCAATCCAATGCAAGCAACCTGATCCAAATTGGTACCGAGGACAACTCCTCCTTAGAGAAATCCATCTCTATATTTCAAGCCTTAACAATCAACGGTTTATTGTCAAAATGGTATATACCCCTATTTAGGACTTCTTCCTTATCTTCAGCATTATTAAATCTCACTAAGAGTATCCCATTTTTCAGCATGGCTACCTTGCTAATCCCCAACTTCCCCAAAACTCGTTAAGCATAATACATTGAAAAGAGGGTGAGCACCCAGAACATAGCACACTATAACATGTTTTCCATACTCGATCTCAGAGCTAATGTCATCATCCTCAATCTCTACCAACAACGTGTTTCCTGCTTTAGTTGAATGAACATTTTCTAATTTGAAACCAACATTAGAGATCTTACCAATATTGAATTTATCCCAGACAGAAGCTTTAGGTATTGTTATCTTTGTTCCGCTAGCCTAAAGTAAGCCCTCATACATACTTTCCACCTTGTCCGCCCAAGAGTGTGGTAATTAGTTATACTAAGCCACTCTTGCACATTCTCCCTCGCTAAAGTGTTTTTCGACTTCTAATCCTTAATTCAACTACCTCTGGGGCAAGATTACCTTGCCCAATTGAGTTAGAAATTTGGGTACTATGATCCGGCTCAACCTTGTTACTTCAACAGGTTCCCAAACCCCAACTACAAAGATTTGGCTAACTTGCCACATTAGAAGTAGTACTCGCTATTGTTACACTACGTTCTGCCTTCACCCTTTTTGCTGCTCAACAATTACCTCCCCATCCTTGTTAGCTTACCCCGATCATTCCTTACCGAGCTAGTTGCTGGAATATAAATTTTCCCTCTCCTTCCCATGACGTACGCACATTAGCTCAACATGCGCCTAGAGAGAGAGAATCTGCTATATAATTGATATTCTACAAAATAAAACCTCCCTCCCCCGTCCTTTCCCCCGCCCCAATATGTCAATTTAACAATACAAATAATAGAATGTTATTTTGTGTTGAACAACCAATAACTTACAACTACTTTATGTTTATCTTTTCAAGACAACTACTTTATGTGGCCATAACCCATTTAGTTATAAAATTATTTATTTTTATTTAAATAATTTTTATTTAATAATTAATATTTAGCCATAAAAATTTTAAATTGAACTTGAAATTATATTTTAAATTCAAAAAATAACTTATAACCTATTTTCTCATTCACTTTTCACTTTTTGAAATTGTATTTAAGTTAATTCAAACATATTATTACATACTAATATTCTTCACAAAAAGTATAATCAAACATAACTACATTTCGACTTCAATTATAAATCATGAAGTAAAAAATATTCAAAACATATGGCCAACAACCTCAAAATGTAACTAAAATCTAACCAGTGGAACACAATTTAACACCACTATTGGATTTCTTGCAGTTTTTTCTTTAAAATTTTCAATAAAATTTTCTTGATCAATCATATTTATGAAGTTAATTTTTGGCTTATTGTTAGCTTAATTTTTGGCTTATTGTTAGCTTGTCTGTTTCCTTATGGAATAGCAGTATAGCACATAAAAGCAAAAGAAAACCAAGTTATGTTCCGAATATTGCAGTATTATAGAACTCAAAAAGGATTCAGTTTTTGCTCAATTAGAGTTTTGTGGTTGGATTTGCTCCCCACCACTTTTCAATGAGAATGGGAAAGAGGCTCGTGGCAGAGAGAGCAGGGATGGCTATATTTCTAAGAACTCTAGAAGCAAAAGGGGCATGCAAGTCCTAAAGGAGAATTAACTAGGTCGAAATTTCATCATCGATCTGGCAGATAACTCCCCAGAAAGCAGCACAGGGAAGTGGGAATTCAACATACAGAAGGGGCAGAACAAATAAAAATCCACATACTAGATTGAAAGATTAACTCAGAAAAATTGTTAAATTAGATTCAACATCATCAACGCTTCCTTCCAAGTGATAAATGAAGTTGCCAAACTCATCCATAGTAGCTACTTTTCTTAACAACAATAGGCAACTTCCGAATAAGATCCAAAACAGCATCGAATCAAACACCGCTTCTCACTGATCAGAAGGCAAGCTCTTAATAATATCAGAATCACCTGTAATCCAGAAAAAGTAAACAAGGAAGACTTGAGAAATCGAAAAGACAAGAAATAAAGAACTTCTTTATGAATACCAAGGCAAATTAATGGACACTATGAGGAACCCCACTAAATACCCACCTGGGTCAATGATACTGAGGCAGCAGACTCTGAAGTATTTACCGCAGGCAGTCCCCAAATCTACGTTGTCTGCAACAATGGAAGACACAAGGATAAGAACAATAACTTTGCCGAATAAATGAAAGCACAAGTCCCATGTAGAAAGAATAATTACAGAAAACTTAGTTTCCACAGAGGTGTTCACAATGAAATGTAACACTCCTCATGACCAACACATAACTCACTCAATCGTTTTTCTTCTCAAATTCAAGGTGAATCAACAAGATCACAACATAAGAAACGAGGCAAGAGAAACCATGCAGACACAACTGATATGCATCAGAAGATAAGCTAATCTAGAGGTCAACGTCACAAAACTCAGCTATGACGTATCAAGCACACCATAAATCTCTAGTTAATGGTTAACCCAGAGACAGAAATTATGTTTTCCCTCTCAACTAACTAGATATAAACATGGGTTGTATTCCCAAACTACTTATGCTTAGATAATCTTTTCATGATGTTAATCCAGCAAATAGAGGAGATTTTTTGTGGCATTCCATCCAGATAACTATTACGAGAACCTTTATTAACCCATATACAAATGCAAATAAAAATCTTTCCAAATGAAACCGATACAAGAACAGCTTCAGATTGAAAACAAACGTTATGAAAGAATTATTAGCAAAGTTTCACCCAAAAGAAAATAAATCACTTCAGTGAAAGCGATATGTTGAAGACAATATAAAGAAAAACACAGGAAACTTCGTGAACACAGAGATATATTGATAAGTAAAAGAATGTAATGTATAACATGGACTCACTTCCGTTGTAGTGGTGAACTCCGACCTTTGCCAACATGGCATAGTACTCTATCTCAGACTTCCTGATAGGAGGACAGTTGTTGGCAATGATGACAAGTTTGGCTGAAATACTCAAAGCAAGATATAGAAACCCAAGTTAGACAGCAACAAAGACAACTCCTTTTTAACATGAAATCTCTATACTTCCCCTCTTATTTTAAATAAACAAATAGTACTATTACCCTCCCAAAAATTTGTAAGTAACATTCACATGGAAAAGGAACAGATTTCTAAATTGTGATGTGATATTTGCAAGAAAGCAAAGGACGTGAATAAGATGTAATTACAAGAAACAAAGCGAAATGAATAGAGGAATGATCATTGCAACTGACCCCAACTATATGGGGTTAATGATACAAGCAGCAATTCCTAATTAACCTTGCTACAAGATCTAGCTTTCCAGATTTCTCCTCACTTATTTATGAAGGCTGCTACCAATGATTGTCATCTTCAACTCCTCAATTTGAATAGTCTAGGTAAGAACTATGTGGTGAGTTTCTTAAGACAGAGCCTGTTACATTTTGGCCCCATCTTTAATACGTTTACTTAAACATGAAAAACTAAGATCTGATTGGATAGAAATTGAGAAGTTATTTTCTAAAATAACAGCCAAATAACCTCCCAAGAATACTAGCCAAGCTTGGTAGTTAAAGGTCTTCTTAAAACATCATAGATAGAGGGGTAAACATTCTTGGATAATTGATTTATATCATTCAAAGAGAAAAACACCAAATTACACCTTCCCAGGGTTTCTGTTAGATTGATGATATGAATGCTACGCAATCCTATCCCCATTTGATATTAACCCTTCCCCAGAAATATCAGCTAAGTATGCTATTTAGCTAAAAAACAGTTTTTTATGCCCACATTTCCCAAATACTGAACACTGATGACAAATCAGTCCGTTCAATTTTACCTGTCACATTCTACTCACCAAGGTCATTTTGACTGATTTTAAAGTTAAATTGAATTAGATTAATTTGATATTTGAAATTTTAGATATTCAAAAACAATACGCGAAATACTTCTCATATTTAAAATGCGAAAAGAAATACAGCTCAACATGTTGGTCAAAGGAAAGAAAACGTAACAAGGAATGGATGAATAAGCAACACAATACATAACAAATCGCCTGAAGAGTGAATTGAGTTTCCCTTACCTTTGGAGCTTCTAATAGTCTTGAGAACAGTTTTGTATCCCAATGTATATTTTCCGCTCTTCATAACAAGAGCCAGCCTATTGTTAATGCTCTCATGAGTCTTCTTCTGCAAAATTCACAAACAAACCAACCTAGTTTAGCATTTTTCCTGATCCGTTTCGTACAGAAATCTCGATGAAGAAGATGTACTCACGGTCTTCTTTGCAGCAACCATGGTGGATTGCGGCGTGGAGAAACAACGACGTCGGAGAGGATTGGACGAAGCGTATGCTTTAACAGCGGCGGAGAGCGAACACTGAAATGTGGGGAGACGTTTTACTATATATAAATGGACAAAGCTGATGAGTGGTCTAGGGTTTGGGCGATAAGCCCAAATTTTAGTTTACAGGTTTTCCTTCTAAGCCCATAGTGCCCGAAAGATCGATCAGTCCATGTTTTGTTAAGTGAAAAAAGAGGCGAATCGAATAGACCCCCCCAATTTGGCAATTTAAATCCTATGTTGTTAATAAATGAGGAAATTATAAGAACAGCAAATTTCATTCTTATACTAATAACTTTTTAATTATGATTTATAGTAATTTGCTTTTTTCTTTTTTCTTTTTTTATTATTTTCACATCTTTCTTTTTCTTTTACTTTTTCTTTTTATTTGTTCTTTTTTTCATTTTTTTTTTCTTTCTTTGAATATTTTATTTATTTATTTTTGTTCTTCTGTCTTCTTCTTTTTTTTTTTGTATTTTTTTCTTCTTTCTTGATTTTTCTTTCTTTTTTCCCATTTTTTTATTTTTATTTATTTCTTTGAATTTCTTTGTTTTTTTATCCTTCTTTTTTTTTCTCTTTTTTTTCTTGTTTTTCTTAATTATATTTTATGTTTTAAATTTTTTGTATTAAATGATATATTTTGTACAAATTTAGTATTTTTATTTGAATGATTTATTTGTGAATACGTACAATTATCATTTTTATTTGTATGCAAATCACCCTCTCCTTAATTTTCTCCATGATTTTTTCTTCTTTTTTTTTGCATTTTATTTTATTATTTAAAATCTCTCTTTCTTATTTTTTTTTAGTATTTTATATTTCACTTCTTTCTCTTCTTTTTTATCTATTTTATATCTTTTTTTATATATTTTTTACAAATTTAATACTTTTATTTGGATGATTTTATCCATAAATATGTACAAATTTATCATTTATATTTGTATGATATGTATTATTTATATTTGATTGAGTCTATCATATACATATGTCAAATGTATCATTTGATACAAGTGTGTTGTTTATATTTGTATATCCAACTTATTATTTACATTTGTATATAACAAGTAGCATTTATTTTTTTACGGTTCAAGTTATATAAGCATATATTGTTTGATACAAATGTATTAGTTGTATTTGCATGACTCAACTTGCATCAATAAAATATAATTCATATCAATAAATACAAATACACTTATTCGTAGAAAGAAAATCAATAATTATTTTAATTATTTAAAAAATACAAACAATGGAGTCAACTACAAATACAATAGATTATTTGTATTTGTTGGTCTATTATATATAAATATGCAATATATCATTTGATACAAGTGTATTATTTGCATTTATATGTCAAATTTATCATTTATATTTGTATATAAACAAGTA
>JBDJHY010000001.1:3729187-3746118 GCA_039654485.1 Withania somnifera | reverse complement strand
ACGTGTTCGTCAAATTTTCCTATTTTATGAAATCATGCATTACCATTAATTGATGTCTCTGGTGAAATTTTATATAAATTTGGTATAATTTGGAGAATATATGTTTATTGCTTATACTGCAATAAGTTTGGACTTGATTGACAAAATTCAGTTGTAATGTTTTTTTGGTGAAGATTCGATTTTTTTAACCACTACATGACAGTGTATTCGAATTAGTATAACTACGATATGCTTGAAGGTAAAAGCGATATACAGCAGAAAACACAAATGAGGAGTACAATTTAGGGACAAAAACCTTAGTTAAAGTGAAAAAGAGCAATCAAATAGGAAGCAATACAATATGAAGAGTTTGATGACAATGATACATGAGATGTTTGACATAATTTTTATTTTTAGACTGGTATTTCTACTCGACATCTTTTATGGTTTTACTCTGTAATGTAGTCACTGCTTTGTGTTCAATTTAATTATCTGCTTGTGAAGTTTGTTGTTTGTTTGGAGCAAACATTCAATGACTATTGTTTGTTTGTAACGAATATTATTAATTGTAACAAGAGATTTATTTCTTACTCTTCAAAATTTACACGTGCAATGCACATATCAAGAACCTAGTGTGTGTGCGCGCGCGCGTAGATGTGTGTGTGTATATATATAAATGTGTGTTTATTAATTATCAAATTTTGGTAAGTCAAACAACTTATGTGTTGCCCTTTTTTTATTGTCTTAGAATGTTCTGTTAATCCGCCTATGTCTCTAACAAACTTGAAGGAAGAAATGTTTTTATCTGAACCTTTTTGATACTCTTTTAGGTGCAGTCTTGCTGATTCGGCTTCAGTTTTCCATTCTTACCTTTCACAATAATTCATGGTCAATTTTTTTTTACAAGCTTCTTGTGGCGCTTGACATTTCTAGGGATGGACTTTGACCTATATTTATCTTTTGCCAGACTGGGGGCCTGGTCGGGGAGGATTTGCGGATACTTTTGGCGCAGGGAGCAATCAAAGGTGCATGTTTTTCTTAAATCATTTCTCTTTCAAATCTTTGTCAATTGTGCATTTTTAGCTCCTTCCCCTACCCCCATCCCCAATAGACTCCTATCTAGTTAACTAAGTCCGATACTTTTCTATAGTAGGTGTTCAGTTTGCAAGTAAAAAGCTCACTGCATGGAGAATGCTATTATTTGAGTGGAAGTGATTACTCCCATATTATCTTTGTCATTTAACATTATGATGACTGAATTCTTTGCTTCTGGTTTTTATTTGGGCATCAAGAATGTAACAAGCAAATGGTCTTTTTGGGGAAAAAGTTGCTTGAGGTAAATGAAAAAGAAAAAGATCTTTTGCAGGTCTGCATGGACGGAAAGAAATGTAAAATAGTAAGAAGGTGGATGATAACAACTTAAGCAAAACCCTACTTACCCACCGGTTCCCTTGTAAGCAGGAGCTTTTTTTAGAGGCATGTCATTATTTCAACAAACCGAAGTTCGTAAAGATGGTCCTCTCTCTCATTAATTAAATATCGGATGATTAGCTCTCATTCACTTCCTTTTCCTTTCAACCAAATAATACCCTTATGCACGAGTATGAGACTTTGGATGAATTTTGTGTATTTTTTCCCCAGCTGAATTGTTACATGAAAATGACTTTGGGAATTGTATTGTTTCATCAGTTTTTCTTAAAAATTAGAGATAGGGTTCTCATTTGGTTTGACTTATTAATGCACTCCTTTGAACATGTTGCAGAGAAGGATTGAAGTCTTATAAGCAATTCATTCAGGAGCTTGAAGATGATATCTTGCCAGCTGAAGCTGAGCGCAGGTTAGGATGGAAACAAGATAATATCTTTTTATTTTTATCTTTATGAAGCTGATATCTTGTTCTTTGTATGTTCCAATTTATGCTTAATTTTGTTGGCCTCTGTATGACTTTCATTTTTTTTATTTCGAGTACATTTTCTCACAGAGTTATGTAATTGTGTCACTGTATAATAATTGACCTAGTTCTCCTTATATGCAGGTACCAAGAGTACAAGGCTGGGTACATACAAGCGCAAAAAAGATCTTATTTTAATGCGCATAAAGATGAAGAATGGTACACTTTCAGCTCTCCCGGCTTCACCTGCTATCTCTATTTGTTTGAGCTCTCTAATAGAAGTTTTTTGTATATGCAGGTTCAAAGACAAATACCATCCGACAAATTTGATTTCTGTTATTGAAAGGTACATGTTGATACCACGGCACAGAATTTTTGTAGGGAGAGCTTTGTAGATGCTTTTTTGTTACTTGGACCGACCAACTGCTTTTATGCCTTTTACTTGTTCCAGTGAGGTGTATGATTTTCGTTAAACTGTTTCCTTTCTGTCTTAATGTCCTGTAGAAGGAATGAGCTTGCTAGGAAATTGGCAAAGGATTTCTTACTTGATTTGCAGAGTGGAACTTTAGACATGTAAGATCTGTTTATCCTTAATATAGAATGTGCAAGATGAAATAATGTACTGCTTGCTGAAGTGATAATCTTTGCATAAAATAGCGGCCCTGGTGTTACACCTGCTTCTGCAAACAAATCAGGACAGTCAAGTGAGCCAAATTCTGATGAAGAAGCAGATGAAAGTGGCAAAAGGAGGCGGCATGGGAGGGGACCCACTAAAGAAACGGACTTACTTTCAGCGGCTCCAAAGGCTCACCAAGTGAGTTCAGATCCCAGAAGAGTCCAGATTGATATTGAACAAACACTTGCACTTGTGAGGAAGCTTGATTCAGAGAAGGGAATAGAGGATAACATATTATCTCGGTCTGAGAATGATAGGGGAAGCAGAGACAGGTCTCATGGTTCCTCTGGCCCAGTTATTATCATAAGGGGCTTAACTTCAGTAAAAGGTCTCGAGGGAGCTGAGCTACTTGATACACTTCTAACCTATCTGTGGCGCATTCATGGTGTGGATTATTATGGTGTGACTGAGACAAATGAAGCTAAGGGTCTGCGGCATGTGAGAGTGGATGGCAAGGCTTCTGATACAACAAGTAGTGGGGCAGAGTGGGAAACAAAACTAGACTCTTATTGGCAAGACAGGCTGAAGGGGCAGGATCCGTTGGAGATAATGGCTGCAAAGGAAAAAATTGATGCTGCTGCCGCCGAAGGATTAGATCCCTATGTCCGTAAGATTAGGGATGAGAAGTATGGCTGGAAGTATGGCTGTGGAGCCAAGGGTTGTACAAAGCTCTTCCATGCTGCCGAATTCGTCCATAAACATTTAAAGTTGAAACACTCTGATCTGGCTGTGGATCTTACTACTAAAGTGCGTGAAGATTTATACTTCCAAAACTATATGAAGTAAGTGCAGTTCGCAATAGTATATTGTTTTCAACCTTCCTTACTTTCAGTATCAAGGCTAAAGGCTTTAAATGATCTCAGTGATGTGAATGCTCCTGGTGGGACTCCTGTAATGCTGCCATCTGTGCCGGTAAACTATCAATTTCTCCTCTTTCGTGTTAAATAACATTTCTTTGGGTTTCTTACCTCGCATACAGGTGTTTGTACCTCTTTGGTTCTTTACTCCAAGCTTCTTCTCATTCTTTTTCTATTGGTGACCAAGTAATGCTGTAGTATCCAGTTATTATGACTTCTGAACTGTACTGCTTTTGAAGAATCTAAAACAAGCTGGAAGGTCTTGACATTAATTTTGTGATGGATGGTTTCCTGGCAAATTATAAATGGACTTAAATAGAGGATTTTGGTATCGTGAATAGTGACTGCTGGTTATTTCTAGTGTTGTTAGATGTTTGGTTAATGGTATTAAAAAAACGTCTACAACATTCCCAGTGTAATCCCACAATAACTTAATCATCTGTTTTGTCTTAAATTAGATACATATTTATTTCTAGTAATAATAACTAGTGATGCCTTTGTCTAGATACAAGAAAAATATGGATGATTTATGTGACATACTCTAACCAGTTTGGGATTGAGCTGAAGTGGATTGATTGATTGTCTATCATTTTATTAGATAAAATAATTAGTTAAATAAAATAAAGAGCTTAGTAGGATATCATGCCATCATTATCAAGATTCTTAATGCAAATAACGAACAATACAGACAAGAAATTTAAAAACAAGGTAAAACTAAATCTCAAGAATACTGAGTGGTCAGGGCAGAGGGAAGGGCTCATTATTCATTGAGTTTCAAACCTTGCGCTACTGGCCTTGTGGATTTCTTGGTTATTAGAAGAGTAATGATGCTGTATTTAAACACAACACTAGACTTTCAAGACATTCTTTTAATTTAAATTTACCACCATAAAATGTAACTAGAAGAAAAAAATTGCGCTACAACAAGAGATGATTAAAGTTCCTATAATAACGTGAAAAGCAATGATGTCATTTACGTGCTTTTATGAAGGTACTTGTATAGCTATTATTTATATGTTATTACTTGAGAAATCAAATATGGGAACATCAAACAAGTACCTGATTATTATGCTTGTAATTTGATACCATGATTATTATAGGCCCAAATATCTCGATAGCCCCTAAAACTTGACATGTTTTATAGGATAACCACTCAAACTTGTTGACCAGATAGACACTTGAATGAAATACACACAAAAAGAGTGTATATATAAGGTCAAGTTTGTGAAATACTCTTGCTTGTGATGTGTTAAGTGAACCAGTCATTGTATGACACATGTAAATTCAAAAAGTAATTAACAAATATAACAACAACTACGTACCAAGTACAATCCCACAAAAGTGGGGTCTGTGGAGGTAGACCTTACCCGTACTTCAGAGGTAGAGAGACCGCTCACTATAGACCCTCGGCTCAAGGGAAAATTGACGAATAACTAAAATATATATGTTAAAAACTAAAAAGTATGTAGAAATATAACAAGGAAAAAGAAAAAATAGATGAAGAAGGGAAAGGGGAAAGAAAAACTCTCACAGCGACTAACCCATGCAGTCTCCCCCACCTCACTTCTCCATCTTCACGGAAAAAAAAATCATTCCTCCTGTGAATTTGAGTGAATAGGACTTCACCTGCAAACTTCGTCCCCGTTTCTTTAGTAAAAGATTTGATATTTAGAAATATCCATTTGTGGGTATAATGCTTGATTTTATAATATGCACATTGAAAAGATCAAATTTATTTATATAATCATTTTTTATTGGGTATTCTTATATAAGACTGTTTTGGTGATATATTAATAACGCTAGTGCTAACAAAATGGTCTTTGTGACTTTGGAGAACAGGAAACTAATAATGAGTGAGAAATATCTTAAGATATCATTGGAATAGGCAGAAGTTATGAGACCCACCTGCAATAATTTTCTGAAATGTAAACAACTGCATATGTAGCGAGGTTGAGATGGTTCGTACATGTGAAGAAGAGGCGTGAGAGGTTTGTTGTAGAAGGAGTTACAAGAGGTAGATGTAGATTGAAGAAGAATTGGGTGGAGGTTATTAGAAGTGATATGAAACAACTTCAGTCAACTGGGGACATGACCTTCAATAAGAAGGCATGTTAGTCAAAGAGTAGGTGGAAGGTTAGTAGGTGGTCGAGTGTTGTCGTACTTTAATGTAGGTATGACGTAGTTTCTTTTCCACCAACGTTTATTATTATCTATTGTTGCACTTGTTTACATTGTATTTTGTTGTCTCTTTTTCTTTCTTTCTTGCATCAATTACATTTTTTTTGAGTCAGGAGTCTATCGAAACCACCTCTTTACCTTGCAAAGGAAGAGGTAGGTTTATGTACATCCCATTCTCTCTGGATCCCACTTATGGGATTACACTAGGTATGTTGTTGTATTGAACACAACCCACTTATTTTCCTTGAAAATATTTTCGGGAAAATAATTTTCATAAAAAACATTTTCCTTCATAACGAACACACTATATTAAAATGCCATTCTTTTTGGAACAGACTAATAAGAAAATAGTTATATTGTGTTTGGAACGGAGGATAGTAGTTGTGAAGTCATTGAAAAAGTTTTAACAATGGTGATGTATTCTCATTGATTTGTCCGTGTTATAAGAATATACCTAAGAATATACCTAGTGAAATCCCACAAGTGGGACCTAGGAAGGGTAGAGTGTATGCAGACCTCACCACTACCTTTTGGAGGTAGAGAGGTTGTTTCTTATAGATCCTTGGCTCAAGTGTGATAAATGCAAGGGCAAAGTGTTTGTCCGGATGCCAAAAAATTCATGTGTCAGGCCAGTCAGAGAATTGTTGTATAGTGAATGCATGTTTTAACCCTAAATGTTGCATTCACCTGTGATGGCAGTTAATGATGTTTACCTTAATGGTCTAAGCTGAGTAGTTTTGGGTCTGTGACATCTTCATTGCTGTGATAAATTCGCACAAGCTAGATTATTCTTGTTGTCACTCATGTTATAAGGCTAGTTCCTTTTTTGTCATCTGCGTTTCAATGCTGTATCTTTTTCGTATTCTTATGTAATATAGGAGCATTGTTTTGTAGGAGCGAGCCTAGTCCATCTTTGCATATTTAATTGAATAGGAAAACATTTTGGTCTCATATAGTGATTTTAACAGCATGTGGATTCTATGCAGAAGGAGAAGCCAGTAAGGCGCCGACCTGGGCTAGATGGCCGACTCAAGGATGACAGAGGGAACCATAGAGATCGTGATGGACGTGCTAATGGTGGTGAAAGGTTTGATATGTCTGACAATCCACAATCTGGGGATTTTCAGTCCAATAATGATGGTGCCACTGGGGAAAATCCCGATGAAGAAATGTTTGATACTTTTGGTGGACAAGGGATTCCAGTTGCTCCTTTCCCTTCAGACATGGCCCCTCCACCAGTATTGATGCCTGTTCCTGGTGCTGGGTAACTTAAAATGATTTTTCCCATGACTTGTTAAATTTGCAAAGTATATCACTCTTTGTTTTTTGATTTTTCTTTTTTTAAATTTTCACTGCAAGTGCAGTCCTCTTGGGCCTTTTGTACCTGCGCCTCCTGAAGTTGCAATGCGAATGATGCGAGAACAAGGAGGCCCTACTCCTTTTGAAGGCGGTAGAAATGGGAGGTCTGGGCCTGCAATAAGTGGGGCAGCCCCGATAATTGCTTTACCTCCAGGATTTCGACAGGATCCTCGTCGTTTGCGAAGGTATTTTCAGATTTATTAATGATGAAGCTAATAAGTATTTAACATCATTCAATGTCCTATGTCCCTAAAATCAGTAAGATTGTCCTATTTCCCTAAAAGCAGTAAGATGTGGTCAATTGTGAATGTGATACTGTGTTTGTACTGCTTGAGGGAGATTGTTTCTCTTGGCAAGAAGAGACAATGGGTTTTCCGAGTATTGTATAGTATTTTGATGACTTGTAAAGTATGTCTATAAAAAGCTGATTTTAGAGAATGGCTCTTTGGATGGGTTTGATGTGAAGTTTATAACGTAGGCTTTGCTGTGTCTTGCTTGGTGTGTCGGAGAAAAAAGAATAATACTAGGAGCTAGAAGGGTTGGGTTTTAGGTTGTGAGTTACTCAGGTCAGCTTATAAATAACCCCTGGAAAGTGGGTGTTTTGGGAGGTCCACATAGACGTAGCGTTGATCCCAAATCTGACATATTGGTTAACCATTATAAATTTTTTAGGTGGATCAGATTCCACTTTTTGATGTTTTCTATATTGATTGTCTTACTCTTTTGGATCAAAAGGTGTCTCCGTGCTGTGGGCTATAAACATAACATTCTGAGACAATCATGAAAATATTGGGAGGCTAATTCATCTATATGATGGAAACAGCCCATGTTTAGTTTAACATTTCTTGCTGTCTATCCCTAACTCATCTAGAACATCTTTTGCATGCTTTGTGCCTGTTAATGGCTGTTACTAACCATAACATTTTCTTTGTAAATTTTCATTTTGGTATTTGATGATACGTTGTTTGATATGGTTTTTTTGTATTGTAATCTAGAATCTGTTGATTTAGTATGGTTTATTTATGTATGCTATTTAAATGATTTTTTCGTATAATATTTGATTTTAAATTTTTTATATTTTCATAATGTATATATTTCTGTACACTTTTAAAATATACAAAGTCAAAATTTGAGATACAATGGTCATTGCTGGGTATTGCAAAGGGATTCATTATTCAGTTGGGCCTTTAGATGCTGAAAGTGGAGATGCCAGCATGGGATGTTGTTTCATGGAATGTGGTTAGTACGGAGGGGAAGAAGTAAGAGACTTTTAGAAGCTAATGAACTTCTGTTGAATATTTTTTTTTGGATCAAATTAAGTGTAATTTTATTGACAATGGAAAATATGTGGTTCCTATTAGGACAGAAGATTGGGTGTCTTCACAGGGAATCAGATGTTTCTGTATATTCTCTATTTTGTGGTACACCTCTTGTATATGGGAGCTTTCCTTTTATCAGTAAAATTATACTTTACTCGATTAAAAAAGGAAGAGAAAAGAAACCATGATACTACGCTGCAAGGTACTTACGCTATGATTTGCAGCTAGCCTCATTTATGCATTGCCTTGAAAAATCAATTCATGTGATTTACTAGCCATGGCGTGGCAAAATAATTCTGTTTGCATGCTGGTTTGTCTATGTTTGAAAGTAGGCTGAAGTACAATTTGGTTATGGGCTCCACTTCAATAAAAAGACAGAAAAAAGAAGACAAGTGGAGTCCAGTTTGTGTTAAGTTCCACCTTCTATTTATGTTTTCAAGGCAAGACTCAGAATCAAGAAAACTTCTTTCCCTCCTAATCAGATGGAGGTATGTCTATAACTACCAAAATGAAGCAACTTGGGGAAATGTTTGGAAGTTTTTTTCTTTGCCTCTTGATTTGTTATAGCACCGAATTTCTTTTGGAGCTGCAATTGCACGCTTCTCCGAAAGTACTACTCAAAATGAGTATGCTTCAGTTCCTGTTTGTAATGCTGTTGATTTTGTATTATGTTTTCAGTTGTCATGTGTAATGTGTTGTAGTGACATACTCTCATCACTCCCTACAATTTTGAAAGTATGTATATGTCCATATCTTTGAGGAAGTTGAATTGGAAGTCGAGTAAGATATAATGATTTGCAAATTGTAGCATTTTGTTAGTGTTATAAATGCTGGAGTGGTCCGAGTATGGAAGTTATTCAACTTGGATCTATTTATGGAATTAGAGGAAAAAGAGCGGCAGTACAAGAGAGCTGTGAAAGAGCATTGCTATGCAGCTAATGATTATCTCTATGGTTCTATCTTGGTAGCATTTTCATTTCATTCAAGGAAAACATCTGCCTGGCTAAATCCTCTTGGCATGGTTGTTTTGTGTTAGAATGGAGATGTGACTGACCTAAATGCATTTGCGTGAAACTTGCCATGACACATATTATTTAATTTCTAATGAACAAACACTATCATTATTTTCTTTGGAATGAAAACTGTCCCTTCTTTACTGACCTACAGTTCAACAATTTTGCAGCTATCAAGATCTTGATGCGCCTGAAGATGAAGTTACTGTAATAGATTACAGGAGTTTGTAGAGCGGACATGGAGAATGTTGTATTTCTTCCAGTGAGTAGAGGCAACCTGCATTGATGCAGCATGCAACTGTGTTGATGTCGGAGCAAAGAGCAGATACTCACAGGGATAGAGGGGACCAGCTGTGTTGACATGCATATTCAGTCTTTTAGTTGAAGAGGAATTGTGGCGGGGACTAGCAGTTACGAGATTTCCGTGGTGCAACCAGTGCCTGATTGCTAGATATTTCCAGGTTCTGCGTTAGCATTTAAGTGTGTAGAATTCCCAATTTTTTCTCTTCCCACCACTTGTTGTAGCAAAATTTCAGGAATTGTGCTAAGAAGAACTAGGAATGGGAGAGACGAATGGTTAAGATATGCATGCTGCTGTAAAAATTAATTTGTGACTAGAGTTTGTCAGTTTGTTTTTGATGTTGCGACTTGCATAACTTAAAATTGGAGGAGAATCGTAGCTCTTGAGTTTTCTGGACATGAATGCTCTTGGTTCTAGTGATTGTTTTATTCTAGCAGGCCAATTCTTTTGTTGCCATCTGCCTGAGTGGGCTCAAAATGGACAAATGATGCAAGAAGAGAAGCATGCACCCACCAGAAGGCTATCCCATCCAAAGCCATATAATACCAACTGAGACTCTTCCAAACCCAATCATGTAATGTAACTTTATGTTAAAACAAGAACCTCCATCAGCGCCAACTATGGTGAGTATGGCAGGCCATGGTTTTGGGCAAACCTGAAATTCAGACGGAAATTCGAACTTTTGGCTATTGGGTTTCCAATATGAATTTATACAAGGAGGTAATCTCAATCCTTGTTATTGTAGAAAGTTACACTTTTTAAGGAATATATTATTAGGTGAATTTGAGGTTGTGGCTTGCCGAAAGACTCGAACGTTGATATTAAAATATTCAAATTGATTGGTTCAAAATCGGAGTTAAAAAACTCAGTTCAATCTGGATTAGATTTTAATTGTAATTTTTTCAACTCGAAATTTGAATATCCAAATCGAATTTTTCTATGTACAATCCGACTAGAGTATCTGCACTAGGGATGTCAAAATCAAATGTAACTCCACTCAATTTGATTCGAGCTCAGTTTGTTTTGACCCGATCCATTAAACATTAAATCATGTGAAATTTTATCAAAATATTTTAAAAATATTATTTTTAAATTCAATATATTATACATAGTCATAATAATGAAAAATTAATAATTTTATTAGGTATTAAATAATTTTAAAAGAACAAATAAAATAATAAAATTTACTAAAAATGAACGGATTGGGTTATAATCTGTTTTGAACTCAACTTGTTTTGCCCCAAGTATATTTGGGTTGAATTGGCTTTTGACCTGTTTGTTGTCTTGGCCCCTCTACATCTCTAATGGTGAGCGTTAGGATCATGAAAACTTTTAGTTAATGGCTTGGATGATTATTCAACTTATGATCACTCAACTTTTAGTACGGAGTCGACGTGAAACACGTGAGTAGGGCAATACGTTCCCAGAGTGAGTAGTTAAGCTACAAGTTAGCAAAATAGGCCATATGCCCGGTAAATAAGAATATCGGGGCTCGAATAGTCATCCCTGCCCCCAACTAGCGCTTTACCATACATATTCTATACTAACACCCAATCTGAAAAAGTAGAACGTAGCCTACCTGAATTTCGGCTATATCCTCGAACAACGTGTCACAAATGTCTCGAATCACGTACGAAGCTTGAAATCATGCAAGGCTAGAAAAAGTATGACCAATGTGTCAATACGAGTAAAACAAGACCCATATTGCTATATGAATAGCGGAGTCAAGGTCCCGACTAAAGTTGGATCTGTAAACCCTAACAGCTAGGAACTTAAAATATTTATTTTCACGCATAGAGCACAACTCATACGTCGCACGGTATGGAGCTAATTTCTACGGTAGAATCAAAAGATAAGTCCTTGAAGTTTATATTCAATAGAAAAACAATACAAAAAGAAAAAACATGAATTTACTTAGTAAAATTAGGCGTAGAATCACGAAAACACGTTTTTACGGATCAAAACTACAAGATAACACTTCAAAGGACTAGATTTAAGCTTGGGGGAGGGGGAATTTAGCCTGAACTGTTGAGGAACGAAGAAAAAGGCCGCAAGACTTTTTTTATATGCCTTGGCAAACGGGGCGCAATCACCCTAAAGACGGTCCTTGGGTGGCGACGCAATCGCGTCCCATTAGCTTCCAGGACCTGGCGCGATTGAGCTGAAGGCCAGTGCTGAAAATTCAAAACAAGCTTCCTCGAGTATAGAATAAAGTCAGGATCTAACTTTGTCGACCCATATATGAAATATTTATTTAAACAATATTTCGGACTCAACAGAATCTACAAAAATGATATTTGGGACCATATGAACTAAGTAAGCCCCCAAAAGTCAAAGTTACAAGGAAATTATACCGCAACAATCGCCAGAGACCCAACCTATTGATCCCAGCAAGACACACATGACTTGGGGCAGTTACAAGGACGCTTTAAATGAAAAAAAATTGCGAAAATATGAAAACGATTTCGTGGTTCTTTACAACATCCTCCACTACAGGAACTTTCGTTCGCAAAAGTTAAAGAAAATGAGAAATACTTGAGAATCCAACAAATAGATACTTGGCTCGTATACCCCTCTCTGTGTCCCAGGTAGCATCCTCGATCGGGTGATGAGTCCAACGAACCCTCACAACTGGAATATCTCTGGACCTGCGCCATCTCACATCTCTGCCAAGGATGGCCTCAGGCTGCTCAATATAAATCAAACGGTCGTCCAGCTGAACCAACTCAGAACAGAGTACATGGGAAGGAACTGTTATATAGCAATGCAACATGGACACATGAAATACTAGGTGGACGACAACTAACTCTGGAGGTTGGGACAATCTGTAAGCAACTTCAGCGACCTGCTCTATGATCTCATACGACCCAATAAACCGGGCGCTAAGCTTTTCCCTCCAACCAAATCTCATATCACCCTTCATGGGCGACACCCGCAAAAACACTATCTTCTTAATAGTAAGCTTTAGAGGTCGAAGTCTACGGCCTGCATAAATCTTCTGATGGCTCTGCGCTATTTATAGTCTGCCCTAAATGACCCAAACTCACTTTGTAGTATCCAGTCAGGTCAGAAGTCTGAGGTAGAACCTCAACGCTACTGTA
This sequence comes from Withania somnifera, assembly GCA_039654485.1. Lineage (NCBI taxonomy): Eukaryota > Viridiplantae > Streptophyta > Magnoliopsida > Solanales > Solanaceae > Withania > Withania somnifera. The sequence goes on along the minus strand of JBDJHY010000001.1, from coordinate 3,733,444 downwards.
TCGACCTATCGGCAATCTGCAATGCCTACCATACAAGGCCTCAAATGGTGCCATCTTAATACTGGAATGGTAGCTATTAGTATAAGAGAACTCTACTAAAGCCAAATTCTGATCCCAGCTACCCTTAAATTAAACATACAAGCCCACAACATATTCTAGAGTACCTGGATAGTTTGCTCAGACTGTCCATATGTCTGCGGGTGGAAAGCCGTGGTTAGAGCTACCTCGGTACCTATCTCATGTTACACTATCCTCCAGAATTTGGAGGTTAACTGCTTACCTCGATCTGATATAATGGAAACTGGCACCCAATGCAAACGGAGAACCTCTTTAACGTACAGAGTCGCAAGCCTCTAGGCCCCAAAAAATATAAAATTGGTAAGAAGTGCGCAGATTTGGTCAATAGATCCACGATGATCCATATACAATCATGACCCCTGGAAGTACGTGGGAGTGCCAAAGCAAAGTCCATGGTGATCCTTTCCCATTTCCACTCAGGGACAGGGAGTAGCTGCAACATACCACCTGGTCGAAGATGCTTAAACTTCACCTGCTGACAGTTTAAGTATCGAAATAAACTCGGTGACATCTGATCTCAAACGACGGCACTAGTAAAGTGTCTCAAATCTCTACACATCTCGTGATACCCAGATGTACGAAATATCCGGAACAATGGGCCTCGTGAAGAAAAGTCTGAATGAAGTCATCTATCCTGGGCCACAAATATGATTGCCCATCCATAAAACACCATCAGAATCTAGGGATGCACCACTGTAATTACCCCTCAGAACCAACTCTAGAATATAAATCAAAGATCTATCCTCGTACTGTCGTTGTCGGATCTGATTGAACAAAGTAGGTTTAGTCTCAATGTGCGCAAGGAATTTTTACGGGTTGGATATGTCCAATCGAATCAATCGGTTAGCCAAAGACTGAATATCTAAGGCCAACGATTCGCCTAAAATAGAAATAAAAGCCAGGATGCCCATATTAACAATCTTTTGGCTTAGAGAGTATGCAACTATGTTTGCTCTACCGAGATGATATAGGATGCTGATACCATAATCATTTAAGAGCTTGACCATTTTCTTTGCTTGAGGTTGAGCTCCATATGGGTCAAAATCTACTGAAGACTGTGGTGATTAGTAAAAATCTTGCAATGAACCCCATAAAGGTAATGCCTCCAGATCTTGAGTGTGAAAACTACCGCTGCCAACTCCAAGGTGTGGGTGGGGTAGTTTGCTCATGAGTTTTTAATTGACGTGAGGCATATGCAATGACTCTGCCCTATTGCATTAAAACACACCCTAACCCAACACCGGAGGCATCATAATAAATAGTATATGGATGGCCCTCAATTGGAAGTGTCAACACAGGTGCAAAAGTAAGTAACTCCTTGAGCCTCAAGAATCTGGACTCACAATCCCTAAACCACCGGAAGGGAACACCCTTCCAGGTCAACCTCGTCATAGGAGATGCTATGGATGAAAAACCCTACATGAATTGTTTATAATAACCAACCAACCCAACAAAGCTGCGGACTTCAGAAGAAGTGGTCGGTTGAGGTCAATCACCAGCGGCTGAAACCTAAGCTGGATCTACACTTATACCATCTGACGATACAACATGCCTCAAGAATGCAACTGAATCTCACAAAAAGGCATAGTTCAAGATCTTTGCATACAACTGATCAGTCCTCAAAGTCTAGAGTACAACTCTCAAATGATCCTCATGCTGGTCTCGGCTACAAGAATACACCAGGATGTCATCAATAAATATGATCACAAAAAAATCAAGGTACGACCTAAACACTTTGGTCATAAGGTTCATAAAAGCAGCTGAGGCATTAGTCATCCCAAATGACATAACTAGGAACTTATAGTGCCCATACCGAGTCCGAAAAATAGTCTTCGGGATATCCCAATCTAAATCCTCAGCTAGTGATAACTCGATCACAAATCAATCTTCGAGAACGCTACTGCACCTTAAAGCTGATAAAACAAGTAATCAATCCGCAGAAAAGGATACTTATTCTTGATAATAACCTTATCCAACTACCTTTAATCGATACACATACACATAGTCCCATCTTTCTTTTTCACAAATAATACCGAAGCACCACATGGAGAATCACTAGGCCGAATACAGCCTCTGGAAACCAAGTCCTGTAACTGAACACTGAGCTCCCGAAGCTCCGCTGGTAAGGTGCAAATGAAATAGGTCTGGTACCTGGATCAAACTCTATAGAAAACTCAACAAAACGCTTACGTGGGAGGCCAGGTAACTCATTAGGGAAAATATCGAGGAACTGTCTGACCACGGGCACAGACTCAGGGAAAGAAAGGTCAAACACTCATATCATGAACACAAGGTAGATAAGATAAACCCTACTAGCCTGCATACTGGATACCAATGAAATCAAAGTGTGGCTAATAGGCTCTGCCATACTATCAAAGACATGCCGGGTACAGATAAAGTCACGGTATTGGAAAAACAATCCAAAACCGCATGATGGAAGGATAGATAATCCATTACCAGAATCACATCTAAATCAGTCATGTTTAGAGCCATAAGATCAACTTGAGTGTCCACCCCCCGTACAGTACAACACAAGCTTGGTAAATCCGATCCACCATAATAGGCTCACCCATGGGAGTAGCCATACTCACGAGCATAAGTAAAGGCTCACATACAACACCCAAATAGGGTGCAAAGTACACAGAAACATAGGAATATGTAGAACTAGGGTCGAACAATACTAAGGCTGGCTGATGACAAACTAATAACATACCCATAACTATAACATTAGAAGCCTCTTCTCCAGATCCATTGGGTATGATATAGAAATAACGGTACCTAGTGCCCTCCTCAGTTCCTCTGACCCTACGAAGATCACCTCGAGTCACTAACTGACCACCTATGGCCAGTGGTGGTACTCTCTGTAGAGGTTCTGTGGTCTGAAATAATGGATGAATAACCTAACACAGTAGGCACTCTCTAGAATAGTGATCTATCTTACCGCACTCATAGCAACCTCGACCTCTGCCTCGACCAGAACTGCTAACTGGGACACCCCGACCACCAGGGTACTGAGCCCCTGAAAATACACCCCTAACGAGCTGAATACTTTGAACACCACTAGTTGATAGTAGGAAGGCCTGAAATGGCTTGCTCGAATTTCCCTGGTATCACTGCTATAGCTGCTGCTGCTGAGGTCTTCTTCTATCGTACCAACTCCATAAAGAATGTGACCTACTAAAATTTCCCTGACGATGCTCTTTTGGTGCCTCCCCCTTGGGCCATGTGATGATGCCTCTTCATATTACAGGCGTGATCGAATACTACTAAAAATGGGCTTCTCTAAGCTAGTAATAACTCCATGTCTTCCTGCAACTCTGGCCTCAACCCTGCTGCAAAGTGATGAACTTGCTCAACATCCATCGGCATAATAGTAACACCATGCGTCAAGCATTATGTGAATCGGTCCTCATACTTTGACATCGTCATCAATCCCTGCTGCAAGTTAACAAACTGGTCCCTGAGATCCTTCCAAACACTCCCAAGAACATACTGAGCCATGAATACATCCACAAATTGATCACATGTCACCGGTGCAGACCTTGAGGGTCTGTTCTCTCTGTATGACCTCTACCAGGTCTTAGCCTGTCCCTCTAACTGATACCCTAAAAAATCAACCCCATGTGTCTTCTTCAGCCTAATGTATGCAGCCTCTTCTCATACTCTGTAATAAATTTATATGGATCCTGTCTAGAGTCACCAGAAATCTCAAAGGCCTCATACGCATAAAATAATTATGCATTTTTCGATCTTTAGATGTGATAGTAGGAACTGCATACTGAGAATGACTCGACTGCAGAACTGGTGGAATCTCTGGGATAGGTTGTATGGGAAGGACTATAGATGCTGCTGGCACCGGCTGAACAGGAAAAGGTAGGGCATCCTGTGCTGCTCCCTGAACTAAAGTCTGACCCTTGTCAGATGAGTGTCTACCGAACATAATCATCATATGATGCCACATATCTCTCAGTGCCTCATTCGAGGGTGGTTGGGTCTGCAATACAGGTAGATCCGCAGGTGTAGTCTCATCTGACTCAACTCTGGTAAGGGCTTTCCCTCGAGCTCTGGATCTACCCCCAATCCTGTTTGGAGCTCTCGGCGGTGACGAGGGATCATCATCACCTTCTGGTGCTAACCGCGTGTGTACCATCTAGAGGATAAAACCATGATAAGTAACCA
>JBDJHY010000001.1:3692453-3713075 GCA_039654485.1 Withania somnifera | reverse complement strand
ATGTTTCCTGGTTTTATTAATAATAACATATCCACTGAAGGGGAGTAACTTGTAAAGTTGATGTTACGTGATCACTGAGTTCATGAGTTCAAGCTGTGATAAGGCTGCATAGAATAAACTCTTGTGGTTTGGCCCTTTTCTGATCCCAGTGCATAGTGAGAGTTTGAGTGCATCGGGCTGTTTTATATTTAGTGTAATCTCACAATTGGAGTTTGGGAAGGGTGGTATGTAGGCAGTCTTACTCCTACCTTGCGAAGGTAGAGGTAGAGAGACTGGTTCCATAGACCCTCGGGTTTCGTGGTTTTGTTAGGCCTGTTAAATTGCTCAGCATGCCCCTATTGGGGGTTATTTTCTTTTTTTTTTGTCTAAACAGTTTGTACTAGCATGATTTAATAGGTCTCATGATTAGGAAACCTTCATAGTTGGGGTTTTGGGGGCTAGGTTTGAATGGGTTTTTATTGGTGTTAGTGAATTCTATCAATTTTAAACTAGGAGTTCCTTTCATATTAATTGTGACCCATACATATATAGGTTTGGTGCAAACCCTGAGTATCAGTAAGCATCTTAACGGTGTTGAGAGCTAGATCACTTGGTGAGTGGACTTGGAGGGTTCAAACAAACCCCATCAGTAGCTTAGCGATTACTTGCCCTTTTCCCGTCCCCTGATGTAATAAAAGAAAGTGTAGGTATTTTAACTTTTTAGACTGCGATTATGCTGTGAAATACAATTAATAGGACATTGTACGCATTTCTCCGTACGTTCTTTTACTCAGAATTGTCATTGGGAAATCAACAAGAGCCTATTGATGGAAGAGGTTGCCCAATGAAATCAGTAGCTAACTCGTTGAGTTCATGGTATGCTAATTTTGAAGCTAAATGATTGATTAATACTATTGTCAGCATCTTTTGTTTATTTGTTTTCACAAGTTAGCAGCTTCTTTGTTTTATTTGACAACTATGACGTATATGTTTATTTGCTTGGTCAAATCATAAAGTTGTTATATATACCTAGGGTTGAGCTCAGTGAACGTTTTGTGGACATCATATATAAACCCTTTTACTTCCTCTATTGCATTCGTTTTACCCAAATAACTGATCGTATCGTTTTATTTGGTAGTTAGATGAGATAAGGTGGTCTGGTGAGTTTTTAGAAGTTTGATGCCCTGGATTATGCATGGAGAGTTCAGAATAAATTATCGCTTTTCATCATTTGTCGTTTTACCTTTTATATTTTTCTGTGAGAATCTATTTCAGCTTGCTTTCTAAAGTTGGTGGTCTATATCTATCCATTCTATTCAGTAAATTCAGCACTTCTGTGGTGCTGTTATTTGAATAAATTTCTTTTATTTATCCCAATTTTCTTTTCTGGAAGTTTCTTCATTTTCAACAATTTCTGATATTAAGCTTGACTGGCTTCGTCATGAACGAGGTCTCTTTCTTGGAACATATCGCTTTTATTTTTCCCTCGACTTTATAAATAACAAGTCATTTCTCCTTCTATCTGTAGTCACATGCGATTTTTATTTATTAAATATTTTTAGGATATGAGCATCACAAGTGAAACCGATGATAGGATGACATCCAAATTTGACATGGATTCGCCAGATGAAGCTAGTGGTGGAGAAATTGTACCACTAAAAAAGGGTCCCTGGACTTCTGCGGAAGATGCGATTTTAGTGGATTACGTCATGACACATGGTGAGGGGAACTGGAATGCTGTCCAGAGGCATTCAGGACTTTCTCGTTGTGGTAAAAGTTGCCGTTTACGGTGGGCAAATCACCTGAGACCAGATTTAAAGAAAGGTGCATTCACTCCAGAGGAAGAGCGGCTGATACTTGAACTGCATGCTAAGATGGGAAACAAATGGGCACGAATGGCTGCTGAGGTTCATACGATCTTTCTATCTTTTTCAGTTACTAATGGTTACTACTACTATTTGCCGCTATCTTTTTCTGTCTTTTCTTAGATAATCATAAGGCATAAATGTCGTCTGCTTCAGTAAATTTATTGAACAATCATGAAGAATCAGTCAAATTGACAGTTCAAGATTTGGTTTTGGACTTTGGCACCAAAGCTGTTCCTTGTTTTACACTTGCATTTCTAATGTACAGTATTGCAGTAAATTGACCTTTGTGTCATTTTCTTGAACAAAAAATTAGGGGGAAATCATATTTAGTATCTTTTGGTTTTTTCGTAAAATCGTCAAATTAAATATCTTTAACTGGCATCCTTTGTTTATCTTTTTATTCCATATTGTTGGATGTCCTACCCCCGATAAATTCAAAGGTCTCTGCCATTCCTGTGGACAGAATCCACATCTCACTCCTTCCAGACAATGTCTAGTAGTCCGTACTCCTTTTATTACTCCCTTCATCAAATTTTATGTAGTTAACTTCCTTTTTTGTCTATACTTTCCTTTTTAGTCTACACCAGAAAGAATGACAAATTTCTATGTTTGGAAACAATGTAACTTTAAACTTCCTCTTTTTAACCTTAATGAGGTGATTAATTACTACAGAAATGTCTATGGCTTGTTTTATGCCTCAACTCTTCAAGTTTCAAAAGTCTTTTTCTAAACTCTATGCCCAATCAAACAACATCATCAGCTGAAATGGGATGGAGGGAGTTAATTAGTACTCCCACCGCCCAATTTATGTGGAATTGTTCGACTTGACACAAAGTTTAAGAAAAAAAGAAGACTTTAAAATTTGTTGTCTAAAATAAATCTCAGGTATTTGTGTGCCTATAAATCATTTCACCAAGGATAAAATGAGAATTCTAAAGTTAAGTTGTTTCTAATTATAAAAAAGTGACATTTTTTTTTTGGACAAACTAAAAAGGAAAGTATTCCACATAAATTGGGACAAAGGGAGTACTTTTTTTATCAGTTCGTCGTCTAATTATGAGTTTCTGCTTACCTTCACATTTTCAGCTGTGTTAGCGGACCTTGATCTGTTCAATCTCTTTTAATCAGATTTATCTTTTCTTTTCTGTATCTCCCACTTGTAATCATTCTATCCCTAATTCTATATTTTTTTCTTCCTTTTTTGTCAACTTTTTTGTTATCATATGAAATTATAATATGTAATCCTCAATTGAACTACAATTTACGACTGCAGTCTGTAAAAAACTGTAACATCCTCACTGAAAAGGAGGATACAAAATTGTGACAAACTATGCTCTTCATAAAACCCGTCCTGATTGTTGGTCCCTCTTTTTGGACTGGAAATTGGACTACCAAATTATTTATGAAAGAACTGACAACTGAGCTAACATTGGCAGTCATCAATAGCATCAGTCATGACAATAGGCTGTCTCTGGTGCCAGCAGGAGGGTCTTTAAATAGAAAACTCTCAGTTGGCACTTAACCTCCAGAGATCAGAAGAAAAGCCCTCATTTCCTACTTCCTACATAGCCCTTGTTTAAAATCATCCATAGTTCTCGTTGACACTTAATGTTGTGTAATCAAATGTTGTGTAATCAAATCCCTCCTGTTTATTGATACCAATAGGACGTCTATTTAATTTGCTATGTTACTTGAGCTACATTTTCTTCTTTAAATACTGGTCAGGATATGAAATGAACCTGTTTCGCTTATTTATGTCGATTAGACTCATTTTTGGAATTCAAATGGACTCAGATTAATCTATTATTTTAAAATGAGACTTTAATATTTAGAAATATAAAAATATTACTTCGAGATGCAAATTTCTTATTTCAAAATGATGAAAAAATGTACTTAAAATCCTAATGAAGATTGTTTTGTTAACTCCTCTAAGTATAATAGGACTAACACTTCAGGACACGGGTTCTGGGCCTTAGAGATCCGAAATACTACATCTTCTCAGATAGGCATTGCATTAGGTTGATAATGTGAACAGTGTATGGCCATACCCTCATAGTTTTTGCCGATCAGGCTCTTTTTGGCAATTGTTTTTCTATTCTCTTTAACTAGAAGTCTGGAACTAGTCATTGACTTCAACTTTTGTTCTCTGAAGTATCTTGCTACTTCTTTTTCTAGTTGTTTTGCTCTATGTTCAACACTAGGGAGTGCCTAAAATCCACCTAACTATGCCATGATCAGAAGAGATATGACATGGATTTAGAGATTTATACCGCCTTAAAAGTTTCCAGAATCCAAGATGTAAATGGTTTCTAGCTCAATGAAACTTAACGCAGCATCAAGTCATATCTACTTTAACAGATTTATACTATGTTTATCATACACTTGGTATTGTCCCTTGACCCGTACAGGAGAAATAAACAAAAGTGTTTGCCTGGTAAAAAGGTGAGAAGTCAAGTTACAAATAATGAACGCCACATTGTCAGAGCCCCTTTCTCCTAAGATGATTTTCTCTATACTATCCAGTGTCACTTGTAATAGTCCTAGTTACATTCTTCCATCATCTTGATACACATGATTATGCTTTGGCCCTTGGGTGATATGTGCAGTATAGCTTGTGCGATAATGAATAGTGCTTCTGTTCTTGGTAGAATTTATACTTCTTTTAGTACTTCTCATTTTTAAAAAAGTCTCATGGCTTTTAAGAATCTGTCTTTAACTCTTATTTGGTCCCGGCTTATCTGTCCAACTTTTACTTTAGGTTCTCCCACAGCTCATAGTACTTCAATACTCTAGTATGGAAAAAAACACTATGCATGCACATTTACTAGAAAAGGTTTTCCACATTTAGACCCCCTTCTATATAAATACCATAATTTCAACTTTTATCGCAATAACAATTAAAGAAACAGTTATATTGGAAGTGTGGTATCTTCAAATTCTCAGCTGTGTAATCGGTTGTATATGATTAATATTAACTTTTTTATGCCCTTTCTGCCCTTTCAGTTACCTGGGCGCACAGATAATGAGATAAAGAATTACTGGAACACCAGAATAAAGAGACGACAGCGTGCAGGCTTGCCAATTTACCCTCCAGATATTTCTTTCATGGCAAGTCAGAACAAACAAAATGATGAGTTGGGTGCATTCTCTTCTGCAAACGCACAAAATCCTAATGTATTGGGAATCAACAATTTTGAGATTCCTGCTGTGGAGTTCAAAAATTTGGAATTCAATCATCTGTTGTATCCACCACCACTTCGTGAAATTCCCGTAAGTAGTACGTATTTCCTTTCTACAATGCATCCCTCAAAGCGTATACGAGGATCAGAATCCGTGTTCTCCAGTTCAAATGGTGATCTTCTCCTCGCCTCCTTGCAATACCAGAATGGTGGTTCTTTGGTTGCTCAACCCTTGGGGTTTTCTTCATATAATCATAATTTAACGTATGATGATCACCGATCATTATCAAGTGTAACTCCGGGCATCACTGCCTGTTTAAATAGCAACTCCTCTTCTTCAGAGCCCACATGGGCAATGAAGCTGGAGCTCCCTTCACTCCAAAATCAGACAGCAAACTGGGGCTCGCCTTCTTCCCCTCTTCCTTCATTAGAGTCTGTTGATATTCTGATACAATCCCCTCTAGCTGGACACAGTGAATCCTGTAGTCTCTCACCTAGAGACAGTGGTCTGCTGGATGCTGTGCTTTATGAATCCCAAACTATGAAAACTTCAAACAATAACTCACACCAAGGGAAGGAGACATCTGGTGATGCAGTCAATAATTCATGTCCAGATCTCAAAGGATGGGAAACTTCTGGGGATACATTCTCTCCTTTACATCATTTATCTGCATCAGTGTTTAGTGAGTATGCCCCATTCAATGAAATCTCATTATATGAGTTCCCATCAATGACCACAATGCCAGGTGAGAATGGTTTATTTACTGTTTTCTCCTGATTGTCTGCGTAATTGAACTTTATTGTTTTTCTATAATTGGATTCTTCCATGATGTGAAGGATGCAAGATTAAGCAAGAGATTGACGATTTAGCCCCCATGGACGAGAAAGTTGACACGTTGAACCAGACGATCTTGTCCACCCCCAAGACACAGCATCCCAAGAACCATATGGCATTGAACGATGCTTTAGGTTGTGACTGTTTGGATGATTGTGCCTGGGATTGCAAGCAAATCCATGCAGTAGCCACATCATCAGGAAAAGCTTGTGGACGCAATTCTTGTTCTTGGGATGCCATGTCTACCGTGTAATCAACAACCCAAATGAGATTATGGTACTTTTAAAGTTTTGATAACGTCTTTTGACACAAAACTTAGTTATCTCAGCTATTAAATGACAATGAAATACCATGTAATATTTTCTGTAAGCTGGAAACACTTCTGCATGTTCCTCTGTTCATTGATTTAGGCAATCTAGAGACAAAAACAATGAAAGATTTTTTTTTCTTCTTGTGGCATCAAGTTGATTGTAGTTTTCATGATTAAGCAACATGGATAGTGAGCATTTATGTAGCCTCCTCAACTTGCTTTGATATTGAGGGATAGTTGTTTGCTGTTGTAAATCAACTGTGGTTTGGCAAGGTTTGCAGAAAGTACTTGTGTGAGACATTTAAGCTGTACCTGATGCCCTACTACATGCAGCTTAGATGCACGAATTGGTGTAGGTGAAGCCTAAGAGTCTGACCTCTGGACCTGATTTTCTGACAAAAAAGTTTGTTTGCAATAAATTTTAAAGTGATTGAATATAAACTGCAATCACAAATGAAATATTATAACCATAAGTTGAGATTTTCTTAAGAAATGCATTACCTTTTATATAGGGTAGAGTTCTGGATGTCTACAAATTTTGTCACAACTTTAAAGGGTATATGCTAGCTTTCTATTCTTCGATATTCCATATTCTTAAGTAGCTCTCCCACGGGTGCAATGACTTCCTGTGCATAGATGCATTAGTTCTAAGAAACGAAAAGTGAAAAACACGTTTAAGAGTATTTTGGTTTTTGAGTTTTACTATCTTAGCTATCACCAAAATTATTAATTGTTTGTGTTTAATACCTGAACTTTCAGGTAGATAAAGTGAACAATGAATAACTAAGATTTGTTTTGATAAATAGCTTTTAATAGTTCAAATAAAAAAACCCCCCACAACTGATAAATCGGGAACGAAAGCCAAAAAAAAAACGTATACTTTAGCGGTGTTGTTTACCATTACCTTATTAATTCGTCATAAAAGGTAACTAGGGACTGATAGAAACTAGAAACTCAAACCTAAGTTCACAACTTCGAAAAATATTCCATATCCAAAACTAACACTTGTTCAAAGTAATACGGTTTATGAGTTTCCTACCTTATCATCAACTATTTAGCAAAACGCACCTTAACTATAAATTGTTTGAGTTTCATACCTGAACTTTCAGGTAGGAAAAATGAACAATGAATAGCTTAGGTGTATTTTGATGAATAATTGTTAATAGTTCAAGTAAAAAACTCCAGTCTCATGATAATTTAGGTATGAAAGTCAGAAAAACATGTATACTTTATGGGTGTTTTTTACCATTAACTCATTAATTCGACATAAAAGGTAACTAGAGACTGTCTCATTCTGTGGGAAACTAGAAACTCAAACCTAAGTTCAAAACTTCGAAAAATATCCATCCACCTTTGTCCCTTTTATAAGCTTAAATTACCAAGCTTTTGTTAGTTGCAGAAGTCGAACCCCTAACCTACATTTACATCCATATGTTGAACAAAAGTTTTTGGCACCCAATATCAGGTCCTAGTAAAACTACCGCGTTTGTCACTTATGGTATGATCTATTTGCGCTAAAACTTAAAATTATTTGATTTGCTATAAACAAAGGTACCAAGCATAATTCCATTAAGTGAGTCAGTAGGATTTACACTGACCTTTGACATAGCTATATATCCAAGTGACTTACCATATCTAGCGCTCTCCCTCAGTAAGATGGCATAACTACTAAACTCCACTCTGAAATTGTGTGAAGCTTTTTTTCAGTTCAGCGGTTGTATTTTTCTACAAGGAATTCATTGCATTAGCAGGACTATTAACATTCGGAGTAGTTCATAATCTTTAATTTTCTTTTACTTCCGACGACTACAGTAAATTTTGAACTTCCAATAGGTTCAAAGACTGACTACACATTTGGATAAATTGAAGGTTTAAATAACACAAGATCAAACCTCAGAATAAGGCAAATCGGCAATGCTCAAGCCTAAATCTCCATTGCCACTACGCAAATAGACATGAGAAAAAGAACCAACTAAACAACTCATATCAACACATGAATCAACTCGTTTCTCCCTGTCAGCTGCTCATGTCTTACTTCAACAGCTTAAATAACAGGTCCTAACATTATGCGAGAGGCTTTATAATAAATGTGAACACTACAACCAATAAAAGTTTGAAGCTAAGAAAGAGTTGTCCAGTAAAACGTTTGAAGCTAAAAAAAAAAGGTTGTTTTACAACGTTGCGGCACAACTGCTCCTTGCCATTGTCAATAGACAAAAGCAATTCAGAAATTTGGTACTAAACAAGAGAGAGGCAGCATCCTCTCCTTTTCCTACAAAGCAGCACGGTGTGAAGTACAAACAAGAGAACCCTCCAATTAGGGGTAGAAGTTACAAAGGTAATAATGGCAGCAGCAAAGGTACACTTCCCAGGATCACGCCTTAACCCTAAATTGTCTACTGAAACCAAAACTTGGTGTCAGCGTAAACGATAAAAAACTCGGTATGCAGAAACTTCCAGGATACTGGTATTACAAACAGACCCTTTCGGTGTTTCAGAAAACTATGGTACATTTACCTTCCTGTAACATTTTTAGCAGAACTTCCAATATACAGAACAATAAAATCAGGGTTCTCTATCTAAAATCAGGTCCGCTGCCTTAGCCTCCTGCCATTGGTATCGCCACCATCTGAAAGCTGGGCCCAAACGCTTCTAGACTTTCCGCCTCCACTGCTACAATCATCCTCACAACCAGCAACGGTCTTAAGAAGCTCCGACTGAAGAGAAGGACAGTTCTCTTTAAGGTATTCAAATCCATCTGATTGCATGACAGCTGCAAAAACATTACAACAAATAGATGAGGGGAAACTGCAGTGCAGAGAAAACACACAAAAAACACACCTGCAGGTTGCATATTTCCATATATAACAGTCTTTGACATAGAAAGGCCCGAAATGAACTCCGTTACCAGTTATGGTCAAAACTCAAATTCCATAGGACAAGCAACTCATCAAACAAATGCTCAAGACATTTGGATATCCAGAGGAATATGCACGTCCTTTTGTGACATTCTATAGCATTATGTACCGATGTTATAGATGCTACATGGTGAGTGAGATTTATGGGCTTGATCAGCATTATGGACTTGTTACATTGTCTAGAGAGGTGCAGATCACATATATAGCCTGGGACGATATGCAGCTTCTCGTGTTTGTAAGAAGAAGAGAGGCAGTGAATAAGAACCAAAAAGGTACAGACCAAGAATACATTATAGGAAGAAGCCCTTCATACCCAAGTCTAACTCTTTAATAAAATATCTCTAAGGCCCCTTTTTTTTCCAGTTATCCCAAGAGAACCTCCAGGGTGAGAGAATCCCAAATTAAAGAAGAGAGACATATTTTTTTGCTTAGTTTATGTCCTATCAATCATAAAGTACACGGTCAGCTTCAGGAAAGAAGCATAGTGCCAACTAAATAGGTTTTGGAACAAAAAGAAGGCCAGACAGTCAGCAAAAGGACAGACATGAGAAATGGTTAACTATACAGACCAAGATAGATCTCTAGATTCTGTTGACATGCAAGGGTCCACTTTACTCCACAACTTTCTGCTCAAGAGTCTAGAAAACAAAGAAAATGACAAATAACCTGTCCCCGTATTAAAAAAAAGGGGAAAAAAAGCACCCATCAAGGACAAGGCAGAATGCACAATGTTCATGCTAAACAAACTACCAATTTTCATTTGTTGCAATCCAAGACAAGGAAAATGCACAAATTTCAGTTCAACAGTTCAAAAGAACTGCAGAAATCACTGTAAAATATGGACATTGCAGCAATAGTATCTCTCATACCTGCAAGATTTTCAGCAGCAAACCTAAGGCAAACTGCTTTGAGTTCCGTAGCACGGTAACGGTCAGCTAAAGCAAGAGTTCTGGAAACAGAGTTCACTGAGATATCTTTGCAAAGATGAGATTCGCACACCCGCCTGAGTCTTGTTAAATCGTACCGATCAGCTGCTGCTAGCAGTTTCGCTGTCAATGAGTCAGTCACAGAAAGAGTAGAAGAAGAACTAGTATCCTCTAGCTCTTCTTCTACAAGAGAATCTCTGTATATAAAGTGCAACATAACCTGTTTCATGCCACAAGAATAGGTATATCAAAGAAGGGTGAGCGAGAATTTCATGCTTTGTTTGGAAAATTTTAATCTTTTTCTGCCAAAACATGAAGTTACTTTGGAGAAACAAATACAGCAAGAGAGATGGAGAAATGCCACTATCTGAAGCAATGAGAAATTCCGTCTTCTTCGGCAGCACAAGATAACCCATCTCAAACTAAAATGATTAACAAAAACAAAAAGGAAGAAAACATTGATACTCACTTTAAAGACCCTGGGTTCCATATCTTCGACAACAATCTCCTGCTTATCACCCTCCAGTTCATCAAATAATTCAGTGCGTAATATAGGAGAACGAGCAGTTAATACCAGTTTATGGGCGTGAAAGTTTTCACCAGCCACACTGAAAACAACATCAGAGCCTTCCATATTCTCCAATAGCATTCCAAAGTGTGATCCCATATCAGAATCTGGAACCTGGACTGTCTGTAAGCTTGAACAATCAATTGTAGATCGAACAACTCCCACAGTGCAATTGATTTTCAAACAGTCATCCTTGAGATAATCTGAAGTTTCAAGCAAAGCTCGTCTAAAGAAACGTTTGTATCCCCTGCATACCACATAGATAAACAATATAGCAAATTTTGTCTTATATTTTACCAGAAAATATAAGGCTTAGAGTAAAAGGAAAAAATAAAGGTCGATTATCAAATAGGGCAACCAGCATCAATTGCTAAATGCATAGGGCATATTTGGTAACAGAAAAGACCCTTGTGATGTATCAAAACAGTCAAACTTGAACAAATCACTTTGCCCAAATTTCTTTTTAAAAACATAAATGTGTTGCAACAAAATTAGTTATTAGGCCTAACTTAACACCCAAGTTAGCTCATGAAACATATAATAAGACATCCAATTTCCTCAAATGATGAGGAACATGCTAAACATTTGGGCTGCGAATAAACAGCGGCCCAATTTGGTAAACTAAGATTGGAATCGGTCTAGCTTTGATACCATATTAAAACCAACTTATTTTATTGGATATTACTAAATGCATATACACATAGGGAGCACTAGAACACAGTATGCATCTTATTGTTATTGATAAGTGTAGTGTCCATATCACCGTTTTCCCTTCACTCTGCTCCTTTCTCTCTTTTTCTGATGGAGTAAAAGATTTCGTTGTGGGAATCAAGAAGATGCAAAAGGATAGTACCAGGATATTACAGTTGAGATCC
Source organism: Withania somnifera (assembly GCA_039654485.1). Classification (NCBI taxonomy): domain Eukaryota; kingdom Viridiplantae; phylum Streptophyta; class Magnoliopsida; order Solanales; family Solanaceae; genus Withania; species Withania somnifera. Next base: position 3,701,617 of record JBDJHY010000001.1, on the reverse strand, counting down.
CAAAAGAAAAAGAAAGTATACTAGCTCCTTAATAGTGTAAGCTATTCTAAAGCCACGGAACTAACAACCTGCAATAAGGAAATTCAGGGGTATCTACAGGGATACTCTACTCCTTTCTCTAGTCCTTGTTTTCACACTTTTTCTTGTCAAGTGTTTTTCATCCTTTAGTCAGTCACACTATGTATGAATTGGAAATAATAAACAATGATGCACCTCAATTAAATAAATGAACCATCCACATTCATATTGCTTAAACATTAAGATATGGTTGTATTCCAAAGTAGATAACTAAGTGAAAGTTGTTATATTTAGAAAGAAAAATAAGTTTCAAACTGTAGTAAAAAAATTTATGACCAAGACATCCCTCCAAAGCCAACTCTTAGGACCAACTGCGTAAAACTCGAGGATAATGGGCCCGCCCGTCTACCCATCTCCACTTAAATATCTGACTTAATTCGCTTGTCGGAGGGCTTGAGCCGGTGACTTAAGTCACAAGTCCCTTAACCTTTGCCGACAGATTAATCATGACAAAGTTTTATTAGCCTTGCAGCTCTTCCCTTTCCAACCCCTTAATGTTTTCTTATCAGAAGTAAATTTACATGAGTACCTGAAATCCACATATCACCACATTTCTGCTAGACATATTGTTACTTATCAAGATAATTGCCATATCCTCTCAGAAAAAAAAGAAGAAAAAAGACCAACTAATCTGCTAAGCTTAACTTACACCAGAAAGTCTGCAGAGCCTATTAGTTGTCCACCATGAAATTACAGAAATGCATCTAAATACTGAAAGTCTTGAACACAAATTTTCAAACTCAACGAAATCCCAATCGGGGAAATGACCCTAGATAGAAAGACGTGGAGGACGAGTATTAGGGTAGTAGGTTAGTATGTTTGGGTTAGTTTTTATTGGGTGATAGGTTTGCTGTCATAGGGGCTTCAGAGTCATATAGGTTTGCTGTCATAGGGGCTTCAGAGTCATAGTACCGTAGGTGTAGAGCCTGTCTCCAAGATTTTTGGGTAAGTTTGTTGCTTCATATAGTGTGAGTTGACTAATATTTGTTGATACCCTTGAATTTATTGTTATCTTATTGTTTTTTCTTCTCATTATGCAGTGTCAGTATATTAGGCGTTTTTTAATATTTTATATTTTATATTTTTGTATTTTATATTTTTTATATTGTATTGTCTTGAGTCGAAGGCCTTTCGGAAACAACCTCTTACCTGACTCCTAGGTAGTGGTATGAACTACGTACATTCTACCCTCCCCAAACCCCAAGGGGTGTGGGAGTATACTGGGTATGTTGGTCCCAATCGAATGCTGTCTAAGTGAGCTTACCAAAGCATAGTCAGTTCTGAACCCCACTATAAAAAGGAGCGCTGCAATAGGTAAACAGACAGCATAAGAACATCTTAACTACAGTTAATACTCCGAATAGCAAATCTGAATAAAGTGGATGGAAACATAATTATAGCCAACCCCAACTAATTTCTTTGGCAAGTTCACATAAGGCAAAGGAGGTTGATCATTTTGGGACGATAGTGGAGAAATAGAGGCATGCTTGATTTACAACAACAACAACAACAACAATACACAGTGCAATCCCACAAGTGTGGGGTTTAAACAACATACTTGGTTTGATTGAACAAAATTCTAATCGACACAAGTGGAACTAATACGTCCCAGAAGGCTCATAAATAGCAGCTACAACAGCAGATCTTTCACATAAACCAATAGAATAAAACAACTAACAATAAAGCACGAAACCGCCGCAAATTAAAGCTAAATCACATAAGCTAAGGAAATCAAAAATTCTGTCAATTTACCATTGCATTGGAGCTTGCTATCAAATTAAAACTAAGTTAATTCAATATTAAAACATGAAATTCACTGCAAATTAAAACTAAATTACATAAGCTAAAAAGATCAAAATGTTCTATCACTTTATCATTGCCCCAAGCCTCGCCGTCAAATTAAAACAAAGTTAAAAAATTGACCGCACATTAAAGCTAAATTACAACAACAACCCAGTATGACCCACAAGTGTGGTCTAAGGAGGGTAGTGTAAAGTGTACCTTTACTGAGGTTGTTTCCGATAGACCTTCAGTTTAAATGATACTCCCACCAGACCACTTGTCATTTTTTTTGCATACTCATTAAGAAAAGCATTACTCCCTCAGTCCCAATTAATTTATATGATGCACTTTGACTGGACACGGAGTTTAAGAAATATGGTAAGACTTCTGAAATGGAAGGTCTAAAATAAGTGGTAGGTGTTTGTGCGGCTATAAATCATCTCGGTAAAATCGACATTTTAAAGGTAAATTGTTACTAAATATATAAATGTGTCATTTTTTTGGACTAATGAGAAAGGAAAGTGTGTCATAGAAATTGGGACAGAGAAAGTAGACCGAAAATAACTTGACTAAATTATCCTTATTTGTTACTCATTTCTAGTTAATATTTTTTTCTTTTGCACCACCATATAAATGTGAAAACAAACAACAAATTATGTCTTGATTTTCTAAATGACAACTATTATGGATCATCTACTTGCACTAAGGATAGCAAGTGAAGTGGCCCAAAGGCCCTCTGCCAAACAGATCAAAGAAAAAGGATATAGATGCGGGAGCAATCACAATAACAAATCAATCAAAATGGCAAGTGTTACGCACCGAACAGTAGAAAGAACAATAACAAAAATTAATAATGCAATAATCCGCTCATAAAATAACAGTGAGAGCCAAAATCAAAGATCAAGGAATTACAAGCAGTCAAGCACAAATAAAAGCTAAATAACATAAACCAAAAAAAATAAAACATTTTTTTCAATTCACCATTTCCCCTAAACTTGTTCATCATATTAAAACTAAGTTCATCGGATTTAGAAAAAAATTTACCACATGCGATATTTCAACGTATATGGACCACTTTCAAGTGATCGATCAAAATGATTATGAACCGTATGTTTCCCTTTACCACTCTGATCAACCAACGTCAACTCAAACAAAGCCCAAACATTTGTTCTTTCGCTCGCTAAAGCAATAATAACCGCTACATACAAATTATCATCCGAGTTTTGATGCCCATCAGGATAGAAATAAATTGCCCTTTGATGACCACCAGCGGTGAAATTATCACTCACCAAGTGTTTTCCAACTCCTATTACTTTAGCCAGTGAATACCCTTGAATCACGAACCAGTGTGAACCATTTAAGGTTTTTGTTACGGACTGGGAACTTTTTCGACGGAGATTCATGCAAGGAGAAAGGAGAAGGGACTTGGAGGAAATTAGTTGGAAAGACTGGGGTGAAAAAGAAGATTGACAAGACAATTTTGTTAGGGTTTTCGTGCAGAGATTGATGGTAGAAATGGTTAGACTGGAATTAATTGGGTGGTGTTTGATCTTTCGTAGGATTAGACCAAGGGTAATTTGACTAAATTATCCTTATTTAATACTCATCTCTATTTAATGCTTCTTTCTTTTGCACCAACATATTGACATTTCTCTATATTTATGACTAAGGGAAAATGTGCAAACAAATTAGTTATGTCTTGATTTTCTAAAATAATAAGTATTATGGACTATCAACTTTTAGTAAGGATGACAAGTAAAGTGGTCCGAAGGGAGTACCTGCCAAACATATTGGAAAAAATAATGAATACATGTACCGGAGCAATCACAACAACAAATTATCCAAATGGAAAGCGTTACACACCAAACAATATAAAGAACAATGCTGAAAACGAAATAATGTAATAATCAGCGCAGGAAACACTAGTGAAAGCCGAAACCAAAGATCAAGGGACTACAAGCACAAATAAAAGCTAAATTACATAAGCTAAAAAATAAAAAATTTACGTCAATTGACCATTGCCCCCAAGGCTCGCCTTCAAATTAAAACTGAATTACAGGATTTAGAAAAAAATTAACACAAGTTGACGCGATATTGCAACGTATAAGAACTACTTTCAAGTGACCAATCAAAATGACTATAAACCTTATGTTTCCTTTGCCACTCTGATCAACTGCATCAATTCAAATCGAATGAAACAACTAAAATCAACAATAAAGCTCTGCAAATTAAAGCTACAATACATGTGCTTAAAAAGAATCAAAATATTCTATCAATTCATTATTGCCCCAAGGCTCGCCATCAAATTAAAACTAAGTTAATTCAAGAATTAATCATGACCTTCACTACAAATTAAAGCTAAATTGCATAATCTAATATCACTTAAAACTTATAATTAACGATTTGTAATTGAAAACTAATAAGTTTACAGGATTTAGCAAAAATTACCACATGCTACCGCGGTATTTTAACGTATATGGACCACTTTCAAGTGACCGATCAAAATGACTATGAACCTTATGTTTCCCTTTACCACTCTGATCAACAAGCGTCAATTCAAACAAAGCCCTAACATCCGTTCCTTCACTCGCTAAAGCAATAAAAACCGATACATAAGTCGAATTATCCTCCGGATTTTTCCCATCAGGGTAGAAATAAATCGCCCATTGATGACCACCAACGGTGAAATTATCACTCGCTATATGTTTTCCAATCCCCATTCCTTTAGCTAATGAATACCCTTGAATCACGAACCGGTGTGAACCGTTTACGGTTTCCGTTACGGACCGGGAACTTGTTGGCCGGTTTAAAGGGCTTGCGTTTTTGTCGGAGACGTGAGTGATTATTGGTGGCTCCGACATTGTGAAATGTGCTAAATTTCGTAATTAGGGTTTGGGAAAGGGGAAATTCATGGAGGAGGGGATTAATTGGTAAGATTGTGAAGAAATTTTGTTAGGTTTTTTGGATTTTGTTGAAGAAATTGATCTTTCGAGTGGGGGGGCGGGAGGAATATGGAAAGTTTTACATGTATGAAATGAAGTGTCTGAAATGAGTTTTTGCAACAATATAGTTGATAGAACCTCATAGAGTAATACGAAAAAAATAAAATATATAAAAAATTTTAACAGTATAAATATAATGTATAATAGCGTACATTAAAATTTTATATTTCACTAACATCATATAACTTTTACAGCGACAGCTTTGCAGTAGCTAAGCAAAGAAATAAGACATTATGATCGGTTGCATAACGGTTAGTGCTAATCGTTACTCGCTTGATTATCTTTTACGTATCATTATATGATTCAATCATACGTGTCCAGTTATGTATCTTGAATAACTTTTATTATTCTACACATGTCATAATTTGATTTGGTGATGTGTCTTAATTGATTTTTACTTTATATATTGATAGATTGTTGCCTTAAATAAAAATTGTCCAAGCACCATATTTTTTATTTGTTGTATGGAAATTTTTAAGCTATAAACATGTTATTATTAATGGTTAGATTAAATATTTATTGATACTTGATGTTTATATTAGATCGTGTACATTTAATATAGATAATTGATTTAGCGAAAAGGGGCCAAAAATACCTTACAAGTATTAAAATGGTTTTAAAATACCCTCTATATATTTTAGGCTTTAAAATATATTTTTTTTTTTGTTCATCTATTTGGCTTAACTTTACCACTACTACTAACAATTCTTTTTCAAATATTAATTAACTTTTTTATTTATGAATGTGCCAACTTTTCATTAGTTGAGTTTTTACTTAATCCAAACCTATTAAAACCACAAGTCGACCCCAATATCCACAATTAAAACCCCACCCAGTAGCAACCTTAGTAAATCACGTCAGTAAACCACCCCACTCCCCTGCCATCTCTTGTCGGCAATCACACAAAAAACACACCTTTTAGCATTTTGACAGACACCTTTAAATAGATTCGAGTTCAAGTTAAATACATTACTAGATTGTACAATTCAAGACTTGATAGTTCAAGAACTCATAAATAAAGCATCAATCTTTGGGAGTTTTCAGTGCATACCAATGTGTATGTGTGAATTGAGGTTATAGAGTTTCAATGTTAGTTCAATACCATGACAATATCAATAAGTGATGTAAAATAGTGGACATCGCATATTAATAAAAAAATAAATGACAAAATAAATACAAAAATTCTAAATCTCAAAAACTACTACATCAAATATCTAAAAGCCTCTAAACAGCCAAATACTATGATGCTAGAACAAGTTCATAACTAACCTTAGAAAAAAAAATAACAAGAAAATAGTCTCAAGCTCTAATGGGATAAATAAACCAAATAAAATCAGCCCCGCCTTCATGGAAATTAACCAATTTCTATCTGTAGTCTCAACTACAAAATATGCGGTCAGTATATTGAATATACTGAGTATACAGAAAGGCAACATGAACATAATATATCAAAAATGCTCAATAATTTATATATCATGAACCGGGCTATGCAGTGTATGCACCGACCTGATTTTGACTCTCAACGTCAGTAAGCAATAATATGTAGGAATATCATTCATTAGTAAACTTCAATTCTCTATCATACTACTGACCCAAATCTCAACCAACAAAAACAAGACGATATCTGTTGAATAAGCACTTGATATTGTGCTAAATATAGCTCAGCGGCTGCCGCCAGTGCCTTTGCCTGTTCACCAAGTTTTGGGTAAAGTCTTGGCCGAAGATATCACTGCGCCTGACCCTCTTCCTCCATATCCCGCATCTATTAAGGTACTTAAATTTTTTTTCTCGCACATATATACTAGTTTATCAATTAACTATTGCTCCGTATTTATTGTCTTGAGCCGTGCATCTTTCGAGTCAGCTAGTGGTATGGACTGTGTACACTTTACCCTCCCAGACCCTCACATTGTGGGAATGTTGTTGTCATTGTTGTAAGTATTGCTCCGTATTGGTGATATATATGTTGTACCTCCTCCTTTTAATCCCGATCAAAGTGCCACACCCTTAAGAAATGTTTAATTAGAGGTGTATTTTGCTAAATTAAGCTTATTAATGATGCTTTGAAACTCTAAATTTGACTATGACTGCTTTATGCAGTTATTTAATACTAAGAAGTCATTTGGTATGTGACATTAGGAAAATAATTTTGGATAAAATTTGAAATTAACTTTATCAATTGGGTATAGATGTTGTACTCCCTCCGTGTTATATTATTTGACCCCGATCAACGTGCCACACCCTTAATAAAAAATTAAGAGTTGTATTTTACTAATCTTATTAATGATGCTCTGGAATTCTAAATTTGACTAGTATTGCTTTATATAGTTATTTTTTACTAAGGGATCCTTTGGTATGTGCGATAAGGAAAATAATTCTAGGAGAAAATTTGGGATTAATTTGATTCTATGTGTAGTATGAGGTATTAATTAATTTCGTGATTGTTTATCCCACCATTTGTACTAAATGACGGGATTACTATCATCCTCCTCTATATCCCATATCAATTAAGGTATTTTTCACTCGTATGTACTATTTTATCAATTGGGTAATGCTCCATTCTGTTTATGTATATATGTTGTACTCCCTCCATTTTATATTATTCGACCCCATTTAAGGCACCATACCCTTAATAAAATTTTAATTAGAGATGTATTTTACTAAATTAATGCCTTGTAACTCTAAATTTTTCTACTACTACCACCACTTGATGGAGTTATTTAATACTAAGAGGTTGTTGGGTATGTGAGATTAAGAAAAATAATCCTAGGAGAAAATTTGGGATTAACTTTCTCCAATGTTTGGTGTGATGTATTAATTAATTTTGAGACTATTTTATCCCTCCATTCTTATTAAAATGGTGGGATTATGAATATTCCTGCTTATCCCATTTATTGCTTCTTGTAGCCCGCTAGTACTATAATTTGGGGATAGGCTACATCTGTTATTATTTGCTGTTTTTTACTTCCCATTATACCTTGTTCTTGTATTTTGCTTGTTTTAAATTATATTGTATTGAGCCGAGGGTCTTTCGAAACAACACGTCTACCTAATTTAAGGTAGTGGTATGGACTACGTACATTTGACCCTCCCCAGGCCCCATTTTGTGGGAATATACTGGATATGTTATTGTTATTTATCCGATCCAGTGTACCTAACTACCCTAAGGGTAGTATGGAAAAAAGTAATAGAACTTTCTTGATTTACTAAAATGGATAGTAAACTGTAGCATCTACTTTTGGTATAGGGGCTAAGTAAAATTAAACAAATGGAGTACATGTGAATGTACATCAATCTTGAAATTATGTCTTGAGTTCACTGGGAAAGTTGTTATCCTTATTGAGTCAATGCAATTTTTATGCCATTATTCCTAGGTTGGGTGCCTAGACTCTTTTAGGGATGGAAAGGTTAGGTGGCGAAGGAAGGATGATTGTTGGGATATGGACACCTTGATGATTAAGAGGCTGCCACCATTTGACTGATAGTATTCGGAGTTCCAAATTTGGTGGCCTTTTGACTGCTCCCATTTAAATGGTTTTTTTTGTTTCCCTCCCAGTGTCCGGTACCCACATTGGAGCGCAACTAAATTCGAATTCATGTCGGAAAGTTTCACATTGGGTTTAAGCAGTCCCTAATAAAGGCGACTCCGTACACAAGGAGACTTGAGCTCGAAGGCTCTGATTAAGGATGAAGGAGTACTTACCACTCCGTCACAACCCTTGTTGGTATTTAAATGGGTTTTCATCTACCCTTCACTCTTGAATCAATGATTAACAAGGCATTGTTAAAAAAGAATCAAGAGAAAAAAGAAAGAATCTGGATTGGCTCTGGAAGCAATTCCGGGAGGGCCTTATGAAAATTTAGAAATCAGACGTTTTGACAGATTAAAAGATCCTAAATGGAGTGATTTTATTGATTTATTAGTAAAAACCTTCTCCAACTTTTGATTTGTCGAACAAGAACTTTATGTGAGAGTTGAAGTTTTGTTTTCCGTCCGAATTGCATGTGTAAGCATGCCACCAACATTCATCTTGAGATTGGATTGAATCTCCGTCATGGTTAGATGGAATTGGTACAGAAAATGGACTTTGAGGCTAATCTGGCCTAAAAAATATAGCTCGTGTGGTTAAGATTGTGGAAGATCTCAAGGAGATAAAAACTCATTCAATCAACGAATGTGTGACACTTAACAACAATATTAACTATGCCTATATGAATCTTCTATAGACTAGTTTTCTTTATTCGGCCCCAAAAATGTTTTTTTCATAAAAAGCAATCAATCATAGTCCATGATAAAGGCGG
>JBDJHY010000001.1:3644785-3655484 GCA_039654485.1 Withania somnifera | reverse complement strand
GACCACCCTGGGCTTTGTTTTGCAGGCATTCATCGCTGGGCAATACTACCTACTACAGAACACGTCTCGGAGCTCACGTTTTGGTAAAGTTCTTTTATTAACTCATCAACCATCATGAATAATGTAACATGCGAGCATCGCAATGCATGAGAAAATAGCAGTGTAATACACGCACCTCGACCATTCCATTAAAATAACTGCTACCTTCCTCCTGTACATGGGTAGATTGTGGCTTCAAGTTCCAGATTATATGACAGTTTAATTGATCAACTAGGTCCGAAATCTATTAAAAAAATTTAACACGTAAAAGGTCCGACGAGCATGAGAAATTTTGTAAATTTCTGGGTTTAGAATGCTCCTGTTTACTTCACCGAATTGTAGTTTATGTAAACACAATACATAGATACAATATCATCAAAATAAGACTATAAAGCAAGATGGGAGATAGCAACAAATCAACGATAAATGACGATGTAGTAGCATATGCGCACACAACAGTTGTGGGCTGATCAATTTGGCCGGGGTATTCACTGCCATCCTGTAAAATGTTGAAGGTAGTGTTTGAGAGCATCACATGGACGTCCAACAGTTCAGGTTTGGTAGAATTCGGATGGATTGAAGGCGTTACTTTTGTTGGGATTTATGTTTCACCCAACAGAAGAAGTATTCTATGATCTTTCTAATAATAAATAGCATAACCAAGATGTATGACCTATAAAGTGTGCCGAATATTAAACCGATACTTACTTATCGAACCGTGAACACAGTTCTTGAAGCGAAGCCGGATGGACAAATATTGTATAAAACGATGTATCAGACCCTATTTATATACTTTCAGCCCAATCCAAATAGGATACTTTTCCCAATCCAAAGAGGAAACCTTTTCCAATCTAAATAGGAAACCTTTTCCAATCCAAACAGAAACCTTTCCCAATTCCCTTTAGGATTTTGAGTTCTAGTTAATTTAGGTATTTTAGAGATCACTGAATTAATTTTCAGAGACTTCTAATTATGAAAATAATTGACAATAACTTAATTTGAATTATTCTTAATATAATAAATTACAAATTATTTCACTAGAAATTCGTAATTGCACTCCTCCATTTAATTTCATTCCCTATTAAACACTTACGTAATTCTCCATGTTAAGATTACAGCTATTAATTAATAAATTAAATTACTGATGAATTTAATTTAATAATTAATTTTCTTTTAGAGTCATGCTTAACTTATTTCACATGTCGGATTTATAAATCTATCGGTCGGGTTTACTTATGAAAACTTATAAGCTCCTCATAAAATGCGTATTATCAATCTCTATACTAAGACATAGATTCTATCAACTAACTTATTATTTCACCAATATATATTCATTATCATCAACTTACCTGGCATTTCGATCCATCTCAGAATCTCATCTTTCAATAAGTCAAAACGATAACAAATATATACAGCTCATAACAGTTATATCAAGATTAAGAATATAAGTATATTTAATAGTTTAGAGAGTATGTTTTATCAGTCAGTTCAAAAACATCTATATCTTCTTGGTCCAATTCAAAACCTACAAAATGTACTAGCACGAGAAGTTAGAACTATACCATTCTCGCAATCAAGAGAAATTACATTTAATCGGGTGCTACAATCAATCTGGTGGTTTGTCCAAATTTCCATCTACGATTGTGAAGCTAAACTTTAACTTATAAGAACCGACGATTTAGTTTTCTGTGTATAAGCTCAAACTCTATAAACTAAATCATCTGTTATATAAGTTGAGGACACATAATATGACAAAATGATTTATGTAATATAACACTTTATTGATTCGAATAAATAAATAAACAATACTATATCAAAACTGCATGGTTAATAGTATACCCCAACAGAATCTTCCTTCTTTCCTTTTTTTATTAAAAAATTCTGAAGATAATTGGCAATTGAATCTCAGTCCACATTGTCCAGATATAACAGTAAAATCTCTCTAGACACTCACTGAAAATGGACTTTTATGCAGATAGCATTGCTTGCATATTATTCACAGTGCATTTCTATTGAAAAGGTGAAAAAACAGGTAAGGCTAATTTCTAAGCATATAAAAGGTTAAATACCAAAATTTTCTTGTGGAGTTATCTTGACAGTTGGCCAATATTTCCTTGGGTTCGATGAGATTGGAATTAAGACTCTGGAAGATGAGAGTTTAAATCCCAACATACGCAAAAAAGTTGGTTGGTCTTTCCCAGTCTACCTAAGCTAGGCGGAGTTATCCGGTGGGTAGTCGCCTGCGAGTTCGTCCCGACACCATCTTTTTCCGAAGAGTATATAAACAAAATAAAAGGGAGAGAACTGCGATCTCTGAAAGCTGACTTTTTTCCTGTCCCAAAAAGAATCGTGTCCCAAACTGCACCCCGCCCATCAAGAAAAGTATCTCAATCATTACCTTTTCCTCGAGTATCAAAATAACTAGAGAATTCAAACCGGGTGAATTTTCTGTTTGCCTTGGGTGGCTCAACGACAATAGATGTGTAATGTTGAACACGTAATGATGTGACTTCTTTTCATAAAATCAGATATTCAGGTATTCTTTGTTTTCTTAATCACTTATCGTCTTATTCTTCAGTTGAAAAATTTTCATGTTTATGTTAGGCGACCATGAAATTTTGCATGTTTACATATGGAAACTATGGAATTTTGCCTTTGCAGTGCACTAACAACCATCCATCTTACTTCACATAGGTTACGCCTTCTGCGATGCTCTCACGTGCTGCAGCTGGAATAAGAGGATCAACATTGGTAAGGACAGAAGTCCTAACTATTGTATTTTTACTATCATGCACCACAAACCACACCAACACGAATCAGCCAATTGTTTAGTCATATTGTTGATAAGCGCAGCTTAAAATTGTGCCTTTGACTAACACAAAGGGAAGGCATTTGTGGTTTTAGACCTTGAGACTACTACAGTAAGATCTATACCTTGACTAAACCAAAAAGACAATAAATTTGTACAAGCTTATACTTTGAGTTGAATAACACCAGGTCACTGAGTTGACATACTGAGCTAAACATCCATTTTCTCAGGCACGTTGTGCTATAATTACTTGGATTAATATGTAAAAGTTGATTTTCAGACAGTTTAATTTTAATATACTTTTGATGAAGCTTATGGCATCTTAGAGCTAGAACAGTTCTGCTGCAAGTTTATGTGAAGTGTCTGTATATTTCTCCTAAAACGTATTTTGAGCAAGTGCAAAATCATTGAGCTGAAGAGGCTTCGATTATTTTTATAGGTCTTGACATGGTTTTAGTTTTTACTCTACTCTTTCACCTTATCATTTGAAATTAACTCAAAATTCGGGTTGCGAGTTTATCAGTTGTGTTATGATAGGATCCTCTATATAGGGACAAGATATTGGCTTACCTGCAAAGATTCTGTCTTTGGACTCTCAGTCTTCCACTTGACTTAACTCCTTTGCTAAACAAGTCAAATTTGAGTGTTGAGTTTTAAAATGATGGTTCCTCTTTCATTTTCACTGAACTCCGTTACCTAATCAGATCGAACTGAGTGTTAAGTTTCAGAACAGTGGTTGTCTTGTCATCTGTTTATTCATCCTCTCTCCCTAATCCAATGATCTCTACTTTTCTCCGTGTGTGTTGATTTTACTGTACATTCATGTTTTAGGTATATAATACCTCTGGCAACAGGCATCACGCTTCTGTTTACACTTCTATAGTTGAAAGAAATGGGAAGAGAATTGTGAAAATTTGACAGTGAATTACAACTAGTGGAAATTTTTGGTGTTTGAACTATTAGGGAGAGCATACTTTTATTACTTAATTATATTCTATACACTCCCCCATGTGTGGTGCCTGAGACTTTTTTTTCATGGGCGAAGCACGTAGAGATTCTTTTTGATAATGAGTGGTTGTGAGATTCGATCCCAAAGACCCGTTCCTACTCTAATACCTTGTTAAGAAATGGATTATGGGTCTAACTCAATCCCAAAAACTAGCTCAAGAGGTGACGATTTCCCAAGACCATATAAAGAGACAAAAATTCTTAGCCCATCGATGTAGGACTCAACGCTCCCCTACATCCATAACTGGATATTTGGAGCATGGACAATGTAAGACGAGAGGCCCAACATCAAATAAACATTTAATATGGGCTTGACTCGAATACCATGTTGAAGTATGTGACCATCTCATCTAAAAGTTTAAGCTTCTAAAGAGAGCACAGTTTTATTATTTAATTATATTCTCAACATGCCCCCTCATCGTGGGCCTCTCTTCTTTTCATGGGCCAAATATGTGAAAATTCATTTTGATAATGGGTGGCGGAGAAATTCCAATTCTAGGACCTTTGTGTGTACTGATACCATAATTAAAAAATGGACCTTGGCACTAACTCAACCCCAAAGCTAGATGATGAGAGGAGATTGTCCAAGTCCGTATAAGGATACCAAGGACCCCTTATCCCACCGATGTGGGGAACTCCAGCAGGAAGCCAGTGATAGATGTCGAGTGTAGTTTAGTTTATTTCCTTTTTCTTTTTCTTTTTCTGTTTTTAGAAGGTTGGCTAGGCTGTAACTCCATTTTAGTTTAAGGTAGTTCAGGATGAGGTACATATGTAGGGAAAGTACTTCGAGTTGATGGTGAATCTCATATCAGGATGCAGGCTGTTTTTGCTATTCAACTTAAATATTTTCCTTTTCAAAGTTGAGTATATAACCTGCAAGAAAGTAGTGAAAATGTTCATTGGAAGTGTCGGTTATTGAGTACTATTAGACTTCACCAAATGCAAATGTCATTTGTTGATAGTTGCGGTATATTAGGAGATGGTTTTGTTAACTTAGAAGGAGAAGCTCCTTCTAAGTCCCAACTTTTGCTACTATTTGTTCTTTTAAGATGGGTTTCCTGGTATCGTTGGGATATTCTCTTTTGTCCAATTCATGTTTTTCCACTAATACTGGAGACCGGAAGGTTGATATCTGCTAGGTTACCTGTTAGGGAGTGGACTGGCTTGAGGATGAGTTCAACTAAAGAAAGTGCATCTATCTCTTATTGCTACAAAAGATTCAATTGTATCCTTTCACTGGTACAAGTTCCTGCTTGGGTTTGCATCATTTTGTTTGTAATTTTTTACAAGGTCTTGGAGCTTCTAACTACTGCTGCTTGTTATATGAGCCCCTCAGAAACCATACCTTACGGTTTCACAATGTTTTCAGATCATCAATATGCCAGGCAATCCAAATGCAGTCGCCGAGTGCATGGAAGCTTTGCTGCCTGCACTTAAGCATGCACTGAAACAGGTAAGGGGTGACAAGAGAGAGAAACATCCTCGTCATATTCCTCATGCACAAGCTGCTCCTACAGATACTTGGTACAGCAGTTACAAGTTGGCTTTGAGTGGTGTCCTAGAAGAGCATGGTTGTTCGTGTTCCCACTAAAATTTATCTCTGTTAATATTTATACTCGTGTGAATTTTCCAATGAGTTATGTTGTAAATTGTATATGCTCAAACAAGGCTACTTCTAAAGGAGAGGAAATTTAAATCTCTCTAGTTTGTCACGAGGATATTTTTGATCCGCTTCTTGTTTGAACTGCCAATGTTAACGTTAATTGTTCAACTCTTTTGTTGATATTTCTCTTCATGGCTCCACAGATATGTTTTTCCAACTGAGACTACATTTTTCTTCATTTCAAACGGAGGAGAAAATAGTCCGGAAAGTTTCAGAAAATAATTTTGAAGAACCCATGAAGATAGTAAACCAAAATCACAAATTAAACAAATAATTGAAATTTTAACTTCTACGAAAAAAATTATTCTGGATTGCATTTTTCCAGCTAACTAGTTGGTGTTTCGAATTTTATTTAGAAGTAGTTCGGTTTTCGCAAAATAATTTTGTTGGTTGGATGAAGCAATTTCTACTTATTAAGCGCAATGTTCCAACCAAGTCAACTCTCTCCTGTAGAAGAATGAACAAAAAAAGGAATAACTAAACACACATTAAAGAATGAATCAATAAGAAGGAACAAATTGAGGATGTTTACATGACTTCACTAGTAGGTAAAAATCATAAAACCATATTCTCCAAAAGTTCCAAACTCCAGAAACCCAAAACCACACACACCAATAGTCTAAAATCTAGAGAGATCATCATAACAGTAACATGATCTCATAATCTTGCAATCAAGAGGTAATAGGAATAGTTGGTGAAAGATTTCTTGCTGGTGGGAAGAGGGCAACAGCACCTCTATCTGGACTGGAGAACTTCATGTAAATTGCCTTGAGCTTATTTTCGGCAGCACCCAAATGATAGCTTACCAATTGCTTTGCACATTCCATCAACTGATCTTCCGAGTAGCCAGTATGGTGCTGCAGAGTTTGTGTCCATAGAGGAGTTTTGTTGACTGTGCTACGAGCAGCATAAACGGATGACGCAGCCAGCATTGATGGACACCATGTGATTGTGGTCTTGTAGTTCATCAGACCAAGTTCAGCAAAGAAGAAAGCCATGTTCTCCATCTACATCAAAAGAATTAGTTAATTAGCCACAGCCAATATACACTAGCAAAGTTCATGTCGAAAGATGAATCAAGAATGATTAGTACCTCCTGATCATTTGGTATTGAAGCTTTAATATACCTAACCAGAAACACATAAGGTGTTGGAACTGTCAGATACCATTCCAGCTTCCCAAGAATTGCTTTCTCCATCTGAAGTATCTGATCTCTGGGATATGCATTGTCTGATATATGAGTGAAATCATTGACCTGAGAGATGAAAACAAAATAAAACCATTGTTCCATTTGGCATACAATAGAATAACAGACTGCATAATAATATACCTCTGGTGCCCAAATCTCTTCATACTTGCAAGCTATTAGCATTGAGCTAATGCCAACTAACTGAAGTTCTCTCCTGGGAACTGTCTTCACCGACAGGAAACGGTCCAGTATGTTAATTGTAAGGTAAAGGCTTTCAGGCATTAGCTCAAACTTCCTATGAACTTCTATCAACCAGTCCACAAGAATGGCTCTCATCTTATGATTCAGCTCTGGCTGAAAATCCATGTAGTTGTTCACTCGACCTTCGTCCTGGATTAGACACAATCATGTATAGCATATGAGATTCTAAAACATGGAACACTAACAGAACATAAGCAAAAGAGAATCACCAAATATACCTCAGTGAGCTTGTAGAAATTGTAGATATCCTCAACATACTCCACAGCAGCCAAATGATTGTGAACATCCGGGGCATCGATATCCTCAATCTCATTCTTTGGTCTATTAGTAAGTCCACAAGCAGCCTGAGAAAGCACACATTTTTCAGAATCTTGATATTGCTAGGAACTACACTATTCATCTAAAGAGTGAAAATGTAAATGTATATAACAACCTTGCTTCTTGCAGTCAGGGTAGAAGTCAGAGTCTTTCCAGATTTCTTTGTCTTTCTTCTGCCGCTCAAGGGGCTTTCCTCAACAGTCTTCACTTCCTTATCAGGACTTAAGACAATAACAGTTTCATGTGCAGGATTGTCTGATGCCTTCTTCTTGACCTGTACCTTTGGAGGACCAGCTTTATTGACAACTTCAGCAAGTGGTTTCTACAGAAAAAGAAGAAATCACATATTTCAAGAACCGTGTAAAGTATTTTTTTCAACGTGTTAGGTAAAAAAATTTACCTTGTTCTTCTCTGCTTGTGCATTAGCTAGCAGCTGCGCACAAAAGCTCCTAGTAGCAGGACGAGTGATCTGCAGTTTGGGCTTCCCCTCGACAGCAGGAGCAATCACAAGGTTGCCTATGTCTCCGAGCACACGCCTATTTTTCCCAACGACTTGTCCATTTTTCTGTTTCCCTCCCATTTCTCCTCCTATCGAGAATAGTAGAATCCTCATGAGACAAATGATAATGTTCTAGCAACATCAATATCAAAATCAGTTACATTTTACTCTGTACTAAATAATTCACGAATCCCATTGTCAGAACACAACAAAAAACTTTTTTCTTTGATATCAGAAAACTTCAGCAGGAACAAATATATCAACCAAAACATAATAGTGATTGAAACCCACAACGCACACCCTATATGTCTGTAAAAGCACACACCAAAGAAGGCTTGGATGTTTGAAAAAACAAAAATACTCTATCATACCCGTTTCATCCCAGTACTAAATATTTCAAAAGAAGGCCCACTATAGGCACACATTAACAATTCTTGAATGTCTGAGGAAAAAAAATCAACCATCAAAAACCCAAAGGCAGATATTCTCAGTACTCAAATCAAATCAAAGAACAATCTTTCCGTCTTGATAAGAAAAACCCAGATGACATTCAATCGAACTCAGTCTAAAAAGAAAGAACACAGACAAATAACAATTTTTTCGTCTTAATACGAAAAAAATGGGATAACATTCAATTGAAATTAATTAAAAATAGAGAGAAATTAAAGCCAGAATTTCATTCTGAGAACAAGTATTTGAAGAACCCCCACTATAAAACACATAGAGAAAGAGCAAAATTTTCGTCTTAATACGAAAACCGCGGATGACATTCAATTGAAACTCAGTCAGGAAAAGGAAAAACGGCCCCGCTAAAACACACAGGAAAAGATCAATACTTTCATCTTAATGCGGAAAACCGAGATGAAATTCAATCAAAATAGAAGAAAAAAAAGACAAAGAAGGTAAAGAAAAGGTAAAATTCATTCAAACCTCTAGGTAAATTATGAGGAACAAGAGCTTTGTTATTATTATCCATTTCAGATTCTTCTTCTTGATTGTTACTCTGCCCAAAAACTCCACCAAGACTCGTCAAAATCAGCGATAGAAAAGAATGGAGACGACGACTGTTCCCCACCTCCTCCTCTCCTCCTTCTTGAGTCGCCACTATTCCTTTCTTTCTTCAAAATGTCTTCACTCCTTCGATCCTTTCTTTGTGGGTTTTGAGTTCCTTGAGAAATCTGTGAGTTAACAAAGAGAAATTCTGATGAAACTATTTGGAATTTATATGGAAGAAAAATGGTGAAAGGAACGTTTTTGAGTATTTTTAACGGTCATATTATTTGGGTGGTGAATGAGGAGCGTTGGATGGGACATTTGGTTTTTTAGGAGAATAAAGGGCTTTTTCTTAACTAGCCGTTGGAAGGTAGTGAAGTATGGGAGAAGATAACTGGGATTTGTTACCGTTTGGTAAAAATATCCTACTTTTTTGAGGCAACTATTTAGATTTTAAATATTAAAACTACTTTCAGAAAAATATATAAATACATTTATTATTCTAATTTTTAATTGTATATCTTTTTATATTTATGAAATATCTCTATAAAATGTATTAAAATAGAAGTCCCACGAAAATAGGAATCTTAACTAATATTTTACATCTAATTATTCCATAAAACTTTTGATGTTATATTGTAACTTTTGATTTAACAACTATATTAGGGCTCATTTAGTAATTAGAGATAATGATCCTCTAATATCTAATTATAATCATTCATCCTATAGAGATTTTTTTTTTTTTTTTTTTACATGAAAAAGAAAAATGTATTGTTTCCTTTTACTTGTTAATAAGTTTCTGAACTTAAATAAATATAAAATAATTTTATTTTCTTTAACAATATTATGAGTTTCAGATTCATAATCAAATATACAAGCATGCAAGAATTAAATTCATCACAAAGCTCCAACATTTTATGAGTTTATTAATGTCTTGCTATAATAATAACAGACCTTATTCTTATTTCAGTGGCAAAACTCCATTTTTTGATGTGGTGGAGGGGGTAATACTATTTTTAACTAAGAAAGCGATCCAACAGAGTGAAAGAGGCTTGTGTTTATGTATTATCCATCCAATCATTAAGATATTCCACCATTGCATTAGATGGACTATAACGCTCATCCTATGATTCTGCTAGAAACTGTAAGGAAGACAGACGGCTTTTATGAGAATTACCAACTGGGAAGGAATTCAGGTTACTAAGATCAAAATTAGGGTTGTTACATCTTTCAGAAAACGAATTCACACAAGGGCAACCAACAGCCATTGACTTGCCACCATCCGAGTCCACATACAAGTCATCTCTTTCTTGTAAAATGTAATTTAAGCTGTATTTTGTTTAATACTTGTTCATCTTTTGGTATAAAAAATACATCATATTTAGTGTATGCATGCAGGATAATTCATCATCAAATCTTTATGACAAGTTGGAGAAAGTTAATACTTCCAACACCACAAGCTATACTTACATTAACACAATTATTACTTAATAAAAAACTTGCATGAAATTTAACACAAAATATTATACATGCAGCAGAGTAGTCTATAATTGGAGGAAATTTAACACATGCACATTTTAGTCTACAGTAATCAATCAGAACTGTCTAAACATCACATATTATTTGCAGGTTCGAAGAAAGAAATTATTTGCAGAGAGCACCTAATCAAATACCCTAACATTGAAAAGTTACCGAATGATAAACCAGCACCCATTATTAAAAGTCATTGAATTAATGTCCACAAAAAGCATTGAACAAGAGCAAATGAAAGGCATATTGATTCGGTTTAGTTTGTTTATTTTATAGTCAAATCAATTATAGTTGAATTTTTTTTTTTCAACACCAAACCAAGTTGAATCAAAAATTAATCGTTTTTGATTTGACTCGGTTTGTTGGTTTGATTCAGTATGCGGTTCGGTT
>JBDJHY010000001.1:3609643-3620719 GCA_039654485.1 Withania somnifera | reverse complement strand
GGCGCTATGAAAGAGAAAAAGAATTCTGCCTCGCTAGCCTTTTCACCTCTTCTCTTCCGTCGGTCTTGTACTGAGCCATCAGAATAGGGATGGTGCCAAGAAAGTTTAATCTATATCTATAGAATGAACAAAGCAAAGATATTCAAATAAAGAATACTGCAAAGATTCTACCGAGTTGAAATTTTTAACAGAATTCATCTATTGCCTTTAATTAAAGTTTGAGAGTTACTTCTATCATTAATTTGCCTCTATGAATTATGGAAGTCATTCTTAGTATCACATTTTAAATATTTATTTGTATATATTGTATTTTATTAATCATTTTCGTACATATATTTTCATAAAATTTTAGTTGTTTAAAGAATCTATAAAAAATAACATGGAATGCACTTGTAACACATATTCAAAAGTTTCTAATTGACTTTTAAAGCTTGAATTTAAAAATTTTCCAGCAAAGTCATAGAGATGTCACACCTAAAATTAAAGTACTAAATATAAAAATAAACTAAAATTATAATAAAAATATATACTAGAATGATGCGGAACTCAGAGAGGATACAAAATAACGAGTCTATAAAAAGAACAAAAAATTTAAAACAATTTGTGGATAGGAAAAAATACACTAAAAAACAAAATAAACTTAAATTTATCTAAAGCTTCGGTTTTTTCAGAACCAACTTTAAGTTCTGCTTGATTATGAGATTTTTCATTTCAATGCAGTGTCTCACGAGTACACCTTTAAAAAGACCAATATGTAACTTGAGTGATTGATTCTGATCATTTTTATTTTTGCTTCTAGTTCAAATATTATTTTTCAAAGCTATTGATTTTCTAGTTTTTGATCTTCGATCAATTGATCAATCGTCTTCTCCATATTTACTTTCATCTTTTCTAGTTATATATATATAGGTCTCTTATATTTCATATGCTGCTTTTCTATTGCGCAGCTCCTTTTCAAGTCAAACCCATATACATTTTAATTGATACGAGTATATAAGTCATCTCATACCTCCTCATGTTTTGACAAATTCTCCATCAAAATAATTAGAGATAACTAAAAATGAAAAATCAAAGAATAAATTTTTGCCAGAGATAATCTTTAATTTACCTTTGACATATACTGCAAAGATACTTGAGTAATCGATTCTGATCATCTCTTTTTTGCTTCTAGTTCAAATATTATTTTTCAAAGCTACTGATTTTGTAGTTCTTGATCTTCGATCAATTGATCAATCATCTTCTCCATCTTTGCTTTCATCTTTCTAGTTTTTTTATATGTATATTTTTCTCTCTCAAGTCTCAACTTGGTCTTTTATATTTCATATGCTGCTTCTCTATTGCATAGCTCTGTTTTCAAGTCAAACCCATATACATTTTGATTGATACGAGTTTATAAGTCATGTCATACTTCCTCGTTTTTTGACAAAATTTTCATAAAAATAATTAGAGATAACTGAAAATGAAAAATCAAAGATTAAATTTTTGTCAAAGATAATCTTTAATTTACCTCTGATATATATTGCAAAGATTTTCGAGTTAAATTTTCTACCCAACTCATCTATTGACTAGTTAAAGTTCGAGAGTTACTTCTATCATTAATTTTCCTTTAATTAATTATCAAAGTTACTCCTAGTATCACACTTTTAAATATTTATTTGTACATATTGCGTTTCATTACTCATTACATACATAAATTTTGATAGAATTATTCTAACGGATTTATAAAAAATAACGTGGGATGTACGTGCAATGCACCTATTCAAAAATTAGTTCACAAATAAAGATGATACAAATGGGCTTCTCCATTTCGCCGTACTGCTTGTTTTGAAACCTATTCGAATGACGCAAGACAAACAATACTTTGTTTTCTTATTGTATGAAAATTGAAAAAAAAAGTTTATTTATTGAATTTAGAGAATGGCAGTGATTTTATGAAAAACTAGCATTATTCTTTTTAATAAATATAAATTGGTAAAATAAGTTTGGATACTTATTTTTGTATTAATAATGTAGATCTTTTCTTACACAATGCAAAATTATGAATCAAATTTTAAATTATAAATCTAAAGTGAAAATTGTAATAACAACAATAAAAATAAATTAAGTGAATTTTACAAGTAAAATTTTAAAAGAGTGGTGTATACGCTGGCCTTAAGACCATTCTTAAAAAAGAGATTGTTATTATAAACTTCAACTCAAAAAAGAACGAAAGGAATAATCATCAATCATAATAATAACGAGATACTCCGCCTGTTTCAATTATGGGCGTCAATGGATTGGGTCGGATCGAAATAGATCTGCAAAATTTTACACCGTTCGGGTCTGAATTTGGGTTGGTTATCGGGTTTAAATTTTTGAATTCAACCTAGCCAGTTGTAAATGAGTTTTAACTAACTGTTCGATTTCGGGCTTTATTGGACCAGACATGATCTAATTTTATTAAAATATTATATTTTTAAATTTTTAAAAAATATTTATTATTTATTAATAAAGGGTCAAATGTAAATTACGCAAATACTCGACTGATATATCCTTTTAGAAATATATATATTTTTTAAGCATAATTTTAGATTTTTTAGTTATTAAAAAACTTAGAAGATAAGTATTATTTTTGATAAGTTGTTACTTGTAAGTTGTAACAATATTTTATTTCTTAATACAACTCTAAACTGTAGTTCTCAAGCTTCAAATCAATACTTATTAAAAAAATTTAAAAAATTTATTTTTTAAATATAATTTAGTCAAAATATATATGAATGAATTGATCCCAACTGGTTTGGGCCGGGTCGGTTAATCCAGTACTGTTGCTGATGTGAAATTATTGATTTCGATGAATTTTGAATTATTGGCTCAATTTTTGAGCCGTCCGATTTTGGGTAGCTTAGTGAACCTAATCCAACCCTTTTTTACTGGGCCAATTAAAGCCAAAGTTAATTGATTTAGGTCGGGTGTGTTTCATGTCAACCTGACCTGATTAACATGTATAGTTTCAATTCGTATGTTTTACGTTATTTTTTAATCTACATAATAAAAAATGTCACTTTTCCTTTTTAATAATTTTTAATTTTAACATTTTACACGGCATATTTAATATAATAAAACTAAAGTACATTTTGATAGCTCCTGCATAACTTTAATTTAAAGCACAAACTCAAAAAACTTTTATATTTTCTAAAATTTTATATTAAATCAATAAGAGATAAATAAATTAAAATAAAAAATATAGTAACATAATCGAAACTTATAAAAAAAAGTTAAATACTAATTAATAGAGATAAACAATCAGAAATAGAGACTACATACAATTCAATGCAAGTTTAATCAATCGAGCTCCTTTAGATTCGTTGATTGTGACTCACGGTTTCTTCTTCTTGCATTTGCTTTACTAGTTTTTATATGGTTTAGATGCAAACTAAATTATTTTGATATTATAATTTTAAAATTTAATTAATTTTTTTGAAATGACTGGGCATAAAGGGTACGTAGATAGTAAATCGGGTTGAAGTGAAAGCCGTTAAAAATTAGTGGAATTTTTTTTTTCTTTAGTTGATTATGATGAAAAGATCCCGCTGCCGAGATCTTAACACCCCTCTCATATATTAGCCGATAAAATACAATATTTAAGAGGATAAAACATTTTAAAATTAACTCTTATTAATATAAAATTTAATTCAGACTTAGTTTCATATAATCAAAAATAATTTAAGTATGATAAAAGATACTTGATCGTATAATTTGTTATTTTTTAGCATAAATTTTTAATAAAAAATCTCTAAGATCTAAAAAATTTAAAAAATATAACTTTTTTGAGCAAAATTTATAGTAACAAACAACCTTTATAAATTTAGCATCGATTCTCCCCCTTTCCCTTTGCATATTTCTCACAAAACCCCCCAAAAATCAAAAGGTTGTTGAAGATGGCAACTCTAGGAGGAATTTTCCAGTCTGGAGGATCTGAAAACAGTCTTGAGATAAACGACCTTGCTCGTTTTGCTGTTGATGAACACAATAAGAAAGAGGTTCTTTATTTTTTTTTTCCTTATCTAAAAAAGAACTCAAGATTTGATGATAATGAGTTGAACATGTTTCATATTTTTCCCTGTTTGTGGATTTTGATTGTGTTTGTTCTTCCGATTTCTATGTGGATAAAATGGGTTTCTCAAAATTCTCTCTTTTTATCATCAATTAAAAACCATAGGTTACAAGTTTAAATTCTAGTGGATATAAAAAACCAAGGGGCCGTTTGGTAGAATGGACAAGGATAGGCAAGGGTGTGACCCAGAGGGTTAATTAACCATGAGGTAGACAAAAAACTTCCCATCTACTTGTGGACAGAGTTACCAGGTACCGTGGCAAGTATAATGTAGATTTAGTCGAGGTGTGTGGAGAACTAGTAAGAATTGTGCTTGCCATCCAATTCTTGACGCATGGCGAGATTACTCTAGCACTTTATAAATGGAGCGCAAAAGCTATCGGATACCACAGTCATAAAAAAAACAATACAAGAATAGGGTGTATTAGTAATGATTAATAATGTTATGATTAGTTATGCTGGGTCTATTTGTTTGATTTGGTGTATTAATGACAAAGTCTTTCCTTATTCATGCATGTCGATGGAATAATAGTTCATGTATTGTTAATGCTATGATTTGCTATGCATTGTCATACATCCTATAATACTTAAATGTGTGTATAACTAATATCTGCATCAGTTATTCATAGGTTAAAAATCGTACCAAACAAAGCATTAAATAATACCACGGTTCATACACATATTAGTTTCTATTATAAATCGCCTACCAATAAATCCCTACGTGATTTCTTCCTACTGTCTTAATATTAACAAATTTACTTGACATGTGTTGATGGGAGGTGACAAGCATTCCGTAGGATTTAGTTAGGGGTAAAGGGACATCATTGGATACTGCTTTGTCTAAAAAAAATATGTGTAGATTATTACTCCCTCCATCTCAGTCTATTTATCATCTCAATTTATTTATCTTACTTTCCTTTGTGGTATATTTCAATAAGAGCACCGCTTTCCTTTTTTTGACAACTCCTTGATTTTGATTTTACATTGACATATTTCAGAGTACAAAATTAAAGGACGCTTTGATATATCCTACACAAGATTTAAAAATCTTTTTTTATTCTCTTAAACTCCGTGCCAAATCAAAATCGAAAATAAATTGAAACGGGGGGAGTATATAATATGCTTTGAAAATGATGGTAAGTTGCACCTTTCGTGAATAGGAAGGAACCCTTGTTAGCGATCATTTGGCTGGAGGGATTGTGCGAGTTATTTCAATTTAGAATTTGGCACTAAATCTATCCCATCTTTGGTTTAAGGTATAAAATCGGTATTAAAATCAGGAGTACATTGAACTGGTTTTAAGCCCAGGATGTATCCCGGTTTCAAATGAAATGGCCCCTTAAAGTCCCCACAATCCCATATCTAAACTCATATACAAGCCGAATTGTGATAATACAAAACCTGGTTCTGAATAGTTTAAACCTACAAAACTAAGAGCTGAGATTAAAAGAGTTACTTACTGTGTAACATTGAAGGATAAATCACTTGGATTCCTAATCATGTCGCACCATCTGTTATTGGGTAGCTAATTTGACCAATTTGCCACATCAAGTACTCCACCCTTCTCAATTTGATTGTTTGATTTTGACTTGTCATGGAATTTGATAAAATAAAGAATACTTTTGAATCTCGCAGTCTTAAACTAAAGATACGTTGAATGTACCAAAATATCCTTCAGTTTCATGGTTTTAAACATTCCGTATAGAAAGTTGATTAAAGAGCTACCAAAAAAAGAAATAGATAATAACATGCCAGTTAGGAAGTTGATTAAAGAGCTACGAAAAAGAAATAGATATTTTTTTGACAAACTTAAAGGAAAGACTAAAAAGGACAACAAGACATACATATTGAAAAGGAGGGAGTAATACATTTGATTTTATCATTTTCAAATGTAACATTTCTATATGCTGAATAACATCACTTTTAGTAGTAATGGTTTTAAACCTTTACTTGCCGAGAGTCCTTTGGAAATAGTAAATCTACCCCCACGAGTTACGGATAAGATTTGCATACACTCTAATCTTCCTAGACCCCACTGGTGGGATTTTCACATGGTGTATTAATGTTGTTGTTGTGGTTTTAAACCTTTACTCATTACCTATCAAAGGGAAAAAAAAGTCAAATGATTTAAATCTTTAAGCTAAGCATATTCAACCATAGTTTTATTTTTTTGAATCTTGAACTATAAATTATTTCTCATAGTATGGGAGAGAGAGTAGTTTATAAGTTGAACTAAATTGAGATAAGTGTGGTGCAACGGTTCCAACTTGTATCTTATTTGAGTTTATGCTCTCGAAATGGGCATTTTCATTAGGATGTGGCAGTTAGTTTTCTTTCGAGGAGGAGAAGAGCTGCATTGATGATTGATCCAGAAGTAACGAAACAAGTACTTTAGTTTTTTCTGAGTTGCAGGATTCATGTTTTGACCAATTTAGTATGTCTGAAACTTCTTTGCACAGCTTTTTAAGTGTGGATATATGCGATTAAGTATGTATAATGGACAAATTTATAGTTCTTTTGCACTCCGTAATGACTGAGATTAATTGATTCAGCACTCATGGGTTACTGTTCTTGCTTTTGAACATTATTCTATATCAGAATGCTCTTTTGGAGTTTGGAAAGGTTGTGAATGTGAAGGAACAAGTGGTTGCTGGAAACATGTACTATATAACGCTGGAGGCTACTGAAGGTGGTAAGAAGAAAACATATGAAGCCAAGGTTTGGGTGAAGCCATGGGAGAACTTCAAGCAAGTTGAAGACTTCAAGCTTATTGGGGATGCTAGTGCTTAGCATGTGGTGATCATTTATGCTTCTTATGTCTGCAAATAAAGCTAGCATGTTTTAGCTCGTTATATTTGAATATCGTGAACTAATTTCATAACTCTATCGTGGTTCTAAATTATGGGTTACTATAACTTTACAATGTTCCATATTTGTATAATGTGATCCTTCCACAGGATAATTCTATGCTATCTCTTACATATGATGTACTGCTTTTCTGTTGCTAACATGTCTGAGAAGCATAGGCAATTGCTAATTGTTTTGTGAAGTTGGTGTTGGCAGCAGGTTAGCGGCTGATCCTCATACTAATGAATGAGTTCAAGGCCCAACCAAATGTACTATTCTTTTTCAAGACTGTTTACCTGCCTTGGTCTTGCATACTCCACTATTTTGCCTATAAATGTACTTCCATAAGTTAGTACATTTTGTGACAGGCACAGATCGAGGAAGTATAACTGTATATAAGTCAACTATTCTCGTTTCCGAATGTCCTGCCATAGGTTGAGCTGGATGGATCTGAATTTTTCGTATTTTTTATGGTGACAGGAATCATGTAGATTTACTTTTGTTCTTCTCACGTTGCAGGCTTTAGACATACAGTACAGCAAACTAACTAAAACTCATTTGTAGCAGTTGATTCTATCACAGTAGCATGCTCAGATTTTTCTGGCTGGCTATGTGAAATAGTCTTCCACCTTTGCGTTGTCCATGAGCGTGGTGATAATTAGGGTGGGTTGCGATAACATATATAACTAAAGACCTTTCTTCTTGTGATTTTAGCAGCATATTGTTTTATCCATGATACTGTTCAATAGTTTACTATGCTTTTCTCTACTTAACAGAAGAAAGTTGGTTTGACAGTGCAGTAATTGTATTTTAGTCATCATTATGGATTTCTTGAATTGATCAATTGCTAACAGAGATTATTCTGCTAAAAAGTATTATATAAATCTTCCCAACAATCTTTCTCTTCGTACCTGCAATGTTCTTATGTCAAGAGGATAATGCTGTAGCACACTTTCATTCCCATTGATCATGACATGCTTCCTCAGTTGCAGCGTGCATATTTTGGATGGGGCGCATACTTTCGCTCATTTTCTTTTGACTTTTGTGACAACCCGGGCGGAGCTACCACTGACCCTTCACTAGAAAGTTAAGTGACAGTGTTTGTCTGAAAAATTCATGATTGCTATAGTGACGTGGTATTGTATATGTATAATGTCATCTGATGCTTAGACCTTATTTATTTATTTAGGATTAGCGAGGCAAAGTTTGGCCTTATTTCCCGTACTTTTTCCTATTTTAGTTTTTCTATCATTGATAAAAGTCAAAAGTTCGTTTAAAAAAACAAAGTATGCAAAAAGTTAATTTAATAAATCTTGCCAACAATCTGTCTCTTCATGCCTGCAAGAGGAGAACACTCTAATACACTTTGATTTCCATTGATCATGACAATGCTTGGTCAGTTGCAGCGTGTATATTCTGAATGGCTTCGCACATTTTCTTGACTTTTGTGCCAACCCGGGCGGAGTTGCGGTCGAGCCTTTGATAGAAAGTTATATAGTCATAACTTCTTGTAGTGATAATGTTTTTATGGTTGTTATAATAAGGTATTATTATATATGTATTCTGTCATTTGATGTTCAGATGTTATTTATTTATTTAGGATTAGCGGGGTAAGGTTTGGCCTTATTACCCATACTTTTCGTATTTTGAGTTTTTCGATTATTGATAAAAGAAGAAAGAATGTATGCTTAACAATGTAACCAAAAAAATAGGAAGGTTAGTAACCTCTGGTACGATTACTCGTGGCTCGGGATCGTAGTTAGGCTAGGGGAGGATATACCTCGTGATCTTAGACTAGCTTAGCATGTTGATTGATTCTACATAACGAGCATGCATTAAACGTTTCAAACGATAACTAGATTTTGGCAGAGTAATAACTGGAAACTGATTTCGCATATACTTAGATCTTCCACGACTGCTCTTATGAGCAGCATGGAGCTATTTGGTCGTACTACTTGAGACTATTTTCTTATGATCACAATGATTTATGGATATTGCCTACATGGAGATAGTTGAGTCTTATTGAGATTTGGATATACATGGCTTGATTTGGGTTTCTACCGAGATATGATATGTGGGCTGAGTCCGAGTTTTGGCCCTGATGACTATGGCATTGGATGCTTTTTTAAGAGGATTTTTGAGTACGTGGGATTGGATCCCTTCACGGACCCTCCGACCTGGGGCACCATGCTTGGGGTATATTGCATGGTAGGGGGGGTATACTCTGGTAGGTTGGGCAAGTATATGGGGAAGCTTCCGTGGGTTCGCTCTTGGCATAGTCTTATATCGGGAGGGTGCATACGGGCACTACTTACTTATTAGCAGCTCCATGCACTACATTCTTTCGCGTTTGATTGTACTCTTCAAGGCTTAAGGGGGAAGTACCTGTTGGGTTACTTGGTTGTTTCAGTGTGCTTACCGGTAGTATGGGCTGCCGACCGGATTTTTTTCTAGTAGACTTTGGTTATTCCTTTTGTCCTTGATTAGTAGCATTAGTGCACCTACTATATTTGTTGTTGGCTTACC
Organism: Withania somnifera; assembly: GCA_039654485.1. Classification (NCBI taxonomy): domain Eukaryota; kingdom Viridiplantae; phylum Streptophyta; class Magnoliopsida; order Solanales; family Solanaceae; genus Withania; species Withania somnifera. The sequence continues at coordinate 3,611,253 of JBDJHY010000001.1, read as the reverse complement.
TATTGATTATATCACATTCTCTCATTGGTCCTTCCTTCTGCTGGTCACATTGGAGCTCTAGGTACGTGTCACGTTGACCATGAGTTGCTTGTGGCCCAGGTCTTTGGTGTTGTACCCTGGTGATAGCCCTTTTTTTTATACTTGTTTAGCTGATATTGCACTTACTGCTAGCTGATCTTTTACTGCATTTATTAACCTTTGCTGAAGTTATCTGGTTTCTGTTATCCATTATGTGTCCTGGTATTATTTGCCATTGATCACTCTTTACCTTGCTTATACTTACTTTTTCCCGATCGGCTATGATGCCTACTGGGTACCCGTTGTTTTTGATATTCACGCTACACTTCTGTACCTTTCCTGATGCAGGTCCTAGTACGAGTCATCCAGACGGTAGGCTACGGTCTACTTTCGAGGTTTTCAATTAAGTCTACAATGAATGATGGTTTATTTCACAAAATTATAACAGACAACATCTCTTTGGACAACCATCACTATTGTCTCTAACATGTCACTGTCCTTTCAACGCCAAATAAACTGATCGTTCTTTCTCCATTTACCTTGACAATCAACCTCTATTGTTATTGAGTCCTCCAATAATGATACCTAAACATATATTATTTAAGAGAGATTAATAGTTATTGTATAATAAATTGAGTGATTGTAATAAGCATCCAAAGGATTAAGATAAATGACATACATATTGCAACAAATAACTAATTTATTGGATACAACTTTTGATTCTATTCTAGTTGTAACATGCATCTAACATATTAGGATATTTGTTCCAACAGATGACTAACCTATTCCAACAAATGACAAATCTACTAGATGATGTTACAGCTTTTGGACAGAAGCAAAAGTTGTATCCAACAAATTACTTATCTATTGCAACAGATAAGTAATCTATTGAATACAATTTCTGATTTTATTCTAGCTGTAACATACTTTGATACCACAATGTTTGGCTATTGTTGATCCCCAAGACGCCTATTTGACTCGAATCTATTCTAAAAAAGTCAAGATATTTCGAATTATTTGTTGACAAATTACTTATATGTTTCAACAGATAAGTAAAATGAAAACTATCAAGGAGGAGGAGCCCATCCCCAATTTTAAGTAATTAGAATTTTATAAAATAGTCAAAATGTAAAAAATAAAACTTAAGGAAAAATCTGAAAATGAATTTCAACTCATTAATTACTAATCTAATTTTTATCATCTCTACTCAATTAAAATAACTTTTGAGTTACTTAGGCTTCATTTTATAACTTTTTTATCACCCCTAATTAAAAGCCCGTTGAAACTCATTACAAAAAAAACCCAAAACTAACCGTCTTTTTTTTTGACGAGCCATCATTCTCCTCCATCGAGCCTATCTAGTCACCATGCACCATCGCTCCAAATGACGGAGCACTTGACGAGCCGTCGTATGCCTGACGATCCTTCCCCTCTAGCAACACTCCAAAACTGTAAGATTGGGTCCTCGTTGACTTTCCATAAGTTGTATAGGGGCTGTTTAGTAACAGAAAACTATTTTCAGTTTTCCATCTCCAGTTTTCCAAATTTTCCATTTCCAAGAAAATTATGGAAAATTCAGAAAATGCGTTCAA